>OX442430.1:4213748-4390148 GCA_949361645.1 Spongilla lacustris
GACCAGGTGATACAGTAGCCTTCACAAAACAACAGGGTTCTCCATCCTTCTGTAGGGAGGGAGGGAGGGAGGGAAGGAAAAACAGAGTGGAGGGGAGGGGTCTACACAAGGTTACACTCACTCTGTGCCTGATTTCACATGTGTTGTCATGGTCACTGGATGCTGCAAAGAGCTCATCACCGTCATCTGATAGTAATGGATAACCACTAATAACCACTGCTATACCATGTCACCTTGGTATCTGTCTTGTGGGTGACCTCTGCATGGGGTAACCACATTAGTTTTTTTTTAACCCTTATGGTCTTAAAATTAACGAACAGAACAAATCGATAGGTATAGGACCTCTCCACCTACAAACCAAATTTGAAGCGATTTCATAACTCCTACAGAAAGTTATGTTGAGGTTGAACCCGGTGGGGTATCGGACGTTGCAATTCTGGCACGGAGCAAGTGCAAGACCCCAAAATGTATTTTACCGTAGAGAAATGGTGTGGTATGAAGTGTTGAAAATAGAAAGTTGATAGTCTTAATCGTTCGGTAGTTATAACGATTCAAATGCAAAGCGATTTTATAACGAAGGGCCATTTTCGTGGAAACTGTACACGGTTGTTTGCGGCTGGAAAGTATTAGGTTTATAATTAGAATATTACGGTACGTGTCTAAATAATTGTGAAGAAACTCCTCATTACAGATACCTTATGTTTCAAAGCTCATAACACCTCAGAACAGTAGTAGAAATATATACTTATCTGTAGCATACAACACAACGTTTCAACCTCTTTTTATTTATAATGAACACGCATTCTTTAAATCGCACATATCATTTATGCGCAAGCAGTGTTTACATCGCCACGCGGCACTTATTTTGGAAGGGCGGGTACAAGATCCGATATTGTGGCCCTCCTGCACAATGGTTGGAGGTAAGACTAGTCTTTTCATAAGTCAAAGGCATGCCAAAAAATGAAGTGATGAACCACTTCTGTCGCCGAATTTTCTGTCGCCCGAAAGACCCATGTGTATCTTACTGCTGAATAATCGAATCGTATTGTGGTCATTGCGTACATGAACATAGGTTACAAAAATAGACTACGACATCAAGCAACTGCCGCTGCACTGCAAGAGTAGGCTGGTGATGAGAAAGCTTAAAAAGGAGATCCAGGAATGCAGCAGCTGATTTGCAAACTGCTTTTTCTATTAACACCTATACTATGTACCCTGAACATTGTTGTCACCATACAGTGCAGATGATTATCAGTACCCAGAGTAGGAGTGCACATGGGAAGCACATACCAATGAAGGGTGTAAGGTACATACAACATGTATATGCTTTTATGCAACATCATCAATATACAAAATCATACCACAGGTGTGTGAGCAGTATCAGTGCAAAAGGTCATGTTAGGAGGCATACAGTTGGCAGAGGTCATCAACCAGGCCTCACACCTAACATGTTAACTGCACATCTTTGGAAGATTGCCCCTCCTCCAATCTTCTCACATGAAAACAGTGCCACTGCCCCTTGAACGGCCATGTCATCAGCTGGCCTGTACCCGGTGTGTTGTGTAGCCAGTAGCAGCATCAATCCCAGTGTGTTCTTGCTGCTCGGAGGATAGCTCCTTGGTACCCACAGAGATAAAACCAGCACCAAACGCTATATTACTCTTGTTGAAGGATGTACTGGTACAATGTGTGGGGTCCCACAGGGATATGAAGGCTGGCTGTTACGATGGCACGAGTGCACACCATATCTAGTGGCTGGTGAGGAGAGAGAAGCGGCCGCACTGCTGAAGAGGGCCATCTCCATCAGCCCCGATCAAGCAGGCATTATACAACTGCCTACTGAAGGAACAGTTAAGTGTATTCAGCCTTATATTGTTATGTCATACTATATGTGTATGTGTGGTACCATAGCACACCTACAAAACAACGCTTAGCTATGTTCCTTACAGGATCTACATGTACAATTGAAAGATGTGATTTGAATAAGTTTGTTTTGAGGGAGGGAGGGAGGGAGGGAGGGAGGGAGGGAGGGTGCCCACACATGCAGGGGTCAATAGCTATGATGCCAGTGGAGATGCCAGCTGTCACACTACAAGCAATTAAGCAGTCCCCAAATTTCAGGGAAAGTCATGAACTACATGTACATGCACTGAACGTACACCCGCGTCCATTAGCCCTCACTAAAAGTGCCCCACACACTGGGACCAGCCCCCACGGCCCTCCTGCCCACTACCTGTCCTTCACTGCATGTAGAGTCAACGGCCCAGGGACCAATAGGCCATCAGCTCCCTCATTTCAAGCAGACACAGTAATGCAAGTGAACTTAAAAGCCCACACTGCATTCCAGTTAGCACCAGTGGAGCCATATTCCAGATGGAGTTATCAGACTGCCAGCAGGGAAGCCACCAGCTACTAAACTTCCTGGGGTCATTGGGGGACACCACAATAATGCATGCTGGTGCATGGAGTCACACTGCAAGTGGAAATGGCACCCCCCACAATTTCAGGGAGCCATGAACTGGAGCCACACATGCCCCCACTATCTATGGAACCATTCACACTCACTTAGCAGCCCCCACATACGGTGCCCTTTCTCCCACTACCTATCCTTCACTGCAAGTTTCAGCAACCTTCTCAGCCTTCTCACTACAAGTGCACCATACCAGTGACCATTCACTGCAAGTTCAAGGGGCCAATTGGTCACACGTCAGAACCAACATCCCCCATGATCACTGCAAGTGAACTCAACAGCCGCACAATGCAAGTGAATTTACATTTAATGCCTCCACGCTGCAAGTAGTGGACCCACCAGCTCTCTTACAGATGGGGTTACCAGACCCTGCATTGCCAGCAGGGGTGCCCACACAAGCTGGGGTCAATAGGTATGAGGCCAGTGGAGATGCCAACCCTCGCACCACAAGCCATGTACTACATGTACTGTGCGTACACCTGCCCCTCTCCAATGGAACCATTAGGCCTCCTGCACACTACCTGTCCACTGCATGTTGAGTCAACGTACGGCCCAGGGACCAATGAGGTCAGCTCCGTCACTGCAAGCAGACAGTATCATTTGAACCATTAATGCAAGTGAAGTTAATAGCCCCACACTGCACGTCCGGTTAGCACCAGCGGTTATCGGACTGTCAGTAAGGTAGCAACCAGCTGCCAAACACCCCAGGGTCATTGGGGCCCCCAGAATAATCATGCTGGTAGAAACTCACAACAGTGCAATTGCAATTGGCACCCCCCACAATATTAGGCGAGCCATGACCCATGCTATCCATGGAACCAATTTAGCCCTCACTTAGCAGGAGTATCTCCCACTACATGTACCTATCCTTCACTGCATGTTTCATCAGCCAAGATTACCAGCCATATCACTACAAGTGCACCATACATATGTACCAATGAACATTTAGCGCAGGTTCAAGGGACCATGGCCATTCTCACACATTGGAACCACCATCCCCCATAACTGCAAGTGAACTTAACAGCCGCACAAGGCAAGTGAACTTACATTTAATACCTACACACTGCTAATAGTAGAGCCACCAGCTTTCTCACAAATGGGGTTACCAGAACTACACTGCCCACATAAGCTGGGGTCAATAGGTATGTGCCAATGGAGATGCCAGCCATCGCACTACAAGTACTCCCCAAATTTCAGAGGAAGTCATGAACTACATGTACTGTACGTACACCCACCCTACTCCAAACACTACCAGTGGAACCATTAGCCCTCACTGCAACTACCCAACACACTGGGACCCACCCCCACGGCACTCCTGCCCACTATCTGTCTTTCACTGCATGTTGAGTTAATGGCCCATGCAGGGGTCAGCTCCCTCACTGCAAGCGGCAGGATTATTAATGCAAGTGAACGTAATAGCCCCACACTACAAGTCCAGTTAGCACCAGTGGAGCAATTACAGAGATGGAGTCATCAGACTGCCAGCGAGGGAGCCACCAGCTGCTAAAACCCCCTGCAGGGTCATTTGGGGGCCCCCACAATAATGCATACCGGTGGAGACTCCAGCTCTCACACTGTTCTGAAATACGAATTTGGCACCTCCAACAGTATTAGGGGAGCCATCAGCTGGAGTCACACATGCTCCCCACTACCCATGGAACCATTAGCCCACACTTAGCAGCCCCCATATACGGGGCTAGCCCCCACGGCCCTGTCTCCCACTACATATCCCTTACTACAAGTAGCATCCGAGGTCCAGGAGCAAACGTGCAAGGCCATCCCCCACTCACTAGCCCTCTCACTGCAAACCCATAATACCAGTGGAACCACATTCAACCAGCCCTCATCAGTTATCCAAGTCTCAGCCCACAGGAAGTAGTTGCATATTCATGTATTTGGTATGGAAGCGGTTCACGCACGTACAACGGCGCGATTCGAGCGGGAAACTTGTACCAACTTTGCGCCGCTGTATCCCCGTAACGGATGATATACAAATTAACGAACAGAACAAATCGATAGGTATAGGACCTCTCTACCTACAAACCGAATTTGAAGCGAATTGATTACTCCTACCGAAAGTTATGGCGGGTTTGAACCCAGTGGGGTATCGAACGTTGCAATACTGACACGGAGCAATTCCAAGACTCCAAAATGTGTTTTACCACAGAGAAATGGTGCAGTATAAAGTGTTGAAAATAGAAAGTTGATAGCGTTAACTGTTAGGAAGTTATAGCAATTCAAACGTAATGCATTTTTATTATACTTTTTTATAATACACGCTAGGTCCCTTTTCTCGTAACCTTTCCCATATATATAATCATACCTGGCAACACCTTACATGTATTAAAAACATACAGTTCAAAAGCTCCAACATCGGTTTGAATTTCAACTTGCCGAATTTCAAACCACTAAATCATGATAGAATGACCACCTATTTCAAGGTAATAATATTAATGTTAATAAGTTTAGGGTGGATAAATATAGGGTGGGTGGGTTAGTTAAAATCTGCAAATTGACTGCTTCTGTTTAGCGGTTATTCAAATATTGATATTTTTTTTGCAATGTATGCAGGAGGGTTTTTGAAGTTCTTATTTTATTTATATTTTATTAACCATTAAAGATAATTTTATTTCACCAGCTTATCTTCTTTCGTTGTTAGAACTTATGCTGATGCAGTACATACCACATTGCATATGCATTGTACATGTACGTGCAGTTTATCCATTCATATACATGTACTTGTGTGCCATTCTGCATATTCCTTTGTAGTACTTGTCTCTACACTTTCCTGCAGGGAGCTCATCAGGGAATACTCTGAAAATACAACTTCATCATCATTTCGGAAGACATATAAAATAACAAGATGGACGAAAGATGGTACATATATGGTTGTGTACGTCATATCATTGTACAATGTGTACTGTGCCTAGTGTGTTTTGAAGGCTAAGTGTGCTCAAAATTATGGTGGAACCTGCTATATTGAGCTGCCAGTTACATGTTTATGTGGCTTTGCAGCCAATTCGGGTTGTTCAGACCAAATATACCTACTGTGTATTGTACATTGTACGTGTACACTTTTGTGATGCTTATTTCTATCACGTACTGTATGAGTGCACTCTACTCTATCATGAACTTACATTTGCTTGTAATGTGTTTCTTTGTACATTAATTTTATCAACTATACAACACATTTTTATTTGGCTGGGACCGATGTGTCCCAAAAAAGTAGATTTCACCATACCTATTTTTAAAAGAGAAAAAAAACCATCACTATAATTAGTATACAATGGGTTTAGATGTATGATTGTTTGCCCAGTAACAGACACTAAAACCGCACAAGCCCAACCGACCATAACCAACACACACCCTCATCTCATCACAGAGAACACCTCATCCAATGGACAATGACAGCCGTCTAACAGCTGGCATGATATTCTAATTACAAAGCATCCACATGTTAATGGGCGCACACGAACCATGTAACAGACACTAAAACTGCAAAAGCCCAACCCACCATAAACAACACACACCCTCATCGCATCACAGAGAACACCTCATCCAAAGCCTTCTAATAGCTGGCATCTGATTAGAAAGCATCCACATCTTGACACTAAAACTGCACAAGCTCATCTCACCATAACCAATATGCCCTCTCATCAGATTTCTTTAGAGAACACATCACCCAATGGACAAAGCCGGTCGTCTTACAGCTGGCATGATATCAGATCATGAGCATAGCAACATACATGTACATGTATAATATGGATCTAACCACGCAAGCTCATCCCATTGCGAAGGACGTGCTTTATCATTACACATACCGTTGTCAGGGAAGCATCTATCACTATAGGTCTAGATATAAGCATGCTATAAGCGATATCAAGGTGAATTACTCAATTAGGCCTACAGGCATAAGAAATAGCCACAGATGTAGGTATCAGAAGTTTGCAATGATCATAGGGATCAAATAACTTATTTTTGTGTTACAACTAGTACGTTAGAAGGTCAGCTCAGACATACAAATTTATGTGTATTATAATAGCCACACCCATGCGTTATTCATGGTGTGGTTAACAGCTCATATTCCTATTTATTGTACACTATTGTAATTTATGGGGTAAACTGCACACTCGCAATATGGGTGCAGTTCACACCCAATACTTGGCCCCCATCTGCACACTGCTCTTGACATTCATACATCTAGGTACGAGTATGTATATTGGTCTGCACACATGCGGATATGTATGTGCATACCATGGTGTGGGAAAACTCTGCACATTACTGCATACGGTACTATATCACGCAGTGTTAACTCATCAACACATGCAATTTCATTAATGTGCTCAAGATAAAATATTAATAGCGATGGGACCTACAACATTGTCCTATGCAGTCGTGGGGTTTTTATTCCCACACCTATTTTGGTATTAATTGCTGCATTAAGCTCATTATTAGTCTCTTGAATAAATTGTCTTTCATAACAGGTGATGCACATGATCACATGTATTTTCCTCTTCCCGTGTTCAGAAACCAACCTGTTCTTCAGAGCACTTAGTCAGGTTAATTGGAACAGATTTCACAATGATGACAATGCTCCTGCAACAAGGAAAGAACTCAAGGTAATGAAAAGTTTTACTGATGTGATGGTGTAGTGGAAAACTCTTGAATTCTTTAGAATAAGTTCAAGAAAGAAGAAAAGTTGCGTCCTCACCTTGTTTCTGATGCCCTGAGTGAGTGTGGGCTGTCTCATATTTTGCACTTGTTAGTAATGCTTGTGTTTCTTTACGCAGAAACCCAAATCAGTCACTGATTTTCAGACATTGTATTTGTTTCTGTCATATTTGTATGCTTTCACTCATCTTTTTAATAATGATTATTGATTGTCAGATTACTGGTTAAGAAGGTTATTATGCTGCAAAAAGAGCACTTGAATATTAGAGATAAGCGGGAGTGGCAGTTGGGTTGCGTGATGCATGTAGATAGTTCTTTCAACTGATCATGAAGTAAGTGTCAGAGCAGGTGGGCATTAAAAAGGTGAGTTGAACAATATATCTGATGGAAAGCAATCGGTCCTCCCACTTTTTGAGGCTCTCAAAGTGGACTTTTTGATTGCTGAATATAATTTATAAATTTGCAACAATCACCTCTGGTCCCAAATGTGCAGCGTACCAGGAAGTCCAATGGATCCCCTGGTGCCAAGAGATGGAAGAAGCAGGATGACGAGACCTCAAGTGTGGTGGGAGGGGCTAAGAAGTCAAAGGTCAGGAGGCTCCTGATCGAGCCACCATGACCATGCAGGAGCTGATCTACTACAACCCCATGGATGTGCAAATGTAATTAATCAGAAACCATACAACTTAGTTGTAATGTGCAAATGTAATTAATCAGAAACCATAGAACATTGTTGTACCACAATGTCACTGAAGTGGTTGAAGTATAAATTGATATTTATTCATGATCCACCTCACACCCCTCCCCACTGCAGCTATGGGTACTAATGGGGTGGGTGTGGTGTTAGGTAGTAAGGGGTGGGTGTGGTGTTAGGTAGTAAGGGTGTGGGTGTGGTATTAGGTAGTAAGGGTGTGGGTGTGGTATTAGGTAGTAAGGGTGTGGGTGTGGTGTTAGGTAGTAAGGGTGTGGGTTGGTGTTAGGTACACGGCCAATTCTTATACTATGTGAATCAGATCCGCTACCCAAAGGTCGTGATTCAGTCATGAAGCGGACTTAATTTCCTGAAATTTACTGACCTTGTTCCGAATACTATTGAATTCTATTGGAAATTAAGTCCGCTTCACGGCTGAATCACGACCTTTGGGTAGTGGATCTGATTCACTTAGCGTAAGAATTGGCCGTGTAGTAAGGGTGTGGGTTGGTGTTAGGTAGTATGGGTGTGGTATTGGGTAGTAAGGGGGTGGGTGTGGTAGTAAAGGGCGGGTGTGGTAGTAAGGGTGTGGGTGTGGTAGTAAGTGGGCGGGGGTGGTGTTGGGTAGTAAGTGGGCGGGGGTGGTGTTGAGTAGTAAGGGGCGGGGGTGGTGTTGGGTAGTAAGTGGGTGGGGGTGGTGTTTGGTAGTTAGGGGGCGGGGTTGTGTTGGGTAGTAAGGAGCGGGTTGTATTGGGTAGTAAGGGGGCGGGGGAGGTGTTGGGTAGTAAGGGGTGGGTGTGGTATTAGGTAGTAAGGGTGTGGATTGGTGTTAGGTAGTAAGGGTGTGGTGTTAGTAGTAAGGGTGTGGTGTTAGGTAGTAAGGGTGTGGGTGTGGAATTAGGTAGTAAGGGTGTGGGTGTGGTTTTAGGTAGTAAGGGTGTGGGTTGGTGTTAGGTAGTAAGGGTGTGGGTTGGTTTTAGGGAGTAAGGGTGTGGGTGTGGTATAGGTAGTAAGGGTGTGGGTGTGGTAGTAAGGGGGCAGGTGTGGTGTTGGATAGTAAGGGGGCGGGTGATGTAGTAAGGGGGCGGGGGTGGTGTAGGGTAGTAAGTGGGCGGGGGTGGTGTTGGGTAGTAAGGGGGTGGTGTTGGTTAGTTAGGGGGCGGGGGTGGTGTTGGGTAGTAAGGGGGCGGGTGTAGTGTTGGGTAGTAAGGGGCGGGGGTGGTGTTGGGTAGTAAGGGGGTGGGGTGGTGTTGGGTAGTAAGGGGTTGCGTGTGGTATTAGGTAGTAAGGGTGTGGGTGTGGTATTAGCTAGTAAGGGTGTGGGTGTGGTGTTAGGTAGTAAGGGGTGGGTGTTCGTGTGGCATTAGGTAGTAAGGGGTGGGTGTGGTATTAGGTAGTAAGGATGTGGGTGTGTTATTAGGTACTAAGGGGGTGGATGGTATTAGGTAGTAAGGGGTGGGTGTGGTATTAGGTAGGGTCATCAGTTGTGTATGCAAGGTTGTGTGTTACATCTAACTGCATGTACATGCATGCGTATAAGATTCAAGTTATAACACTTACTTTATGCCTACTCTTAATCGTTAGTAATGATGTTTTAAAATGGTATATGGTAATGAAAGCAAACATTTGGCTATGAATTTAAATCTGATTACAATTGAAATGTGTGATGTTAGTTTCCACACCAATATGTACAGTAAGCATAATCTCACCGTGAAGAGTTTATTTTGCACAATGATACATGTACATGTACATCTTGTTTTAATATTTAATTCACTTTTGTATGGTTTGTATACATCACAATAGACGTAAACCAATCAGAAAGCTAATAACTAACATGGCAATTCCATCACAGTGCACATTTGTGCAGGGTTTTCAAAAGTGTGGGCTATACAAAACTTCTGGTGCCTAAATGTATATTTTGTCTGAGTAGCAACTGTCATCTGTTTATTCAGCAATCCATTACCATGAGTAATGTTTATGATAGCTAGTATACTTGCCTGCATTGACATATTCATTAGACTGTTTGGTTTAAAGTATAAGTCTTTACACTATATGTTCCTGAATAAAGGTTATTCTTGATAAGGTTGTCATTATTTACATGTATGGAGCATTGCTGTGTGGTCAATAAATGTTGTGATGTTATTGTAGCAGAACTGGGGAGGAGGAGCAGAAGCAGGAAGACGAAGTGGTCACTGCACTGGAGACACCATTAGCACAGGACAAAGACAAAAGGTATCCAGGGCCGTCGAGAGCTTGCACGGGCCCCAGGGCTATATAGTCCTTCCGGGCCCCATTAATGGTCCCCATTGGGATGGGTGCGGTACATATGTATGTATATAAAACACCATGCAGGGTGAAAATATATCGCTTTCGTGTATTGGTTCATTTGTTGTTAGTTCATGCAAGTGCATGGTGTAAATTAAAAACACATACTGCGTGCATGCGGGTATGATTACGGTATATGTAACATTGTGTTACGCGAAAAGCATGGATTTACGCAATCCAGGGATTATCCCGTGCAAACCCTGGATCCATGGTTTGGGGTACAAACCATGGATTGGAAGCGCAATCCTGAGATTGCTTGTGCACAAAGCATAAATCAGGACAATCCTGGGATTACTCAGATCTCACGAATGATACCGGTATAAGTACATAATCAATTCAATAACATGCATTTGCAGTACAAATAAAAAAAGGCCTATGGACCATGGTGTACAACTGAATACAGTTGTTCTCTACTGATGAGACACTGAGCACAGTGAACTACGCCATGGTTCAGAACTTTTGAAAATGAAGTAACGTCTCGATGAGCAGTCCTTTGTATCCCCCTTTGTACTGTTACTTGGCGAGCCTCCAATAAAAGCTAATACATGCATTTCCCCTGAGAAAACATTTTCGCCTCACCATGCATCAGCAGAAATATATGGAGACAAATTATTACATGAATTATAAATCAAAATGGAATGATTATATTCAAACCTCACAATACACATGTTAAACACAAATTTCAATATTTAACTAGTAAACTATGTAACTATGTATGAGTCAACCATCTAAGTAGAGATCTGTGACTTTAGCACGGGGACCTGCCCTTGCAAGAAATGCTCTGGCATTCGATTAAGAATTTAATTGGCCTTGCATGTAGAAATTACTTCCATTGAATTTCATGTACATGTAGCCAATCAGTCCAAGACTAATTCCTATTGATTTAAATGACAAACTATCATTTTTATCGTTATGTAGGTCGCGCGATCGTTGTCCCTAGCTATGTGACGAATCCTAAACATTTCAAAGTTTTATGTTTTTTGGTATAGGGTCACGGTTCTCAATCTGTTACAGTCCTTTCCTTTCTTTTCTGTCACCCGGACTTGCATGCGCTTGTACATTTTGAAATTATATACGGTATATGAATTATACATTCTATTCCGCACGGAACGTAATCAACATATACAATTTTATTGCGCCTGCGCAATAGACTATCAAAACAAAACATCAATCACACACAATAAAAGTGACCAGCCGGGCGGCCCGGGCCCCATGTTTAACTACGGGCCCCAGGGTCAGCAGCCCCCCCGGCCCCCCCCTCTCGGCGGCCCTGAAGGTATCATAAGAAGCATTGCACCTTACCTAAAGGCCAACATTTTTATCGAATTGAAGGGTCCATGTTTGCTTTTCACATGTGCAAACTATTCGAACAAAAGGTCTCAGAAACATGTCAAATAATACATGTACATGTACATGTACATGTACATTGTAGATGATGTTTATTATACCAGTTGGGATCACCACACAATTCAAAGGCGCATGGTATGTACGTGTATGCTATATCAGAATGTCTAAATAGATTTCTGCAGCTACATATATACCAAATTCAGTCTGATTGCCTCACCGTGCAAATGGCTCTCAACTGATGTACAGTTGAGAACATCACACTTGGCCTAAAATTTTTTTTTCATGTGTTATCTCTTTGATTGGAATTTTATCACCAACTGTAAAAGCTGAAGATAAAAAAATTATGCACTTGTATTAAATATACACTTAGCAATGTGAACTTGAAAAATGAAATTATTTATTGATGTATGTTATTAGATAATTAACTATTTAGTGACACCCTTCCAAAACAACTTCTTCGTTGATTTTCTTCCTGAAAATGGAATGGTTTTCAACAAAATTAGGTTTATAGATACTTCATCACTGTCTTTAGCTTTTCAGTCTTACGCGTCCAACTTTCGATCAATCGTTACAGTTTAAAGCACCAAAATGTAGCATTTTCGTTACCTTTTTTTGTTCGTCAATTTGTGCTCTCCAGCAAGTGCGGAATCGCTCCAAATTTTCAATATATAGCGAGCGATACATTTGATATAGAATCAGCCTCCTTAGGTACTTGTACCGTTCAACGCAACATACAAAAACAGCTCAAAGTTGAAAGCAGCTTGGCAACGTCGCCATTTTGAGATATTTACTATGAATATAATCAATTAGTTAATAAATTATCGATGCTATTGTGGCTGAGGGCGGTGCAGACGACGTTGTTTTGGACGGTGAGAACGGTTCTTTTCGAACCAATCAGATGAAGCTTCAAGTAGCAAGCGCAGCTCTAGGCGCGCTAGTGTGGAAGCTATATCTGCGTGGGCAGAACTTAAGAAGAAAAGGAAATCTCCGCGAGAAAATCACACAACCGGAATTACCAAAGACCAGCGGGCAGAGAAAAGGAAGAGAAGGAGCAAGTTGACTATAAAAGATGCATCTACAGATTAACTGGATGCCTTGTCTGAATTTATGCCTGATCTTACCGACTCCGATGCAAAGATCCTTGCTTTGCGTATGTATTACCTGGAGTTCAAGCTCAGGACAAAGTGAGCAGAAAAGAACCGTTCCCACCGTCCAAAACAACGTCGTCTGCACCGCCCTCAGCCACATAGCATCGATAATTTATTAACTAATTGATTATATTCATAGTAAATATCTCAAAATGGCGACGTTGCCAAGCTGCTTTCAACTTTGAGCTGTTTTTGTATGTTGCGTTGAACGGTACAAGTACCTAAGGTTGCTGATTCTATATCAAATGTATTGCTCGCTATATATTGAAAATTTGGAGCGATTCCGCACTTGCTGGAGAGCACAAATTGACGAACAAAAAAGGTAACGAAAATGCTACATTTTGGTGTTTTAAACTGTAACGATTGATCGAAAGTTGGACGCGTAAGACTGAAAAGCTAAAGACAGTGATGAAGTATCTATAAACCTAATTCTGTTGAAAACCATTCCATTTTCAGGAAGAAAATCAACGAAGAAGTTGTTTTGGAAGGGTGTCACTAAATAGTTAATTATCTAATAACATACATCAATAAATAATTTCTTTTTTCAAGTTCACATTGCTAAGTGTATATTTAATACAAGTGCATAATTTTTTTATCTTCAGCTTTTACAGTTGGTGATATAATCACAATCAAAGAGAGAACACATGAAAAATTTTTTTAGGCCAAGTGTGATGTTCTCAACTGTACATTTATACAGTGTATACTGTCACCTTTTTTTGTCTGCATAAAATAGTCAGTTTAGTGTAAATTTTATATGTGATTTTTCATGATTATGAAAATACCTTGATTAGTGTTGCTGAAAACCACAGCAGCATGGTCGCAGAGGACCAGGAGGACGATGATGATCAGGGGAGGCTGGTGCCACAATTGAAGATAGGAGCCGATGGGAGTATTATCATTGAGGAAGAGAGGTGAGTTGTTGTTGGTGGGTCCTCGTTATATTTTCTAAACATGATGTAAACATGAAGGTACATGTACATGTAACTGATTTGTTAATGTTAAATTGCCGTTGCACGCATATGCATCTACGCGTAGATGATTGTGTACTTTGAATATCATTTATTGTAATAAACTTAAAAATGTTACCTACCCATGTGTTGTTTATTAACCTGTTTAGATGTCTCAGTAAGAAAATGAATGCTTTTTGGAGGATATATTAATACCTGAAAATTGCTCTGAAATAGCGTATACATGTAGATGATTTTGACCAATTTCATCTACGCGTAGACGGTCCGTCGATTTAACATTAACCAGGCCAGTAGGGGTCTTTTTTTTAAAAAGGTTAGCCTGAAATCAAGAACAGTGCAGTTTTGCTAACTTATGATTTAGTAATTCGTGATTAGTGTGGAATTAAAAGTATATGTTGCAGTGATAATGCTTGTTTCATCAAAAACATTCCACCCCCAGTATGTTTGTCGAATCTTCACGGAAAGCACCCACTGCCATTGAGAGGTATGTGTGCACTTTACCTGAGTCTGTAGGGTGTTTTATGTACCAATAAAAAGACGGTAATAGTTTGAGCATGCTGGTACAAGTATAATATGATAATTTTACGGTGTGGATCTTGCAATTTTGGCAATTACAGTGCTTATCACAAGGAGAGCAACAGTTTTTTCTCGAATAGAACAAGGATGCAAATTAGATTTTTAGAATTTTTGCATCACATCACATGAAAACAGCAATATTACGTGACTTGTTTGTGTTTTTATACAACAATAATCTTTTTAAGTGTCTGTATACATGTATGTGGCCTCAATTATTTTTGCAGCTACATCACCTAGGTGCCCATCTCTGGTAGTAATTTGAGCTACACACCCTCAGCAGTTATGGCGATCGGTTACTGATCATCATATTTCAGAGGTCTGCTGGGACTAAGGGCTGTACAGCTGCGAGTTAAGCTCCACTTTTTAGGAGTCATATTGCAAAATACCTACAGTTTTGTCTATAACCACTGGGGGCATGTAGCTAAAATTGCTACCAGACACCTCTAGAGGTACAGATATAGGTGTACTTGCAAAAAAAAGTTGAGATCTAAACACATAAACAGACATTTACACAGATAAGCTTGTTTATTGTTGTATAAAAACACAAACAAGTCACGTGATATTGTTGTTTTCATTTGATGAATGTAGAAATACGTGCTGATTCTAGAAAAATATAATTTTCATCCTTATAGCATTGTGGAGATATTGAATTTTTTGTTTTGTTTTCTACTATCTTTGTGACACTAACTGTACATGTACTTGTTTATGTATGTACATGTACATTTGCAAATTCTATTCCAAATTACATGCAAGGCATCGTTCTAAAATGATTGATCTGTCAGTTTTTCCCCTTGTGGTTCGGCAGTACTTGTAAACCAATTATTTTATATATAGTTTGATTACATCAGCATTTCAGCCTGCAATTATCATCTATTAACTGTTTGTGGTTAATTTATTAATGCAGAATTCATACATACACTGTACATATACAATACACAGTACAAAACAGTTGGATGCTAACTACATTCTAATTTACAACTAGATCACAGTGCACACTCATAAATAAAACAATGTGCATGTGTACAACATGTACTTGGCAACACCTTATTAAAAACATTCAGTTTTATAGGAATCCAAAAGCTCCAACATCGTTTTGAATTTCAACTTGCTGAATTTATAAACCACTAAATCAAGATACAATGACCACTTATTTCAAGTTAATAATATTAATGTTAATAAGTTTAGGGTGGTTAGGGAGCTCATCAGGGAATACTCTGGAAATACAACTTCATCATCCTTTCAGAAGACATATTAAATAACAAGATGGACGAAAGACGGTATGGTTGTGTACGTCATATCATTGTACAATATGTACTGTGCATAGTGTGCATTGAATGGCTAGAAGGTGGTCATCGTAAGGAACAAATTGTGGTTGAACCTGCTTTATTGGGCTGCCAGTTCCATGTTTAAGTGACTTGCAGCCAATTCAGGTTGTTCAGACCAAATATACCTACTGTGTATTGTACATTGTACTTGTACACTTTTGTGATGCTTATTTCTATCACGTACTTGTATGAGTGCACCCTACTCTATCGTGAACTTATATTTGCTCGTAATGTGTTTCTTTGTACATTAATTATATTCATTTTATCAACTACAACACAATTACTTGGTTTTTATTGGGCTGGGACCGATGTGTCCCAACAAAGTAGATTTCACCATACCTACTTTCCAAACCATCACTATAACTAGTGTACAATGGGTTTATATGTATGATTGTTTGCCCAGTAACAGACACTAAAACTGCACAAGCCCAACCCACCATAAACAACACACACCCTCATCGCATCACAGAGAACACCTCATCCAAAGCTTTCTAATAGCTGCGATGATATTTCTGATTAGAAATCATCCACGTCTTTACAAATCAAGACACTAAAACTGCACAAGCTCATCTCACCATAACCAATATGCCCTCTCGTCAGATTCTATTAGAGAACACATCACCCAATGGACAAAGCCGGTCGTCTTACAGCTAGCACAATATCAGATCATGAGCATAGCAACATACATGTACATGTATAATATGGATCTAACCACGCAAGCTCATCCCATTGCGAAGGACGTGCTTTATCATTACACATACCGTTGTCAGGGAAGCATCTATCACTTTAGGCCTAGATATAAGCATGCTATAAGCGATATCAAAGTGAATTACTCAATTAGGCCTACAGGCATAAGAAATAGCCACAGATGTAGGTATCAGAAGTTTGCAATGATCATAGGGATCAAATAACTTATTTTTGTGTTACAACTAGTACGTTAGAAGGTCAGCTCAGACATACAAATTTATGTGTATTATAATAGCCACACCCATGCGTTATTCATGGTGTGGTTAACAGCTCATATTCCTATTTATTGTACACTATTGTAATTTATGGGGTAAACTGCACACTCGCAAATGGGTGCAGTTCGCACCCAATACTTGGCCCCCATCTGCACACTACTCTTGACATTCATACATCTAGGTACGAGTATGTACATTGGTCCGCACACATGCGGATATGTATCTGCATACCATGGTGTGGGCAAACTCTGCATATTACTGCATACGGTACTATATCACGCAGTGTTAACTCATCAACACATACAATTTTATTAATGTGATCAAGAGAAAATATCAATAACGATGGGACCTACAACATTGTCCTATGTAGTCGTGGGGTTTCTATTCCCACACCTAGTTTTTGGTATTAATTGCTGCATTAAGCTCATTATTAGTCTCTTGAATAAATTGTCTTTCATAACAGGTGGTCAGTGATGCACATGATCACATGTATTTTCCTCTTCCCGTGTTCAGAAACCAACCTGTTCTTCAGAGCACTTCACAATGATGACACTGTTCCTGCCGAAAAGAACAAGGAAAGAACTCAAGGTAATGAAAAGTTTTACTGATGTGATGGTGTAGTGGAAAACTCTTGAATTCTTTAGAACAAGTTCAAGAAAGAAGAAAAGTTGCGTCCTCACCTTGTTTCTGATGCCCTGAGTGAGTGTGGGCTGTCCCATATTTTGCACTTGTTAGTAATGCTTGTGTTTCTTTATGCAGAAACCCAAATCAGTCACTGATTTTCAGACATTGTATTTGTTTCTGTCATATTTGTATGCTTTCACTCATCTTTTTAATAATGATTATTGATTGTCAGATTACTGGTTAAGAAGGGTTTTAATATTATGCTGCAAAATGAGCACTTGAATATTAGACATAAGTGGGAGTGGCAGTTGGGTTGCGTGATGCATGTAGATAGTTCTTTCAACTGATCATGAAGTAAGTGTCAGAGCAGGTGGGCATTAAAAAGGTGAGTTGAACAATATATCTGATGGAAAGCAATCGGCCCTCCCACTTTTTTGAGGCTCTCAAAATGGACTTTTTGATTGCTGAATGTAATTTATATATTTGCAACAATCACCTCTGGTCCCAAATGTGCAGCGTACCAGGAAGTCCAATGGATCCTCTGGTGCCAAGAGAAGGAAGAAGGATGACGAGACCTCAAGTGTGGTGGGAGGGGCTAAGAAGTCGAAGGTTCAGGAGGCTCCTGATCGAGCCACCATGACCATGCAGGAGCTGATCTACTACAACCCCATGGATGTGCAAATGTAATTAATCAGAAACCTTACAACTTTGTTGTAATGTGCAAATGGAATTAATCAGAAACCATAGAACATATTATTGTACCACAATGTCACTGAAGTGGTTGAAGTATAAATTGATATTAATTTATTGGTATTCATGATCCACCTCACACCCCTCCCCATTTGCACTGCAGCTATGGGCAATGCTCTAGCTCACATTTCACAGACTAATGGGGTGGGTGTGGTGTTAGGTAGGAAGGGGTGGGTGTGGTGTTAGGTAGGAAGGGGTGGGTGTGGTATTAGGTAGGAAGAGGGTGGGTGTGGTATTAGGTAGGAAGGGGTGGGTGTGGTATTAGGTAGTAAGGGTGTGGGTTGGTAGTAGGTAGTAAGGGTGGGTGTGGTATTTGGTAGTAAGGGTGTGGGTGTGGTATTAGGTAGTAAGGGTGTGGTGTGGTATTAGGTAATAAGGGTGTGGTATAGGTAGTAAGGGTGTGGTGTGGTATTAGGTAATAAGGGTGTGGTATAGGTAGTAAGGGTGTGGGTGGTGTACTAGGTAGTAATGGGCTGGGTGTGGTATTAGGGAGTAAGGGTGTGGGTCTGGTAATAGGTAGGAAGGGTGTGGGTGTGGTATTAGGTAGTAAGGGTGTGGGTGTGGTATTAGGTAGTAAGGGTGTGGGTGTGGTATAGGTAGTAAGGGGGCATTAGGTAGTAAGGGGATGGGTATGGTAATAGGTAGTAAGGGGGTGGGTGTGGTATTAGGTAGTAAGGGTGTGGGTGTGGTATTACATAGTAAGGGTGTGGGTGTGGTATTAGGTAGTAAGGGGGCATTAGGTAGTAAGGGGATGGGTATGGTAATAGGTAGTAAGGGGGTGGGTGTGGTATTAGGTAGTAAGGGTGTGGGTGTGGTATTACATAGTAAGGGTGTGGGTGTAGTATTAGGTAGGAAGGGTGTGGGTGTGGTATTAGGTATTCAAGGGTGTGGGTGTGGTATTAGGTATTAAGGGTGTGGGTGTGGTATTAGGTTGTAAGGGGTGGGTGTGGTATTAGCTAGTAAGGGGGTGGGTGTGGTATCAGGTTGTAAGCGGTGGGTGTGGTATTAGGTAGGAAGGGTGTGGTATTAGCTAGTAAGG
Source organism: Spongilla lacustris (assembly GCA_949361645.1). Lineage (NCBI taxonomy): Eukaryota > Metazoa > Porifera > Demospongiae > Spongillida > Spongillidae > Spongilla > Spongilla lacustris. The sequence goes on from OX442430.1 coordinate 4,232,645, forward strand.
GGTGGGTATGGTATTAGGTAGTAAGGGGGTATAAGGTAGGTAGTAAGGGTGTGGGTGTGGTATTAGGTAGTAAGGGTGTGGATGTGGTATTAGGTAGTAAGGTGTGGTACAGTGCCATCCACCCACAAGTTCACAATGATGTTAAAAATGGTATATGGTAATGAATGAAACATTTGGCTATGAATTTAAATCTGATTACAATAGAAATGTGTGGTGTTCGTTTCCGCACCAATATGTACAGTAAGCATAATCTCACCGAGAAGAGTTTATTTTGCACAATAATACGTGTACATCTTGTTTGAACATTTAATTCACTTTTGTATGGTTTGTATACATTACAATAGATGTACATGTAAACCAATCAGAAAGCAAATAACTAACATGGCAATTCCATCACAGTGCACATTTGTGCAGGGTTTTAAACAGTGTGTGCTATACAAAACTTCTGGTAGCTAAATGTATTTTTTGTCTCAGTAGCGACTGTCATCTTTTTGTTCAGCAGTCCATTACCATGAGTAATGTTTATGATAGTATACTTGCCTGTGTTGACATATTCATTAGACTGTTTGGTATTACACTGTGGTTTAAAAGTATTGAAAAGTCTTTACACTAAATGTTCCTGAATAAAGTTTATCCTTGATAAGGTTGTCATTATGTACATGTATGGAGGAGCATTGCCGTGTGGTCAATAAATGTTGTCGATGTTATTGTAGCAGAACTGGGGAGGAGGAGCAGAAGCAGGAAGACGAAGTGGTCACTGCACTGGAGACACCAGTAGCACAGGACAAAGACAAAAGGTATCATAAGAGGCATTGCACCTTACCTAAAGGCCAACATTTTTATCAACTTGAAGGATCCATGTTTGCATTTCACATGTGCAAACTATTCAAACAAAAGGTCTCAGAAACATGTCAAATTAAGTATATGTCTCATTGTGTATATGTAGGATTGATACAAGCATCATCTACAATGTACACATTGTAGATGATGCTTGTTATACCAGTTGGGATCACCACACAATTCAAAGACGCATGGCATGTACATGTATGCTGTATCAGAATGTACTGCAGCTACATTTATACCAAATTCAGTCTGATTGCCTCACAGTGCAAATGGCTCTCATCTGATGTACATTTGTATACTGTCACCTTTTTTTGTCTGCATAAAATAGCCAGTTTAGTGTAAATTTTATATGTGAACTGAAAGTTTCATGATTATGAAAATACCTTGTTTAGTGTTGCTGAAAATTGCAGCAGCATGGACGCAGAGGACCAGGAGGACGAGGACGATCAGGGGAGGCTGGTGCCCAAATTGAAGATAGGACCCAATGGGAATATTATCATTGATGAAGCGAGGTGAGTTGTTGTTGGTGGGTCCTCGTTATATTACATCAGGTCTAAACATGATGTAAACATGAAGGTAACTGATTTGCTAACCAGGCCAGTAGGGGGATATTTAGACTGAAATCAAGAACAGTGCAGTTCTAACTTATGATTTAGTAATTCATGATTAGTGTGGAATTAAATGTATATGTTGCAGTGATAATGCTTGTTTCATCAAAAACACCCCCAGTATGTTTGTGGAATCTTCACGGAAAGCACCCACTGCCATTGAGAGGTATGTGTGCACTTTACCTGAGTCAATAGGGTGTCTTATGTACCAATCAAAAGATGGTATTTTGAGCATGCTAGTATGATGTTAATTTTATGGGGTGGATCTTGCAATTTTGGCAATTACAGTGCTTGTCAAAAGGAGAGTAGAAACAGTTTTTCTGGAATAGAACAAGGATGCAAATTACATTTTTAGAATTAGGATATATATTTGCATTACATCACATGAAAACGACATTATCACGTGACTTGTTTGTGTTTTTATACAACAATAAACAAGCTAATCTTTTTAAGTGTCTGTTTATGTGTCTGGAGTCCAAACCAATTACATTTAAGGCCTCAATTTATTTTTGCGGGTACATCACCTAGGTGCCCATCACTGGTAGCAATTTGAGCTACACGCCCCTAGCGGTTATGGAGATCGGTTACTGATCATGATTCAAAGGTCTGTTGGGACTAAGGGCTATACAGCTGCAAAAATTCGAGTTAAGCTCCACTTTTTAGGAGTCATATTGCAAAATGCCTACAGTTTTTCCATAACCACTGGGGGCGTGTAGCTCAAATTGCTACCAGACACCTCTAGAGATACCAAGGTGTACTTGCAAAAATAAAGTTGAGGTCTAAACACATAAACAGACACTTACAGATTAGCTTGTTTATTGTTGCATACAAGTCATGTAATTATTGTTGTTTTCATGTGATTAATGTAGAGATACGTGCTGATTCTAAAAAAATATAATTTTCATCCTTACAGCATTGTGGAGATATTCTAGAAAAACGATTTTTTTTGTTTGTTTTCTACTCTCTTTGTGACAAGCACTGGCTGTACATGTACTTGTTTACATGTATATATGTACATGTACGTATATGCAAATTCTGTTCCAAATTATATGTACGACATCATTCTAAAATGATTGATCTGTCCGTTTTTCCCCTTCAAAATGTTGTGGTATGGCAGTACTTGTAAACTGAACATGTTGTATGCATATGCACACTGTATTGTTTATCAGTGTGTACTGTGATCTTTATATCAATTATTGTAAATTAGAATGTAGTTAGCATCCAATAGTTTTGTACTGTGTATTGTATGTATGAATTCTGCATTAATAAATTAACCACAATCAGTTAATAGCTGATACTTTTGGGCTGAAATGCTGATGTAACCAAACTAAATATAAAATAATACCTGGCAACACCTTACATGTCCAGTCCAAAAGCTTCAACATCAGTTTGAATTTCAACTTGCCGAATTTCAAACCACTAAATCAAGATAGAATGACCACCTATTTCAAGTTAATAATATTAATGTTGAATAAGTTTAGGATGGATAAATATAGGGTGGGTAGGTTAGTTAAAATCCGGAAATTATTTTTAATTAACTACTTCTGTTTAGGAGTTAATGAAATTTTATTTTATTTTTTTAAATTTTTTTTTTGCAATGTATGCAGGAGGGTTTTTAATTTTATTTATATTTTATTAACCATTAAAGATAATTTTATTTCACCAGCTTATCTTCTTTCGCTGTTAGAACTTTTTATGCTGATGCAGTACATACATGTACCACATTGCATATGCATTGTACATGTAAATGCAGTTTATCCATTCATATACATGTACTTGTGTGCCAGTGTGCACATTCCTTTGTAGTACTTGTCTCTACACTTTCTTGCAGGGAGCTCATCAGGGAATACTCTGGAAATACAACTTCATCGTCATTTCGGAAGACATATAAAATAACAAGATGGACGAAAGATGGTACATATATGGTTGTGTACGTCATATCATTGTACAATGTGTACTGTGCATAGTATTGAAGGCTAGGGGTGCTCATTATTAGGAATAAATTATGGTGGAACCTGCTTTATTGGGCTGCCAGTTACATGTTCATGTGACTTGCAGCCAATTCAGGTTCTTCAGACCAAATATACCCTACTGTGTATAGTACATTGTACTTGTACACTTTTGTGATGTGTTTTTTTGTACATTAATTATATTCATTTTATCAACTACAACACAATTACTTGGTTTTTATTGGGCTGGGACCATGTGTCCCAAAAAAGCAGATTCCACCATACTTATTTAACACCGCTTCCGTGGAATCGAATGTATTTTTTGTCGAACCGACATTTTGGAAAATTAGTCGGAAAAGGTTTGTATGCTTTATAAAGCATATTTTCTGATAGGCTAACTCTCGATGAGTCATTTGGTATACATTTTAGCTTTGTGGCATGTATAACAACATACTTGTATCGGGTGAGACTTACGCACTTTCCCGTTTTTTGATGTTCGAGAGCTGATCGGTACACTCTTTTTCTATCGCTTTTCAACAAAATCTGATGGCACTTTTGGATTCTTCTAGATATCAAATAGAGGCCTAGTGAATAGTATGTTCATAGCTAGCATAGTTTACGTACAAACTGCTCTGTTAGGTACATAAACTCGTTCCCAGACCTTCACCTATTATTTTACGCATGCGCATTTAAGTTATTGCATTTTTCTCAGAAGCCAGCGTGCAACAAGTGCCATGCAGGAACAGACTGCATAAAGTGCTGCATGCGGCATCCACGTATAAGCGTGGTCAACCAAGCAAGACAATAGTTTTATCTAATTCTGAACCATCACCAGATCGGCTGAATGTGTAGCTCAGTCAGGCATAACCCAGATAGACACCAGTGATGGAAACTAAGGCACACATTTTGAAGGTCAGACATGGCTGTGGCTTGCTTTCATATGACTGCACATGCCTGTGGCTTGCTGTCATGTGACTACACATGGCTGTGGCTTGCTGTCATATGACTGCACATGCCTGTGGCTTGCTGTCATGTGACTACACATGGCTGTAGCTTGCTGTCATATGACTGCACATGACTGTAGCTTGCTGTCATATGACTGCACATGGATGTAGCTTGCTGTCATATGACTGCAGATGACTGTAGCTTGCTGTCATGACTGCACATGCCTGTGGCTTGCTGTCATGTGACTACACATGGCTGTAGCTTGCTGTCATATGACTGCACATGACTGTAGCTTGCTGTCATATGACTGCACATGACTGTAGCTTGCTGTCATATGACTGCACGTAGATGTATAGCTTGCTGTCATATGACTGCAGATGACTGTAGCTTGCTGTCATATGACTGCACATGCCTGTGGCTTGCTATCATGTGACTACACATGGCTGTAGCTTGCTGTCATATGACTGCACATGACTGTAGCTTGCTGTCATATGACTGCACATGGATGTAGCTTGCTGTCATATGACTGCAGATGACTGTAGCTTGCTGTCATATGACTGCACGTAGATGTATAGCTTGCTGTCATATGACTGCAGATGACTGTAGCTTGCTGTCATATGACTGCACATGCCTGTGGCTTGCTGTCATGTGACTACACATGGCTGTAGCTTGCTGTCATATGTCTGCACATGGTTGTGCTTGCTGTCATATATGACTGCACATGGCTGTAGCTTGCTGTCATATGACTGCACATGGCTGTGTCTTGCTGTCATATGACTACACATGGCCACTGAAGTACATGGCCATGGCTTGCTGTTTTGCCAGTAATATTCAGAGTCATTTGACAGCAAGCCATATGTTTGCCTGGCTGAGCTGCAGTTGCAGAAAGCTATTAAAGTTCCACTGCCAGGAGTGTGTATCAAAGCATTGGAAGGATATCTGCATGAGGCTAAAGCATCAAAGGGATGAAGGGAGCTCTGGAAGGCAAAAGAAGGCAAGGATAAGCTTTGAGCATTTGGATATGGGTAAGGATATCTATCTCCAAGTGGAGCTGGAGGTATATCTCTGCAGCCACCACTACATCAAAAAGACGGGAAATAAGCCAGAGCGAGTAACAGACAGAGCACATGCAAGCAGCTTCTGTTTAGCAGCAGTGATGACATATATATGTTCTGATGTGTAGTATGAATGCTACTATATATGACTGTATGCAAATGGAAAATAGCGCACGCGTAGACTCAGGGGCGGATCCAGGAATTGGGAGCGGGGGGGGGGGCACAGGTGAGGGTGTGGCAGGGGGTGGGGCAAAGCTGGAGGTGGAGCCGCCCCGGGGAGGGTGCGGGAGGGGGGCACCCCTCCCGCCCAGCTAGGGGGTCTGGGGGAGCGCTGCAAGCTCCCCCAGCGGGGTCTGGGGCGGAGCCCCAGAAGCCAACGCTTTTTGCGTTGAAAACCCCCCCAAAAGTACGTAAAAACTGCTCCAAAAACGTTATAACTCTTCTACGTAGATAAACTCTATTATCTCTGCGTGACGTGGCACCAAAGTTGGCCGGTGGTGCACTTCGATTATCAGCATTGCCATTGTGTACAAACGATCTATAATATCATGCATCCAATGGCAAACGGCAAACCTTCTTTGCTTGGTCGCTTTCGACTCCGAGGCTCCATCTGGTCAGTCCAGAATAACTTCAACGTCAAAAGAACCAGTGAACTATAATATTAATTTTGACGGTATGGATTTGCTGCATAGGCCTACCTGCTGCTATTGAAAGATTTGACTTGAAATTTTGTATATTAGGCGCCTTTGAATTCACTCAAACACACAAATTATTACAATTCCAGCTGTCGCGGAAGTTTTAATTCAGAGCACGTGTATGCCTGCCCGGTGTTCTAGACTGCATGGCTCCGCACCGGCTGGCACTGCTATCTATGATTTAACCGTTTTCGCACATACTATTAATCGTTTAAGGCACCGCCCCTTAGCTATGAATATTTAATTTCTATTTGGCGGGGGGGGGGGGGGGGGGGGGGGGGCAGAACCCAGTTGCCCCCCCCCTGGATCCGCCACTGAGACTTATATACCAGCCAAAGCGAAACACTACGCAGCACACTCGCGGAATAATACATCGCTCTGGGAACGCGGCCACAATGATCAACATAACAAAAAGTGCTTGTTTCAACGCTCGCATACAGTTAGACGGTCTAAATGTGTACAAAACCAGGCCCGTAGGCTGGGGGGGGTCGGTGGGTTCGGTCGACGCCCCCCGCTCGTCAGAACTAGTTCCGCTTGCCATCAAAATAATTTATTCATAACTTCTATACATGTATAGCTATAGCCCGCGAGAATGAGATAACAATACATGCAGGCTTAGCAACCGCGGGACATCCATTCTAAAATGGGGCGCCCACGTCCCGCCCACAACAAACAGCAGCGGCGAAACAGGGGAAGGGTCCGTGAATTAAATTACGGGTTCCGTGCAACTATGGGTAAAAGTTCCGCATACGATCAAGAATTGCGGAACTTTTACCCATGCATACTGTTAGTTGGGCGTAGCCCGACCTTCGCGTATTGGCGGATACGCGAAGGTCGGGCTACGCCCAACTAGCATATACTGTTACATGTAGTCATTTGAGTTGCATACGACAAATCGCCCGGAAGTTGCCCCGTGTATGCCAGCCTTTAGACTCGCAACTCGCAAGCCAGACCTACATGTACTTCATTATTGAACGGGAACACAAACTGGGCTATCCATGTTTCTATGCAATTATGCTATGTTTTGTGGCTGAAAAATTGCAAAAGTTGCAAAGCGGCTGGGGCGGAGCCCCAGACCCCGATGGGGGAGCTTACAGCGCTCCCCCATACCCCCTAGCTGGGCGAGAGGGGGCTACGCCCCCTCCTGCTCCCATCCCCGCTCTTAATCAGTTCCACCTTATTGCTTTCCCGAACCCCCCCGTCTCCCGATCAGCCTACGGGCCTGAAAACCGACGCATCTTACAAAGGTAAGTATATTTGGACTGTTTTCGATGTTAGAAAAGGCTTCAGAAAAAAGTGTACTTTTATCTGTGAAGCATCGATCCAACCGTTTGACTAAAAACAAATGCAGGTTACAACGAGAAGTACATAGGACGCTAGAAATAGCGCAAACCCTCATGCAGAGAGTTGTACTACTATGTTCTTATGCTTTTGTGGCTAAAAAAGGTCGTCCGACTAATTTTCTAAAACTTGAGTTCGACAAAATAGCCCCAAAAAACATTCGATTCTCACGGAACCGGTGTTAAGAGAGATAAGTACTTTCCACACCATCACTATAATTAGTGTACAATGGGTTTAGATGTATGATTGTTTGCCCAGTAACAGACACTAAAACTGCACAAGCCCAACCCACCATAACAACACACACCTTCATCTCATCACGTGCACAGAGAAAATGGACAATGACAGCTGTCGAACAGCTGGCATGATATTCTAATTACAAAGCATCTACATGTTAATGGGTGCACACAAACCATGTAACACGTTACAGACACTAAAACTGCACAAGCCCAACCCACCACAACAAACATGCACTCCCATCTCATCACAGAGAATACCTTACCCAAAGCCGTCTAACAGCTGGCATGATATTTCTAATTAGAAAGCATCCACATCTTTACAAACCAAGACACTAAAACCGCACAAGCTCACCCCACCATAACCAACACGCCCTCTAATCAGATCTCATCACAGAAAACGCATCACCCAATGGAGATTTTGAGCATAGCACATACATGTATCATATGGATCTAACCACCCAAGCTCATCCCATCACAAAGGATGTGCTTTATCATTGCACATACCGTTGTATCTACAACATCTATCACTATAGGCCTAGATACATGTATAAGCATGCGATCAGCAATATCAAAGTGAATTACTCAATTAGGCCTACAGGCTACACCCGCTTAAAATGCATAAGAAATAGCCACAGATGTAGGCATCAGAAGTTTACAATGATCATAGGGATAAAATAACTTACCTTTGTGTTCGAACTAGTACGTAGGAAGACACTCGGTCAAGGCCAGCTCAGACATATAAATTTTATGTGTATTATAGTAGTCACACCCATGGGTTATTCATGGATGTGTGTTTAACGGCCAATATTATTGCGCACTATTGTAATTTATGGGCAAAACTGCACACTTGTGATATGGGTGCAGTTCGCACCCAATACTCCCCATTATTTACATCTGCACACTGCTTTTGACATTCATACATCTAGGTACAAGTATGTATATTGGTCCGCACACATGCGGATATGTATCTGCCTACCATGGTGTGGGCAAACTCTGCATATTACTGCATACGGTACTATGTCATGCAGTGTTAACTCATCAATACATACAATTTTATTAATGTGCTCAGGAGAAAATATTAGTAGCGATGGGACCTACTACATGTACGTTGTCCTACATGTATGTACATATAGTTGTGGGGTTTCTATTCCCACACCTATTTTGGTATTAATTGCTGCATTAAGCTCATTATTAGTCTCTACAATACATTGTCTTTCAGAACAGGTGGTCAGTGATGCACATGATCACATGTATTTTCCTCTTCCCGTGTTCAGAAACCAACCTGTTCTTCAAAGCACTTAGTCAGGTTGGAACAGATTTCACAATGATGACACTGCTCCTGCCGAAAAGAACAAGGAAAGAACTCAAGGTAATGAAAAGATTTACTGGTGGGATTGTATAGTGGAAAACTCTCAATTCTTAAGAATAAGTTCAAGAAAGAAGAAAAGTTGCGTCCTCACCTTGTTTCTGATGCCCTGAGTGAGTGTGGGCTGTCCCATATTTGGAACTTGTTAGTAATGCTTGTGTTTCTTTACACAGAAACCCAAATCAGTCACTGATGTTCAGACATTGTATTTGTTTCTGTCATATTTGTATGCTTTCACTCATCTTTTTAATGTGTCCATGATGATTATTGATTGTCAGATTGCTATATAAGAAGGGGTTTTCAAATAAAACAAAAAAGAGCACTTGAAAATTAGACAATAGTGGGAGTGGCAATAAGGATTGGGTGTCAACAGATCATGAAGTAAGCACATATATCAGAGCAGGTGGGCATTAAAAAGGTGATTGAACTATATCTATGATGGAAAAGCAATCTGCCCTCCCACTTTTTGGGGCTCTCAAAATGGACTTTTTGATTGCTGAATCAGTGTATTTGCAGGTCCAGAACTTATATACATGTACAACATCTAAAAGTAAATTGCCCATTACTATGACAGGTAATGAATTTATTTAACTTATACTGACGAGGGGGGGGGGGGGGGGGGGGGGGGGGGGGCAAGAAAAACTGTATGGACACCAACGTCCAATTTTTGTAGAGCTTAACGAGAGGATTACGAATCTGCCTTAAAAAAATCGGACGTAAAAGAAAAACGATACAAGAGATCAAAAATGGGGGGCGTAGGGGGTACCAGTACCACCCTAGTTGGGCGTAGCCCGACCTTCGCGTATTCGCCAATACGCGAAGGTCGGGCTACGCCCAACTAGTACATGCACCCTACGCCCATTACATTTTCGTACTGATATTATTTTTTGTTTCGTTAATTCGGATTTACACGGGAGTAGCATTGTAACCACCCTCGTATACAGATTATTTTTAAAATGGTTTATAATAGCAGTACCAGTATGATTAAAGATTTTTTATATCTCTTGCATGGCTCTGGATTATGCATTCTTGTTTTAATGTACGAACCGCAACGGACAGCATTCGTTTCTGCGTGGTTCGAGCGGGAACAAAGTGTAAATAATTGAGCATAAAATGGCGCCAAGACTAAAATTTGGTTCGCTTGTTTGGTATACATGTACGTAGTTTAAAAACAGTATAGATAATGCTTATTAGATATACATGTAGATGCGAGTGGATAAACCGGTACACCGTACAAGTAATTCACATCCCTTCTCTCCATTTGTGCGCCACGGGCAATCAATTAGTTACATGAATTCATCGTTGTTGTTGTTATATTATATTTCCAGCCCTGTTGGATAACTTTATTTTTATAGTCTTCTGGGAATTCCGAAATACTTGTTTAACTAATGGAGAGTAATTAAAACAAACACAGCACCTTCCAATAGCCAATAAAATGGGACCTTGACGCGGCAATCTTCCATACAAAGGGGCGCGAGCTAGATCAATAAACCTCTGCGTCTTGCCAATATAGGGAGTTCAGTGTTATGGGGAATAAACAGCATTGGTACCTGTATACACTTACATCAAATAGTCGTAGCTTAGCAGATAATGAAATAGTGTAATTGGGACAGTTTCCACGAAAATGGCCCTTCGTTTATAATTATAAAATCTTATAAAATTGCTATTACAAATTTACACGAAGGACACTAGCACTAATATTATTTACACAGTACAACTACCTACAGTAACACCTGATCTATACATTCTCCCGTCGTGCACTCTTCTTATCAGTTCCCTAACTCTGAGGTGCCCATCTAGCGTTTTCAGACCCACATTGGTTCAAATTCGGTTTGTAGGTGGAGAGGTCCTATACCTATCGATTTGTTCTGTTTGTTAATTTTTATGCCATCCGTTACGGAGATACAGTTGAACAAACTACGTGCCCATTTTCGCGCTCGATTCGCGCCAATGATTTGGGCAAATTGCGTTCCGCTCAATGTATGGGGAGGCGGGGATTATATCATTGGCGCGAATCAAGCGGGAAAACGTGCACGTAGTTTGTTCGACTGTATCTCAGTAACGGATGGCATAAAAATTAACGAACGGAACAAATCGATAGGTATAGGACCTTTCCACGTACAAACCAAATTTGAAGCGATTTCATAACTCCTACAGAAAGTTATGCTGAGTTTGAACCCGGTGGGGTATCGGACGTTGCAATTCTGGCACGGAGCAAGTGCAAGACCCCAAAATGTATTTTACCGTAGAGTAATGGTGTGGTATGAAGTGTTGAAAATAGGAAGTTGATAGCCTTAATCGTTCGGAAGTTATTACGATTCAAATGCAAAGCGATTTTATATGATTTTATAATTATAAACGAAGGGCCATTTTCGTGGAAACTGTCCCAATTATTATAATTAAATTGTACATTATTACTACACGGAAAATTGGTTCCCACAAAGTTCCCGCTGCGCGTTGTAACATTAATAGTTTCTGGTTCCGGCATGGCATCAGCTGGTCTTGTGCCCAGACCCAATGCATCGCAGCTGCGGATGAATTTACCGCTACGCGCGCGTAGCGGTAATGTAATTCATCCGCAGCTGCGATGTATTGGGTCTGGGCACGAGACTAGTCATTTTATGCACTTAATTGATTAATTAATTTATTTATTAAGTAAAGTGATATGAATATTAAAACTGCATGTACATGTAGGGCATGTTTTACATGTTTAACGGAAGTGACAAACAGAAGGGGGTGCATCTTAATGCCCTTCCAATTCAAAACAAGGATGAACTAGACAATTCTGCCCCTATACATGTATACAGCACAACCGCTTTCATATGTGGTACTGCAACTATTGTTTTTGCAACAATTGCTAAATATTGTGGCTGAGTGTGTATAAAGAGACAACACTGTGGTAAGCTTGGTGCTGGTGGAGATTCACATGTATGAACTGAAATACATGCAGCTAAGTTTGGCAAGCATTACTTTTAGATGGAAGGCATGGATCTTGTTGCGGCCAAATTCTGAGCGGTTAATTACCCCTGCCCAGGGCTCTAGATTTGTGCATGCATATAGGCCTCTTGGGAAACATTTTGTAGGTGCTCATCATGTTCAATTGGTTAAATACACCTTCTCTAAGGACCATGCAGCATGCTTTGAGAGATAAATAAAACTATGAATCATTCAGCATATTACTAAATTTAGTAAGTTGTAGTAACATTACACAAATATCTGATGCTGCAGGAACACTTTGTTATCTTTTAAGATAGTATGTGCCACATATAACAGATAGCTTTTTAGATAAACAACTTAATCCTTTGGATAGAATATTAATAGAGCTAGAGAATGGTGTTATCTTCAATCGGTCTGGTTGTTATTGTTGTTGATATGCAACTGAATGTGCTGTTTTGATGAACCAATCCAGATCATTTTCAAAATGATGCCATGTTTAGACCCTGGTATCTAGGATCACAGACAGGTGATAAAATGTTTAGAACTGTATGATGTCTCCTTTGTACATCACAAGCATGCGTTTTTATTGGAGATGTACAATGTTGTATGGCTCCATTGTCCTCCATATATGGCTCACGTGACGCGTTTCCTATATAAATAGTACAGATCATTTCCGTGTTTCATTTCGATTCTCGGGTCCTGAGTAATTTCTTTTGTACTTTGAAATGGAAGATAATCATGGAGAAAAAGTGAGTAAAGATTGCCAGTGATGTTGCGTTATACACATTGTGTCTAACTGCATGCCCCCTCCGCCCCCACAAAAAACGGCTCGTATTTAAACGAGCGTATCGTCGTAACCATTATCGTTTTTGCTTATCTGTTTCAACATTTCTGGAAAGAAATGGTGCTCTTACAAGAACTTGATGAACGGCGCGCAGCAGCGTTCGAGATTACAACAATACGCTCGTTCAAACACGACCCATTTTTTTTTGGCGGGGGCGGAGGGGGTAGATCCAATTGACCTTTTATTATTGTTTGTTTAGTGGCTGCTTGTATATACACACTCTAAATCAATTAGTCTTGGTTGCGGGAATTTCGCCACAAGAGGCGGATTATTGCAATATGGCATTCGATCGGCATTTTCTTTCCAGTATTGAACTAATGCAAGACTTTACTACTTTGAACTTGCCATACGCTTCGACTGTGATACGGCGTCATGGTGTGTAAGTTTTATAATTTTAGCACAAACGGTTAAACACATATAACCAGGAATACGTCAAAATTCGCCTTAATATGCGGGAGCACTCTATATTTACCAAAACTGTAAAACAAATTCGCTTAAAGATAATTCCAAAGCCGCAAACGATTATCGCGGGCGATAGTGCGTCACCAATAATGGCGTTACAATGTAGTATGATCAGTTCCAGCATAAAAATCATAGCACCTAGTTCCAAGATAGAAATCATAGCACCTAGTCGCCCGATCCGAGAGGTGGAATGGTTCATGTTTACTCCATTACGTAGGATTTGAAGTGTCGTGACTACGATTACCGTAGATATTTCTATAAGTTAATTAATGGTCAGACAGTATGAAAATTGCTGCAACTGGCGTCTACATGTAGTGCTCAGACAACAGAGATAACGCTCACTCGTTCCCACACGTGACCCTTATTTTTTTTACTTCTCCACCTCTTCCTTCCGGATCTGACTCGGATAAGATTCGCTCGAATTATTGTATTGTGTCTTCGGTTATGTGGAAGCACTAGAACCAACAAGTTTGAAATTGGATCTCGAGTTATGCTTGACACAAAATTCAAGATCTTAGTTTTGTTAGCGAGTGGCTAGCCTCGCCAGGCCTTATATTTACGTCTCCCAGACACCCAGGTTAAATAAAAAATGAGATATAAAAATTGGTGATGTTGGCAGCAATTGAGTAAAAGTGAGAAAAACCAAAATTGTACAATTGGTTAATTTGAACGACACGTGGTGCTGTGACTTGCCACTAGTGCTGAAATTTATTAGAATCTGCTGACTAGTTTTATGTGTCTCAATCATGTATATACACAATTATGAAGCAAACATGATGTTCATGACCCTTGGTATGGATGAAATTCATTACCTCTCATCTTCCCATATGTTTATTGTTACCTCCTCCCCACCATATCTGTGTTCCACCCATTCCCAGGTGTACATCATTGATCATCTCTCCTTATATGCCTGTAGTTATAGGTATCTCCTCCCTCCATATGATCTCTATTCAATTCTGCCCTATTAAAGGCAAATCTGTGACTATAGAGCTATTGCATGCTTCCATCAAGTGGGTCACAATCTCACTGCTGACCTATCAGTCTCCTGCTCAAACATTCCTGGATAAAGTTTTATTTGGCTATCAACATTATGTAAAGTATGTTGCTACCTCTTTTTAAATGCAAGACTGATACAAGATATAAAATGTAATTAGAATAAAATTGGTTATGTAGGATTTGTAGACACCAATTAAAAAGTAAGGAAACAAGGAATTACGAAAATTCAAATTTATATTAGTCTAGTCCAAAATACATCGCTAACTGTCAGTCAAGACAGGAATACCTTTGGACCCAGATTACAATGGCCCAAGTGATATAACCTACATTTAGCAATTTCAGGCAGGTAGATTTGCTACATAATCTGCATTATTTGTAGGTTGGCGGAACAGATTGATGCAGTCCTCTTTATCAGACGGTAACTGCTAAAGATATTTGGCTATGAATGCCTAATGAAGTATTGTAGTGGAGTAGTGTCAGGAAACTTCTAAAACCTCATCACTTATTGACAAACAAGTAGTTTATCAATCAATCACCAGTACATGACTATGATTTGACGTCCCTGTACTGTTTTTTTTAAGTGCATATACATGTGTTGTCATAATTTAACTTTATAGAAAATCAATTGAATCATGGTGATACACATTTGTGTACAACATATTTGCATAGCCATTCAGATAGTAGTCTAGCCTGATCATGACGTTTGATCACATCACATTCGGATACTAATAGCAAAGTTTGTAACATACTCTCAGCTGCCACAGTAACTGGATGGTAGGGTGCCCAGTCAGTTGCACAACACCATGCATGTCTAAAAATTTTCTGATAGAAAAGATGTGGAATTGTCTCTTTTTGGTTCAAACGTATTTACCCAGATCAATCTTTATTCCCGTTTGAATTTGTCTTGGGAACAGGCAAAAAAATTGGATGCTGTCCAGTCAGAAGTACTACAGATCAAGTCTTTTGTGAAGGTAATCAAACTATACATTTGTCATGCTTATTTCAAAAATAGCAGTTTTGGTTTAGCATTTTTCAAATGTTGTACAATGTATAAAATAATTAGTTGTCCCTGCCTTTTACACACCTGCACCTGGTGCATCTCTACAAACACCAATCAACAATTTCTATATTGCTAACTCTTACCCCAGCCAACACTTTATCTAACCATTGGCTTGAAACACTCTGCTATATTCATATAGCTTATTTTCTGTCTAACTCATACCTAAAGGATACAGTGTATATACTTCGAACTAAGAAGATGAAACTCTGCATTCCAATGTGGATCTGCATACACAGAACTCTGTTCCAAGCAGTTGTATTACAATATCATTATTAACCATTCTGGCATGATGATCAGTTGCATTCAATTGCTACTGAGTGAAAATGGCTTCATACTATCTAGAGGAATTTAGATATGTAATTGCATACATATAACTTTGTTCCAAGTGATAAGAGCCATTCTGGCATGTTATATTAATACTATGCCTTGCATGCCGGAATGGCTCCAATTTAATATCAAGAGGTATTTTGAAACTACATTATAGTGTAATGAAATATGGCTATGTGAATGTGATATTTGTAGTGTTTAAAAAAAGTATGGAATGGGCTTACCCAAAAATGACTTCCAATTTACTGCATAACTCAAGACACGTCTATAACCAATTCAATGTGTACTAGAGAGTGCATAACAACACAATAAGAAAAGAACTGATGTGCTGGAAAAAAAAAAAAAAAACTAAATGCAAATACAATTTTGAAAATGATTAGACAGAATGTTTCAAAATGTGAGCAAAATTGATTCCACTGAGTTCAATGACTTATACAGGGTGTTTCCCAATCAAGGAAAATTGTTATAAATTAACCACAAGCAGTTAATTAGCTAGTAATTGATGTTAAAAGTTCCAACAGCAAAAGAACACATGCTGGTGAAATTAAATTAATATCATCTTAATGGTTAATTAGTATTCATAAAAGTTTCAAGATCCCTATTCATTTGAATTTATTAATGTTAATAAATTAGGGTGATTGGATACCGGTAGTTAAAAGCTACAAACGGTATTTAATTAACTACTTCTGTTTAGAAGCTATTCAAAATTAAAATCTTGATTTTTTGATTTACGCAATGTACTTGATTTAGGGGCCATTGTATCTTGATTTGGTGGTTTGAATTAAATTTGGCCAAGCTGATTTATTAAAATTCAGCCAAAAATGATATCAGGAATTATTAATTCGTTTTCGTAAATTTTAATTTCCTTGATTTTCATTATTAAGTTTGTTTACATCAACATTTAAGCCCATGTTATTAGAGCATTCAGCAACAATTTCAGTTAATTATGGTTAATTGATAAACAATTTTCCTTGATTGAGAAACATCCTGTGTGATACACATGGGTGGCACCCATCCTTAATTCTAACATACTACACCCAGGTGCTCCCACCATAAAGCTAAGAGCATTTGATTCAAAATCAATATTCTAGTACACATGGTTGCAAAATAATATTGTACATTACAAACAGAGCACAAAATCATAAAAAAACTCAACAGTCATATGGCTATTGAATTCACCCACAGGGGGCCAATAAAACTAATGATGCATTTGTGCATGCATTATGTAGAATGTTTTGCTTTTTGCCGTCAATAAACCATACATGCTCTATATTAAAAGACCATTAAAAGTCCAGACATGTTAAATACAAAATTTGTTCACTGCCAATAAGTTCTTTTTATTATGAAATTTATCTTTTCTGTAACTACTTGTAATGTTTCTTATTAAATATGATTAATTTTGTCCACCTATTGATTGTTTATTTTGTTGCACTGATTGAATTATTCACTTTGAAAGTAAAACTAGGGAGTCATTTATTTTTTGTCTTTGTAATGCAAAAAAGTAGAGTGCTACCCATAGATAGAGAGGAAAAATGCAATTAGGCATGGTTTTGATGATGTCTCAATAGGAATTTATTGGTATCATGCCAATTATTTAGCATCTATTTTAACATTTAAAGTCATAATTTGCTTTAAAGTCATTCGTTTTGAAGGTGTTGCTTCATAAGTAATTATAATAAACATGCTAATTAGTCCATTAATAAATAAATTAGGAAACACCAATAGAAATTATGTCATAGGGAGTTATTAAAACTCAAAGTCCATTAAAATTTCAGTAGTCTCCTAGCATTTTCAAGTTTGATTTGTTGTTTTGATTATTAGTTA
This sequence comes from Spongilla lacustris, assembly GCA_949361645.1. Lineage (NCBI taxonomy): Eukaryota > Metazoa > Porifera > Demospongiae > Spongillida > Spongillidae > Spongilla > Spongilla lacustris. Next base: position 4,250,136 of record OX442430.1, read on the forward strand.
ATAGAATTTCATAATTTTTTCAAACTTCCATTCACATTTTTCTGCAGTGTATAAATGTTGCAATTAATTTAAATTTGTCATACATTTTTGTGTAAAATTAATTAATTAGAAGCTATTTGATTTTATCTCCGATTATTAAAGACAATCGAATTTTACAGTTTGTATTTGGTTAACCCACCCTTGGTATACTTTTTAGTTCAATTGTATTGAATCAAAGCATTGCATTCTTTTGTCGATACCCAATATAGATATAACCAAAATCATGCAAAATTGCATTTTCCCTCTCTTTCAGTGGGTATCACTGTATTCGAATAGATAAGCATTGGTCTTCTACTTGGTTGCCTTATCTTGTTTTCTCTGGAAGAAAATTGCTGGGTGAGGGCAATCTATGGAGTGCGTAGCAAAAATATCCTGGAGGACACCTTGTAAGGTATGAAGCATATACAATGATGGTGGAGCAATGTAAGGCCGAACATAGCAGGCGGAATGAGTTTTATGACGAAAAGTTCACAGTATGCAATTTAGCCTTGGTGGGTGGGGATATACTTCCTAGTTGTTCATCTGAAAGCAACTCTGCACTTAGAAACAACTTTGGAGACTATGTAACATCTGGGCAAGACCACATGTGTAAAATCAAAACCTTCATGAGATGCATGGAGAAACAAAGCTGTCCATTCATTTTGACAGGTGCAAGCTGTTGTTATAATATCTGATACTGAGAACCGAAACAAGATTCTGGCAGGCTCTAATGAACAAGTAACTGTACATTGTCGTTTACCTATTGGTAGAAATGTAGGTCTACAACCAATGAACTGCTGTTCCACTATCATTGACTGAATGACGTACAAAGTAGACAACACTCACAGCTCTATCTGAAAACATAAAGGTGTATTAGCATTTAATTGCAGATTGTCACACACACACACACATCATATCCATGATTGCATGTACATGCCGTTAACAGTGTATAATAGTTATTATAAACGCTATTTTTGTTCAGTCTGTGCTCTCTCCTATCTGCTATAAATCCTGGCCACCTAGTTTTAAGTACAAACATAATCCTTCACTCAAGAAGTGGAATGTAAGGTTGTTGTCATAGTAATTTGTTTAATCCAAAAGCAAATACCAGACTGCAGTTACATATTCAATACACAATTACCTGAATAAAGCAATGTATACCACAAGTTCCACTTTATATTTAGACCATTCAAAAAGCAAATGAGATGAAAATGACTTACGGAGTTCATGATGATGAAGCTAAAGCAGAGAATACAGAAATAGTAAGCTATCAATTGCTATATAATACACGAATTACAATTTGATATCTTGTATGCAGATAAATTATCATTATGGCAGAATTTTTAACAGTGATATGCAGTACGTACCATGTGTTTGAACAAGTAAAAATGCATGGCTACAGCAAAAATTAGCATTATGATTGCACCATCAGATATGCTATATTTTTATTGATTTTTAAATGCTTGTGAGAGGTTAGCAAGCTTAGTCTAGATACAAGGAGGCTTTATAACTGGTTAGAAAATGTTTAGAGCAGTCAGAAGCAAAATTGATTAGACTTCAATTGTATAGAGTAAACAATGTGCTGTAAATACTATGCTGAAGATAAAATTGCTATTATTATTATTAGATCTATTAATTTCAGACAATTCAAACAGCAAATGATACTATAATGGCATATGGGATTCAAGATGAAGTGGCTAAAATCAAGGATACAGATAAGCCACAAAAGGTGATTAATAAAGTCATATGCAAGTAATATAGGAGAGTTTGGCTGAATTTGACATTGAGTAAGCTGGTGTTATATATTGGATTTGAAGGCAGTACGAAGTGAAACAAGGGCCTGCATTGTAATAATAAGCAAAAACAAAATAGTCCTATATACCGGTATTTAGCACACATTTTAGGACATTACATTGTTCATGTGCTGAATTTAGGACTATTCCTTATTATCAGACTGTTGTTTCCCTGCTTTTTACACCCTCTTGCCTTCAAATCATATGTTTAAAAAATGTTTTTACCTAGTTGTTCCATTATACCTGATGTTAGAATGGATGTCTATGCATGCACTTAAGGGAAGTGGGGAAAGAGTCTAAACTTCACTAAAATGATTCCAATTTGAAGTGGGTTTCCACGGTTTCAGACATTCTTTGCTTTATCATGAAAATGCAAGTGCTAATAGCCTGGTGTGCAGGTTGCAGTTATGATACAAGTGGGATACAATTACTCTCTAAAGTTGGTGTACAGGATTGTAATCCTTCTCTATATGCTATAACCACTTGCATGTCAAAACAATGTAGTATCCAGTAAATCTTTATCCTCTTATTAATCTACCCAAGACTGTTTTCCTGATGATAATCTGCATGAATTCCTTCATATGACAGCAATAGGTGTAGCCCCTTCATTACAATTATTGCTCTGTAAATTAAAGTGATCTGTGTAATCTTAACTTATAAACAGTGCAGATTTGTGTAATGCTGTAGTATTGCAAGCTGTTGTACAACCTAATTGAGTAATTTTTAAAAAAGGATGAAAATGCCAACACATCTTACCATAGAGGTCACACCTCACTCCATGCACCAGATGAAACATTCAGCATGCTTGTACATAACACACCAACATACAGGGTCCGAGCAGCTACAATGCATACATGGAGACTTACATGTAAGTACCATGCAGTCAATATACACTCTATCACCAAGTAAAATGTTATAGTCACTACCAATGTAAACAAATTATCTTAAAAGTGATTTTGTTTCATACATGTAATCTATCTGAATCCTAATACAAACAAAGCCCTTCAGAGCCAACTAATCTCACTATCCAAGTGGCCCTTGTTGGACTGACTGTGCCCCTGTGGGAGTTGATTGAGTGCCTATTGAAGCTGATTGTTAGATTGCATGGGACTGCTCTGTTGTATAGACTACTGAACCAGCTTATGTCAACACTGATTTGAACACTGGACTGCATCACTCACCACAAAAGCACTTTCATGGACATATACATGTACATGTACCCTCACCTTAAGGTTTTTATATGGCTCGGCTTTTTTTCTGTGGCAAATGTCAGACGTTCTTGGTATAATTGCATTAGAATTTTTTGTGCTCTTAATGGCCTCTGAATTCGAGTTGCATTTAGAACTTTGGACTTTTGGGTAAGGTGACTTCCCCTGCCAGATTTGGCTGCCTTCCAGAATTGTGACCAGATGGGGGATGGCCTCCTCATCTGATGGTGCTGCTTGCTTGGCCCTTTCCTCTCCTACTGGTGCATTTAGGGATGGCTTCAGATACTGTCTGTTGTGATGCAGTAACTTCCCATCCACCTCTACTGTATATGACCAGCCTGTGACTGCCCACACAGCGTCCTTGCATCCATTGCATCTTCCTTGTTTGTAAGTACTGTACTAAAACTGGTCGCCTCCTCTGCAGTGGTTTGCCACTGTGCGTCTTGTCCTGTTGCCAAAACATTTGATGCTGTCTAGCTATCTTTCGATCCCACATATCGGCTGGAGGGAGTTCCACAGCTAGCTTCATCTGACTGTTAGGCACTATTATCCTTGTCCATCTGGCCAACAGATGCTGACTGGGACTGGCATTGCATCCCACAGTCAGCGTATTATGCCACCCCCAGCAATGCTAGGTATGAGTCTGGACTCCCTTTAAACAGCCTCTTTGCAATTTTGACAGCCGACATCGTAGTCGTTGGACCTGCTGTTATATAGTGTGGAGACTGAGTGCTGGAATTTCCAGGTTTCTGAGAATGATTTGAACTCCTGTGACATGAACTGGGGCCACCATCTGTGTGCACCATTACCTGATCCCATGCTTCACAAATTGCTGCTTGGTTGCATGTACCACCGTTGCTGCCATGGTGTTATGTAACACTGCCACATAGAAAATATAAGTCAAATTGTCTACAATTATGAGGTATTCTTTCCATTTGACTCTAAACATATACATACCAGCTTTAGTCCATGGTAGCTTTAGTATATCATGCACCAGCAATTTGTCTCTTGGCTGTGCTGGACTATCCTCTTCACATATTGGGGACTGATCTGCCATCTTGGGCCAATAAACAGCATCCTTTGCTTTCCTTAGAGTTGCTTCACTTCCTTCTTGTATAACCAGTAGCTCTCGAAACGTCCAATACTTTTGAATACCTGCACGGACCTCTTCAATTCTGGTGGGCCACCCGTGTGTAATCACCTGGCTCAAGTTCTTTGTTCTGGGGTCAGTTGCTGGCACTCTTTGTATCTCTACTGATCTCTGATCCTTAATGCTGTCCCTTAATTCTACTCAGCTCTTGAGCTTCTTCCTCCATTGCTGCTATGGTGGCTACCTTGGTGGTAAACCACATCCAGGTTATAACATTGTAATGTCCACAGCATCCGCTGAAATCACTGCGGGGTGGACAGGATGGATTTCTGAGTGATCTTTTCCAGTGGCTTGTGATCAGTTTCTACACAAACTTTCTTGCAATAGACGTATTGATCAAACTTTTAGCATAAAAATACTATGGCCAAAAACATCAACTTCAATGCTACATAATTTTTTTCACCCTTGATAGGGATCTGATTGCTGAGGTGACTTGTCACCTGTTTTGCAGCAAAGGTATCCCTGCCGTTACTTTTGCTGGATCAGGTCTTATTCCTTTTCCCGAGATTAGGTGTCCAATATGTAGTAGTTCTATCTATTCTGTTCAGCTGTATGCTGCATTCTCTGGCTCTCTCCAACAGCTGTAGCAATGCTTCATCATGAGTTTGGTGAGCTTCTGCCCTGGAAGTCCCATTTCTGTACATCAGTATGTCATCCTCCCAAGGCCATCCTGCAACCTTCTTTGGAATTCTTCTGGTGCTGAGGACATTGCTAAGGGTAGTCGTAGTCGTAGCCACCTATATATACTTGAAAACACTGATGCTCTGTCTAGACTACCCATTGGGATTCTGTTGGCAAAAGATGGATTGTTGTTTTTGCCACGAAGCAAATTGACTTGGTTCCAGTTACTGCAGTGCACCTCAAGCGGAAAACAGGTAGAGACCCCCAGTTGTCAACAGTGTTCATATATGTTCTATCAGGGTGGCCTAAGACTGTGCAGACACATTTTTTGACAAATACCATGATATCGCTGCAGAACATGGGTGTCTGATGTTTATAATTTCGGTGGTTATTCTGCAATTGTACTGAGCAAATGTGCTTAAGAAACTTAATGGGTGTGGTCAAGATGAAGATATTTGCATGTTCAAATGTGTGGCGGCCAAGAGAGATAGATACACACTGCAACACTATTGTGATGTGCACAAACATCAGTATCATATATTATGTGTAGAAATTATGCATTTATAGTTGGTTTAGAGTTTGATGTGAACTGACTAGACAAAACAAGATCCCCAAGTGTTAAGTACACTGATATTGTAATTCAGCAGTTTTAATCCAAGCCGAAGATGTCAAAAGAGGTAACAACTGTGCATTGTAACTTTATTACGTTTTGTCAAACGCCTATTAATAAATGAATTTATTTTGTATTATAGGGTGGTCAAAACTTATTGTGGATAGCAAGTAGTAAGGGGAATCTTCATACTGTGACTTTATTGCTGAATAAAGGAGCTGCTGTGGATCTGGCAGATGAGGTTAGTTTTTAAAAATGTTATGTTTAGTTTTTCAAAAAAGGCAAGACTATATCCTCTCCAATTTCATCATGATGAAATAATAAATACTAAGTTAGCCATGTTTGAAAGCAAGCATTGCCCATTGTGCTTGTTGTAGAAAGGCACATGTACAAAAAGTGCTTTGAGACTAGTTTTCTAATTAAAGTTGCATGTATATAAATTAATACATCCATGCAGTTCTAATTCATATTACATGTAGGTTATACACAGCTTAACCTTTAAAAAGAGAATTTGCATCAGCTGTTATCAACTCTAAGATAATAATTACAAGAGACCAATTGCAAGAGACACAAATAAAATACGTCAGTGCAAGATCATAATACTAATTCTCATAAGGAGTAGTTAGTATGCCCATTGACCGATGTTTATCAAACCATTAAACCCATTTCAGGCAATCTAATGGCATGCTACACCTGTACTATGATGATGATTAAAAATAGTAAGTAAGCTTCAAATATTACAAGTTTAGGGCGCCAGAAGGAGATAACGTTTTTTCCCTTGTGAATTTTGTGATTGGAAAATGTGCTGCAGCTGACAACTGTTATGTTTGAAGAGTTGAAACAAGGAATTCCATATGGAAATGACATGCTCAGTGTAAAACTTGGATCAAAAGGTATGATGAGGCAGAGATGTATTTAGATCTCAGAAAGCAAGACTTCTGATGAACTAAGTCCAGTTTCGTTTGTTGAAAAATTCATAAACAGGAAGATTAACCGTATTTTATAACACATGTAAGATTATAAAGAACTCTTCAGTGATGCATAATGTAGCTAGTGGAGATTGCAACCCAACCATTACCACTTTAAAAACTCCATTACGGTTAAATTGATTTTTTTTGCTTCATAAATCATTGTTTCAATGTTTACACCCTTCATAACCATGATCCCTTTCTCAATTGGCCTTTTACCCAATACATCCGATTGACCAAATTAGAAATACAATATCAAATTGTGAGGTATGTACCCGGTGTTTATAATACAACATTTGAAATTATGAAAGCATCAATTCACCAACAATTGCAAAACTCTGGACAGCTGACAGAGAATTCATTGACTGTGTCCCGCTGTTTAGCTTTCGTTCGACTGATGTTAAAAGGAGTCCCTCAGATCTCTTTTGCATTATTGTATAACGCATGTCATCACAACTATTAGTACAGAGAAAGCGTCCAAGAACTAACAGGGATAACAAAAACTATTGAGCATGCCAGATGCTGTTTGTGTTTAAAAATGCATCCATTAGGTGATATGTGGGGTTGCATAGGAGTGTGAAAGCTGAGAAAACCTTGTGTTGATTCTTTGATTTTAAAGTATCTCACAACTGTATGAAATTGTAATCACATAGTGTCTAGTGAATCCCATGGACTCTATGTGATGAAAAGTTTGGGGCAGGCTGTGGTACAATCTGATTGTGGTTAGGAGGAGTTGAGAAAACAAGCAAAGTAATGTGTGTGGAGCAAATGTTGCCATGTAATATAACTGTAACATGTACCAGTCGAGTTTTATAACCTTTTTTTAATCATTAGAAATTACCAAGTAATTAGTATGCCAGTTTCAGAGCAGAGACATGTATAGGGACATCAAAATTTCTCGTCCTGGCACTTCTGTGCATGCACATATATATGGCTCCTCCCTTTACCTGGACTATGTTGTCCTATTAATTATGTAGCAATTAAAATCAGTTCCACAAGAAGGTTTTTAAGGTACAGGTGAGGAGCAGTACACATCCACATGGCATTCTTGTTATGGGCTCTGGCTATGTCATTCACAGTCATCTTATTGAGTGAAATACAAATATTAAAAACGTAGTGAAATACATGTATGTGGCAAAAACTTAAATTATATAATATGCTTGGCGTTGCAAAGAATGGAGAGTGATTTTGAGACTAGTTTAATTGTGATAATGTCCATGCCATTAAATATACCCATATGAATTCGTGTGTCTATTAAATTTGTCTTGCTATTACAATTTGTTCAGCAGCAGTGATTGCAATAAGATTCTCTACCCCTATTAAAATTAATATTGATATCAGTGCTTTGCAGTTTGGTGTTATTTGAGATAAGCCTAGGTTGTATTATGATACAAATGTCATTGAAACATTACAAGCAATACATGTAGTACAAAACAGTTTGGTCAACATAAATTTACGTATACATTGTGCTATTTGCTGATTTCTCTTTTTGATACGTCTAAAAATCAAATTACCCATAGCTAGTTTTTAATTAATAGATCAATGTGCACTAAAACTGAACTAATACCAATCACCGAATTATGTACATAAATTAAATAAGATGCTTCCAAATTAGAGTAATATAATACGTTTCCTTTTACAAAACTTGTGTAGTAAATTAAACCTCATTTATTTATTTAAGTTGAAAACAATAATGTGTTGCCTTATCTCTAAAACTCCTCCCTTACACCACTGCACATCAGCCATTTTTTTACAAGGACTTCTCCTTAGTTTAATTCGCTACAAACTGCAATAAAATTGCTGGTATCAAATCAAAGGTTGGCGAGCAGTTAGTCAAATATACTGCAACATCTCAGTATGATAAAGCAGATCATTATCTGCTTTGTGGTAATAATTATGCTGAATTTGCAATGTATTGTGTGCATGGTGCAATCATAAAAATAAATTTAGGTACAGAAATAAGTTTTTTTCCGCTTTGTCTTACATGTAGAAGGCAGGGGCTGCATACAGCACACCGATAAATTTAAGCCCCACCTTTGCAATGAAATTAGTGCTTGAGTCAGCAAGAAACAATCCTTTATAAGAGATGTTGTGGGTATATTGTGGGTGAATAATAATAAAGTAACTTACCTAACTGTAAGTAAATGGGTTAGTTTCAAGGGCGAATTCTGGAACTTATTTATTAATTGCACATTTGTAAATTAAAGGGCTGATATCAACATTTTAAATTACATAGATTGACCGCACGCCTACATGTAGGCGTGCGGTCAATCTATCATTAAGAGATGCTAAAGTTTCTCTCTCAATGTCTGCGACAGCATTGAGGAAGTAAAAATAACATGCCACTTTTTATCCATTTTTAGTGATTTTCAGAACCCAATTCGTTTAGCAAAAAAGTCAGCGAGTTGAATAATAATGTTATTATATACATTCACATAATTCAACTATAAACGTTAAGCAGTGCATACACAAAAAGTTATGCATCTGGTGAGGATGGCTGTGGTATTGGCTCTCGCCAGGTGTAGGTTTAGTGTACTGTAAATGTCATTAAGTACCAAGGATTTCAGCCTGCATGATAAGGTGGCGAGTCTTGACACCAACTGGGAGAAAGCTTCTACAGCCTCACTGCTCAGTGATAAGGGGAACGCATATCCAACCCAGTTCATTGCTAGGGCAGCACAACCTGCAGACACTCCTGCTTCCATCAGGGTAAGAGTATTAAGCGGAGAGGTCACAGATGTGTCAAAGGCAGCTGCGCGCCCTGCCTAAAGCCCAATTGGCCACTAAGAGATCAGCAGGCCGGGTATGGCTATGGTTGGTGGTGAGGTCATTGCTGGTTTCAATCTGGACACTGAGGTGGGCTTGATGGCATCTTTTGGCCAGCACATCACGTAGAGTGTTGTGCCGGATTACTCCATCACCTCCATGTTTGCAGGTGATGGCATGGAGATGCGTCAAGTCCAAGCCACCACTTTATGGCAACATGAAAAACTGGTGGATGCAACCCTGGTGGATGCAACCCGTGATGGAACCACTGAAAGCCAAGAGGATGCATGCGAAGATGAAACAGAGAGTAAGCATGCCCTCCTATCAGCAGTTGATGAGCCTGTAAAAAGCCAATTGAACAATAAGTTTCTTTTAGGAGACTTTAGGGGCAGAGAGAAGGGTCTCAATGTATGGGGTGGAACAGTGGATTTAAGAACTGCTATTTCAGAACAAAGGTGGTGATTGTCCCGGGAACCTAACCTAGAGGAACAGATAGATGCTACATAGGCTGCAGGTGCATGATAATTACCCAATCCTCCATAGTGTGGCCTAACACAGCCTGCGTCCAAGCTACATCTGATGTATCAACAGCTGTGCAAGAGGAAAAGCATATGAGAACATCTTCATTATACATGGTGTTTCACAATTGAGGAAAATGAACCACAAACAGTAAATTGTTGCTTAATGCTCTAATAATGCGGGCTTAAATATCGATGTAAACAACCTAAATATTAATTCTAAACACATGCAAAAAAGGAGATATAGTCACCCGTCACAACCATCTGCGCAATGCATTGGCGGAGACTTGCCGTAGTTCCCACTTGAGTGTGAAGGTGGAGATGGGTAGCAACCTTACCTCTGATCATGACCACTCGCATCCTGCAGACTACCCAACTGGTCCCTTGGTAAACCTGCTGCCTTTGATATCTCAGTGACATCACTGCTAAATCCAAAGATTGGATCAGTAGCGGGATTGTCAGCTGGGGCAGCCACCTTGTCCACTGAAGAGTGCAAAAACACTGAAAATGACCCCAAATGCAATACCTTGGGCTGGTGTTGTATACCTCTGGTCGCAGAGTGGCAAAAGGAAGCCATGGATTTCTTGCCATAATATCGGGCAAAACAAAGTCAGCAGTTCTTTCTGAGCTGTTTAGTAGGCTCAACCTGCATTTGTGATAGCAAATGCGACAGCAATCCTCTCCAGGTGGCTCCCATTTTAAAGTTTAATTAACTGTAGTGTGATTTCAATGTAGCAAGTGTTATTTGTAAGTTGTCCTTACATTATCATAGATGTACCATTAATAAAAAGGATAATAAAAAAATAAAAAAACTAAAATCAAATTAAAGAATGAATTAATAATTCCCGATAACACCTAATTAGAAACATACCATTTTAGAGGCATCCTAAAACTCCAACATTTCCTTGAATTTTAATACTATAAACCTGGCCGAATTTATTGATAAATTCAAACCACTAAATGAAGAAACAATGCCCCCTAAATCAAGTACATTGCAAAAAACAAAAAATCAAGATTTCATAACTTCTTAACAGAAGTAGTTATTTATATACAGTTTGCAGCTTTTAACCGACCATCCACTCTACATTTTTTAACATTAATAATAAAAGATTACATTTATTTCTAGAACTTTTAACAACAATTACCAGTTAATTAACTGCTTGTGATAAATGTTTTTCCTTGATTGAAAAACACCCTGTATAAAAGGAAATCAGCACGAGATGATGCTGGAGGTGTAGTACGTGCAAGGTGGACAAGCCGGCAGAAACAACCACACGTATGGAGCAAGATGTTAAAACTAAGCGTGTGTGGCTACTAATTACATTCATAAATGAAGGCACAATGGAACGGCTAAATTAATTAGCACTAAGCATCCTTGTTCTAGGGACTACACACCTGGTTTAACACTATTGTTGTTATGTAACGAAAACCAATTCACTAGCACTTTATTTACGTCATTTCTAATCAGGTGATACTGCTATTATATAAAAGCATTAAATTATCAGTTATCAGTTATTGCTCATATTATTGTAATTTTACAGAATAGTGAAACACCTTTGATTGCAGCAAGTCTAAATGGTCACTGTGATGTAGTACGTGCCTTGCTGACAGCTCAGGCTGATACAAATAGGACTACTCTTGTAAGTTCTTATATAAGTATGATTTGCAAGCCATAATTGTTTGCATCTGCAGTTTACATTTTGCACAAAAATCGGTACATGCGTAAATGTGTACATGTAAGGAATGTTTTTGCTAATGAATAAAATAAAATGCATCCTTTCTGGTGAAAGAACATGCAGGCATCTGTCGCATTATCCATGATAAGTACCGATTCACCCTTTCTAGTTGTAGGCTATCTTTAAAAACATAGGCATTTTGTCCACTGAACTCCATATCATGCATTGTCTGCTGGACCTTGTATACTAGGACTTTGTGTCATTGGACACATTGTCTTCTTGTGAAAAGTTATTACTTGAAACTATGCTCATCCCTGCTTTCCCACGTCTTCAGCATCTTATCTGTCATGTGTGAATAAAGCAGTATGCACTACATGCATGATGAATCTATAATATCTCTAGACATAAATGAGCTTCAAAATTACAGCTTAAGGTATTGCACTTTTTCTTGACTCAGAATGGATGGACTGCACTCCACTCGGCAGCATACGGAGGACATTCAGAAATAATTGAACTTTTGGTCCAAAGCAATGGAAATATTCTCAATGCAACTAATAATGTATACATTTATGTATTTGTGTACCCGAAGTATACATTTTTAAATAGTGTTTTATATATAAGATATAAGATTATAGTCATGAACGTAGTTTATGTTTTGCATTTAGGGTCATTGCATATTGTATTGTATTGCTGGCATTCATTATACTGTAATCCATAATAGTTATACAGTTTAGAATGAGATTTATACTGTCTTACAAACTCAGCAGCAACCTATAGGATGTGGAGCATTTCTTTTGTTACTAACAAGGGCTATGAACTGTAGCTTCATACAATTCTGACTAATACTGCATGAAGCATAACTCATTACAGTATAATTTGGATTAACTGATTGCACATAATAAAACATGAGAGAAAAGTAATTTTCTATGTACAGCCCAGGAAAATATCCTTATCGATCCTTATCCTTGGCATAGTGCCATTTATCATTGATAGGTTTACTACACTGTGTTCAATATGTGTAGTAAACACAGGTAATTATTAAATATGTTAAGTTGATTGCTTTGAAGTACATCTCTGCATTACTCAACAGAAAGGACAAACCGCATTTCATATTGCTGCAGATCGAGGTCATGCTGTAGCAATTAAGAAGCTTATTGCTCTGAAAGCAGATGGAAAACTTGTTGACACATATGTAAGTATATTTGGTTACAATGACGTCCCATTTTTCTAATCGCAGTAAGAAAGCATTTTTGGTAGGTGTGTAAATTAAAATTAATTGGACTCATGTACTGAATGTGTCATGTGATAATAGGGTCACAGGACCAAGATCGGTTTACATGTAAATGTACATAATATTGCAATGGCTCGAAGTAACATGGTTGTTGCATTGCTAATATCTTAGAAAACACATAGTTTCGTACCCTGACCCAAATGTATGTAATCTACTAGATCACACTTGATTTGATTTAATTCGATTTGATCTGATTCGATCCAATCCAATTTGATTTGGTTTGATTTACTGCACTCTAGTATTCAGCCATCCTTTAAAAAATAACGCACCAGTATTGGGCGCAGTTTAATGTGGCAATGTTTTTCTATTGCTGCGACAACCCATCGCGTTTTATCGCAAGCTCTTGCATCAAATTGAGTCTGGGTAAAATAATGAGACTAATGAGATGTACTTTGTGCATGATTGTGTGAAAATAACCATAACTGTAGTAATACAATACGTAACTGTGTACGAGTGCATGCTGCCCGGCCAGGCCCTAGCCTAGTGTCTTAAAACTCATTGTAGATGTACATATACCCAGTAAGCACCCGTGGAATTTCTCTCTCTCCTATCCAACTCAATACTTTCAGTCCTTGACTCCCTACCCAGGTGACCTTGTCCTCTTCGTGGTATTCGGAATCTTTAGCAGCTGCTACTTGTTCTGATAGTTCCCTCTAACAGCTCTGCAGTTCAGCAGTTCATTTTGCTAAATCCAATTTCACCATCTAAAAAAGTCTTCTTCCCATGTGCTCACTGCTGATGCCCCCTATTAACATATGCAACATCAAATATTGTTGACTTGCTTACACAGTTCTAACCCAATCTGATCTACTGCTCAGTCTGCCCCCTGAGAATGTTCTTATAGGTTCTTTGTGCATAGAGAGAGTCTGCTTTGTTGTTCTTTCCAGCACTGTCAGAATAGTGCAAACTCCTCTTTAAATAATTGCCATTGCTCTGTTATATCTGCCTCATCAAGATGACACTGCACAAATGCAGTTCCCATACCAATCTATCTACACCGAAACCATGGATATTGATCCATGAGTATGCTAGAGTGACGTTTGACACTACTTTGGAATTTGGATGCCCTTATGACCATGTAGCTTGCTATTTGGGTTGCGGAGCAGTGCTCCAAAATGTTTGATAAGGCAGTTCAAGAAGTCTTTAGTTTGGACTGTATGAAAGGCCCTTGGGGAAGAGAAAGAGAAAACTTTAAGAGGTGACTAAGCCAGCAAAAGGTGTTAAGAACTGATGTAGAACTTGCAAAGGTTGCACAGCAGGAAGAAAGGCCTTAGGCCCTCGACTTGATACCCAATGCAGATGGTTGGAATTGACATAGTGGGACCATTGTTGGAAATGGACAAAGGCAACAGCAATATACTATGTACTGTTCCTATTCTCTAGTCTCAATTAAAATAGCGTGGCTTCATGCAGATGATCGAAGTGGGGAACGAATGCTCTTTTTTCTGTGAAACACGCACCTTCCAATACTAGTATCACTTTTGCCTGAATTAATCTTATTTTGTACCCTCAGAAGGATTTAGTGAATCCTTTGTTGTATCTCTGATGCGTATGCAGATTGTGAAACAGATTATGGACCCATGGAATCATACAAAAGGTCAACTGGTAGTCTAGCTCCATACCCGTACACAAAGAAAATGGTTTGGTTGAGTGGACACTAGTCTTTTATCTCAAGCCATTTTCCAAATCCTCATAGGATATGTGCTAATGCTCCTTTCCATTTCACCATTACGTGGTAATGGTGGTGTCAAAAGCATTTCATACTTCTTTTTAAAACAATTCAGCCTCAAAATAAGGACCTTGGTCAGATTGCAGCTGCTGGGGGGCTCCATATTGACAAATATACATCTTAACTAGGATCCTTCCCACTTTCCTTGCTTCCTGATTGGAGTATTTCATCATGTATTAAATGTTACCACCTAAGACACAGATGGGAGACCCCATTATAACACAGGAGAAAAATCACACTTAGTGATGTACAATAAAGCAAAATTGCCAGGGGGGGGCATGGCCCCCCCCCCCCTCCCCTTGTAATAAAAGTTTACATACATGCGCATCCACCACTGGCTGAATTGGCTGAAAGGGGATAGCCCCCCCCCCCCCCCCCCCCTACTGGTTGAATTGGCCGAAAGCGGACACAGCACCCCCCCCCCCTCCCGTTGGTTGAATTGGCGTGAAAGTGGACAGCACCCCCCACCCCACCCCCTGCTGGATGAATTGGCCGAAAGTGGGCAGCACCTTCCCCCCCCCCCTCCCCCCCGCTGGTTGAGTTGGCTGAAAGCCGGCGATGTATTCGCAGCTGCCAAATGGCACCCCCTTGCCCTATCCTGGTTCCCCCCCTTCCAGAAAAGCTGGGAGCACCCACGGAGAGATTTAAATAATAGCATAGTTGTCTTGCTGTTAATAATGAATGGTCAAATCTAAGTATGTTCACTTCTAAGCTGAAGTCTGATGTGCAATACAATTTTCAATATAATAGCCATTCTATGTAGATCTCTAGTAGCATTCAATTCCAATAAGTGCTTTTTTCAGAAGTCAAAACTTGTGTTTTCTTTTTTCTGCATGCTACATTTATTATAGGGGCCCAGTTGTTCATGCAGTTTGCCATGTATGAAATATTTTCATTGTGCACAAATTGGGTTTTCATAATAGCAAATTTTTTCTTGTATTTTACAGATGAAATTTACAGTCCTTCACTTTGCATCATCAGGCGGTCACCATAAGGCTTTGAAAGCCTTGCTGAAAAATGAAGAAATTAAGAGGAATAATATAGATCGTGCAGATGAAAGAGTAAACATTCATCCTTACAAGTTTTTAAATAAATATGGTTGTCTTTTCTATACCTGATGTTTTATACTGTGGGGGTTACTGCCTACTCGAGTCTTAACTTTAGAAACAAAACTTCTGTATAAACTACCTAAACCTAAAGTTAGGGAACCCCTGCTCCATCCATGCCATGTTAATTCCTCTATATTTGGTGCAGATCTATGATTACCGGGAAGTATAAATACATAATTATGCATATAGTTTAACTTTTCCTTGCATGCATCCAGTATCTATAAGTGTTTTAATTGGACCCTTTACCATTCTGAAGTGGAATCGAACACCGTTACTACTTGCATCATGGAAAGGAAGCAGAAAATGTGTTGAGTTACTGTGTGAACAGAAGGCAAATGTATCAACCAAAACCAAGGTTAGTTTTGTAACAAACTACATGTACACTGTAAACAATTTATTCTGATTTAATCTGAATCGTTTAAAAGATTAAACCGTGTACCACACAGCTTACAGAATGTAAATTATTTACAGTGTAGGATATTTGTATGTCTGGTTCAACTGTATAAATGGAAGGAATTATAATACTGCTTAAAAATTTTAATTGAAATAATATTGCTGTGGTTTAGAATTTCCATTTGTGTAAAAAGTAAGCTGTGCAACCCTCAAGTGTCCATTTTGCTACTTCGCCGTTGTGCGAGCTTCTGCAAGCTGTCCCATCTAGGTCACTCCATTCCACCTTGTGATTCTTCACTACAGCAGTTTACTTTTTTTGATGAAGATATCCTCCACTGTTTAGAGGAATGTGCAGCATTTGAACTAACACATTCAGCCACCAAACAGGTTCAACTTTCACTTCGGTTTGGTGATCTAGGTTTGAGATCAGTCTCTAACCACTCCCCTAGTGCATACATTGCATCTGTGTCCAATGCTATTGACATCACAAGTGCTCCTAGTGCATCTCAAAGTCTCAAAGAGGTTATAGCTTTCTACAACTCAAAGGTTGATCCTGCTGATGCAATGACGTTTGAATCAGTAACTAGCTCTCCTCCACAGCAGCACCACCTTTCAGGCAAAATCAAAGAAACTTTCTTTAAGACTCTTCTTAATAACAGTACTGTTTGTACCAGAGCGTGACTTAGAGCAGTGTCAGCCACTAATGCAAATGCCTGGTTGAGAGCTATACTTTCAATACACAGGAACCTCGCTTTGGAGCCTCACGAGATGCAAGTCCTTTTAAAATGGTGGCTAGGTATACCTATTTCCTCAGCTGACAGTAAATGTTTTCTTTGTTCCAACACTCTTGTTCCAGATGGCCACCATGCTCTTACATGTCGGTCTGGAGGTGATACCATCGCACTGCACAATAAACTAAGGGACTGTTTTGCCAATCTGTGCTTTAAAGCATGCCTATCTCCTTAACTGGAGAAGGTCCAGGCATAGACATCTCTGGACCAGCTGATGTACTGGTGCCAAACTGGTCTCTCTCCCACCCTGTAGCATTTGACCTAAAAAACATCCATCCGCTTAATACAGATCTCATTCTGGAAGCGAGTTTGGCTTCAGACAATTCTGCAGAATGTGGCGAGGTTGGGAAGAATGCCAAAAATGATGAGATGTGTTCAGAGTTGGGCTGGACATGCATTCCATTAGTGGTGGAAGTCTATGGTGGTTGGGGATATGAAGCCCAAGAATGCTTCTCAAGATTGAGCAAGAGACTTGCCATGCAAATGGGACTATCTGACAATGAAGCATTGAGCCAAATCTACTGCCTGCTGGGTGTCACGTTAATGAAGCAGAATGCCAGAGCCATCCTGCTGAGGTGCCCCCATATTCCCCTTCATGAATGTTAATTACATATATTGTGTATTATTATTATTATTATTATTCCATGAAAGGATCCAACTGTCCCAATTTGGTTATTCTGGGCATTCCCATTGGTGACCAAGCATTCTGTTCTGCCTTCATTTCAGGGAAGCATGGGGAGGCTAACAGCTCTGTTGTTGCAACTTGAAGAAGTTGGATTAGTTGATCAGCACGTGGCATTTCACTTCTTCGGCTGTGTGCAGGTTTCTGCAAGATGGCTCACCTTGCCCGTGGTACTCCACCCTCCAAAGCCATATATGTCAGCCCTTAAGGCCTTTGATCTTGATATTCACAGTTGCTTCTCACATTGCACTGCTGTCGACACCTCTAATCAGGCCTGGCAGCAGGCAGAGCTCAGTTTGAGTAGGGGTGGCCTTGGTTTATGCTCTATTTCCCGTCACTCACCAGCAGCATACATTGCATCCCTGAGCTCGTCTGGTTTTAGTATGTCCTCTCAACAACACCTTAAACAAGCAGTAGAGGCATTCAACTCCCTTGTTCCAACTTCTGATGCAGTCTGTATAGAGGATGAGTTAACATCACCCTTCCACCAAAAGATGCTATCCACAAAAGTGGACAACCACCTTTTCAATCTGCTCTTAGGGAACTCCTCCCCCGCAGATAGAGCTCGCCTGCTTTCAGTCTCCTCCCCACATGCTGCCTCATGGATCTTAGTTATACCCTCTGAGGGGCTTGGTCTCCATCTGGAGCTGTCTGAATTTCCGGTAGCCATCAAGTGGTGGCTGGGACACCTCTAGAGGTGCTATGTGTGCTCTGTGTCCAGGGAGTGTGCTCGATCCCCTTGGCCATCATGCTCTCACCTGCAAGCCATCACAATAAACTCCGAGACACCCTAGCGGAAGCCTGTCGCAGGGCCCACATGAGTGTTAGATTGGAGGCAGGAAGCAACCTCACCCTTGACCATAGCCACTCCCGCCCAGCTGACATCCTGGTACCCAACTGGTCTGTGAGCAAGCCAGCAGCCTTTAACCTATCTGTGACATCACTGCTCAATTTAAACGTTTTGCTGGGAGCATGGTGCAGCCACCAGAGCTACAGAGCTGAGGAAGCAGGAGGCAAATGATGGAAAGTGCAGGGAGCTTTGGTGGGTCTGTGTCCCCTGGTTGTGTAATGAACTAGTGATTAACACCTGAGGTGTTAGTACACGTGTTCAACCCATATATAGGTAGCTAGTATATTTGTCTGTCGATGCTCCGTTTGCGTGCTCTTTTCTATTAAACTAGTAGACCTACGTTACATTGGTGGCAGCAGTTGGATGGCTAAATCCAGTATCCCATTACCTGAAATTTGTGTAGAGGACTTTGAGCATTTGTGGACCAAATTTCGTTTGGGGTTGCGGCCAACAAATGGGAGAAAGAAAAGGAGCTGACTGTACTTCCTGCATTGCTACAAGGTAAACTGGTTGAGTACTATGTGTCTCTCGAAGATGAAAAAAAAAGCCAACCCAGAGACATTAAGAAAGGCGTTGATGGATAGAGCGGGCATCTCCAAAGACCCCTTAGCGTCTGCAAAAGTCATCTCGGAGCGCAGGCAAGGCAAACAAGAAACTGTGACAGACTTCGAGAGTGCTCTCAAAAAGCTCTTCAAGGAAGCTTACCCCGAAGAGACTGCTTCAATGTCTAGGGTGCTGCGACAAAGATTTCTCATGAAGTTACGCTCAGACATAACCAAGCACATCCTACTCAGAGGAAACCCCACTACTTTGGACCAGGCTGTGAAGGATGCTGTCTCAATTGAGCGTGCACTTGCATTTGAGGATGGCCATCGAATAGCACCAGTGCAAGCAGTGAGAACCAAGACATTGTCGGATACTCCTGGGGGGAACAAAGAGCTTTAGAAGACGCTGGATCAGGTGCTTAAAAGGTTGGAGAGGCTGGAGGCATGTTTTGGAGAGAAACAGGTGAACGATACGCGTCCATGTTGCCTTTGCTACAGATGTGGCAAGGAGGGACATATACATTGAAACTGCTCTTATGGTAAAGAGACGCGTGGAGTCGTCTCGGATCGAGAAGAAGAGAAAAGCGATAGGACGTCATTGAAGGTATGTGGGGTTAATTTCACTACCCCACAAGTACAGGGGATGTTAGCAGGCCGACCCTTGGGCTTTTTGATAGACTCAGGGGCAGCAGTATCGGTAGTGACCTACGGCGTTCTACCCTCTAGTATTTGTGCCGAAATTAGCAACGTCAAGCCTATGGCGATGAGGGCAAATGGAAGCCCATTGGACGTAGTGGGTTGTGTGAACATTGTAATCACACTGGATACATTCTATACAAATCATTCTTTTATTGTGGTACAGAAACTTACTGTCGACTGTTTGTTGGACATGGAATTTTTGGCGGTCATTGATTGTGTGAAGAATTTGTTATCACTAACATTAGGATCCGCCTACTTGCCTGCCACGTCATGAAACAAAAAAGCCTGAGATCGTGGCAGTTGTTTCTGTTTCAGAGACAGTGCAGATTTCCGCAAGGTCAAAAGGGTTTGTTAAAGGAACAATCAAACATCCAGGCATAATGGCGGGGCAAGAGGGATTGGTGGAGCCTAATTATAAGGGTCCAGGCAGGTTGGTGGTTGCATGAAGCCTGAATACTGTAGACCCACAAAATGAAGTGCCCATTCAGGTTATTAACACAGGGTATGAGCCTATCACATTGTATTCTGGAATGTCAATAGCTAGTCTGGAGATAATGCCAGTTAGTGACAAGGAGCATGCTCTAGATAATATGCAAGGTGATGCTATGCCAGATGTGGATCTTGCTGGAGCTAACCTCAGTCCCTCTCAGAAGCATGACTTAAATAGACTGATTTGGGAATTTCGGGATCTATTTGATCTCTTCTGGAGTCTTGTCTAAGTCAATAGGACTAATTGTCCAGAATTGATTACCATTAATTTGACCAGCTGTGCCTCATCTCGATTCTGGCCAACCGTGCTCATCTACTATTAGCATTGTGTCATGCTTCCTTTTGGCTAGCCGAAATTCCATCAAGGGGTCTTAATCTTAGCTTGCAACCAGACAAGTTCCAGGTTGCTTTACAATGGTGGCTTGGGATGGACACATCATCACAGCTACGTTTTCCTTACTGCCCTGACCACCATCTGGACCCTCTTGGGTATCATGCCATGATGTGCAAAGGGGGTGGGGATGTTGTTTTGTGCCACAAGAGCTTGAGAGATGTTTTTGCCCAGTTTTGTCATAGGGCTTGGCTGGGTGGTCAGCTTGAGGTAGGTCATGGGTATGGGGCTGACAGTTCTCTCAGTAGGCCGGCGGACATCCTAGTGCCCAACTGGACAATTGGCAAGCCAGCTGCTTTTGACCTATGGTCTCTCCGCCACTACATTGAATGAAGCGGGAGCCAGAAGTGGGTAAGCAGCTGGAAAGGGTGAAGTGCGCAAGCACAATGCCAATGATCCCAAGTGCACAGAGTTGGGTTGGGTCTGCGTACCCTTGGCAGTAGAGACCGATGGTTGTTGGGGTGTAGAAGCTCAGGGTTCCAATTCTCGGTTCTGTAGCAAGTCCAAGGCCATTGCAAGCATCTATTAGAGACTGAACCTCACCTTAGTTCGCTGCAATGCCATAGCCTTGCCATCCCGTGCTAGGTTTCAGCATTCAGAGGGCAAGGGCTAAAGGTTTTTTTGGTAGTTGTTTAAGTTTGCAGTATGTGTGATTGTGATAAGGGTATACATGTAGTTATTGTCTTCATTTATCTGTGTGCATTCTCTTACATTAATAATAATAATTCCAAATAGCGGGATTCACAGGGGGGTCAGCAGCTGCATCTGCTGAAGTGCG
Organism: Spongilla lacustris; assembly: GCA_949361645.1. Classification (NCBI taxonomy): domain Eukaryota; kingdom Metazoa; phylum Porifera; class Demospongiae; order Spongillida; family Spongillidae; genus Spongilla; species Spongilla lacustris. The sequence goes on from OX442430.1 coordinate 4,271,211, forward strand.
AAAACACACGGAAAATGATCCAAAGTGTGAAGAACTTGGATGGATCTGTGAGCCCTTAGCAGTGGAAGCCTATGGTGCATGGGGCATAGAAGCACAATGTACTATCTCACGTTTGGCCCGCAGGCTCTGCATCAAAACAAATCAAACAATGTCCAGAGTGATTTCAAATCTGTATGGTCGTCTGAACATGTCCCTAATTAAGGCCAAATAAAGAGCGATGTTGAGTAGAAGTGCATTGTAGATTTAGATGAATGGTGTAGTTAGTAGTGTATTTAACATATGTATTAATATACTTGTATTTGTAATATCATTACATTGATGAAATAGCACAATTAAGTTTAACAATCATGAAGGAGTGCATGGGCACATCTGAGTAGAATAGCTCTTGCATTGTGCCTCATCAGTGTGACAGCCAGCAGGCAGTACATTTGTATTTATTATACAGGGTGGCTATTCGGCAATGCACTGGGCAGCTGCCCTTGGTCGCACAGATGTTATTGAAATATTATTCAGTGCAAAGGCGGAAATAAATGCACTGAACAAGGTACAATAGTGGCTAGGCTGTGCCAGTGCATCATTTTCAAAATATGAAAAATCAAATTGTTTTGTATTATCACACCATATAACAGGCCATGGAAACACCACTGGACTTAGCAAGGAGAGGTAACCATAAAGCTGCTATTACAGTGTTGCAAGGTTATGCCAAGGTACATTTCCATAAATAGGCTATGAGATTTTATTCGCTTTACATTTAAAGACTTTCATTGCTATTAATATGGGGCTCATTTAAGTATCAAAAAATGTTTCAAATATTGTCAATAACTCCTATACCCTTTGAATGATATGGACTAAATTTAGCTAGTACCATACAACTTTGAACTGCTCCAAATACGGTTCTATAATAATTTGCCCAAATACTTTCCATACCATCACTTGTCCCCCTATAGTATAGTCAACATTTGTACTTAGATGATGTTGTGCATGAGGCAAAATTCTGAAGTAAATGTTATGAAAGTTTGCCACGCAGAACGTAGTCTTTATTTTTATTAAACCCAGTGGTGGAATTACAGATTACCAATTGGGCTTGTGGTATCTCAGATGCTTTTGATATCTCACTGTTGCATGGTTCCCAGCATAATGTATTCATTGTTGAAGAAGTAGTTATGTACCCAGGTGTTTTAACTAAAATTGCTGAGCACACAGAAAATGTCCCAATATTGTAGAGTTGGGCTTAATATACATCTCCCAGCAACTATTATGTAATTCAGAATTTGTAAGATGTATGATGTTGTGATGTATTTATTTGAAATATAGATGCAAAACGATCTAGTTTCTGCTACTATGAATGGCAATGACATAGAAGTGATGAAGCTGTTGGATGAAAAGTATACTCCAAACATAAATTTTGTTGTAAGTCACCTTTGTAGAATTACAATGTGTGATATACCATAATTTTTTTTATAATATGAAATAGACAAGTAGTACTAGGATGTTGGAAACAATATACACTATTATGTGGTGAATTTGTCACTGAGACATATTGATAACATTCAAAATGGGCTATTTGTACATAATTTGGCCTGCAAGGTGTCAGATTTTTTGATACTGCTATGCTAATGACCTTGATACTTTGTATCCAGTGCCAGGCAGATTGGTCACCAATTCCATTTGAAGAGGTGCATTGTGAGCATGGAGAATTAATGAGAACAATCAGATCTTCAAAGTTCATGGCAGACTGCGATTGGAAAAATGTAAGATTTAATATCCTTCTATGAATTCAAATAATGTCATTGTTTCCATGTAGATTGGTTTGTTGCTGGCATCCGCTGAAGGCAATCTTGCTAAGGTGTCCTACTTGTTGGATGAGGGTGCATATATCAATACAAAGTCAGAGGTATGTCTTTACATTGTACTTGAAGATAAAAAATGAATGCATAGCGCTGAATCTGGAGAATACTATTGTATCTCAGCACGTATGTACATGCACGTAAACTAGGAGCATGAAAATGTTAAAGGCATATCAATATGAGAAATCCTTGCTATATAGCACATGTACTTGCATCAAGAGACTTTATGTAGTCATGTTTTTAATGTCCTCTATCAAGTAGTCATTAACCAGCATAGTTCGAATCATTTCTATCTTATTTATCTGCCTTAATGCAAGCAATTCTTTATTTATTGACTTGTAGTAGAGCTTAACAAACCTCCATTAACCCTTTGGGTGCCAGATGTGTATATACATGGTACCCAATGCATCTACACGTACATGTATTGAGGGTATGATTTACTCCACAAACTGTCAATTGCTGATTACTTGTTTCTCCTACGTAAAAATTTTGCACACCTAGCGTATGATCTGAGCAATGCACCAGTAGTAACAGTTTATGCAGCATTGCTGGAATACTACTTTCATATAACCATACATACATGTAATTAGTTTATGTAGCATGCACCTCATCCTGCATAACTCATTATTTACATGAACAGAATGGAGCTACCATTATGCATCCATTTATGTGCTATCATGGACATTGGAGCACATACATAATCATATGCCCTTGGCACCCAATGAGTTAAGATTTGCCAAGACCAGATAGAGAAGAAAAAATACACTATGTACACACAGATTATAAAAAATCAGGGGTATTATAGCATTGCAATAACCAGTCGTATTTATGAAGGTGTAACTCTTAAGTGTGTACCAAATGACCATTTGTAGGGATATTGTGCATATATGTATGTTATTATTTTGTAAAGGTATGTCTCATAAACCACGTGGACAATAAATAAAACCAGATGTCAACTTTTCTAGAGGAACTATTACAAGAGCATTTTTATATTTCAAGAGGCTTGATGTTTTGTGACTTAAAATAAAACAAAGTTTATGTGGCTGCAAAATTCAGAGCTTACTTGATTACTATTATAACTATCTTAGAAGGGGCATTAAATTGTATTTGTGGTTTGATTTCTAAGCATGACAATATTTGTTGTGTTTATAAATGTAATGAAATTTTTTTGATAGAAATTATTATTAGTTATGTAGTGGCATTATAGCTGGGATACAAAACACTTTTCGGACATGTCAGAAAACCACAAATCACTTCAAAGTAAACACTAGGGCGCTGTTGTTCCTGCAATGGTGATAACACACGTTTGCACCAGCTGCCAGCCTTTAAAAATAGTCTGTGTTGTAACACAGATATGCCACCATCTGTGTCATTCTCATTAACAACAACATCTTCGTAATCATCTGTTCTATCATATTCACAGCCGTTGTCATCTTCTGCACTCCCGCAGCATTTAAATCTCCCGTCTTTTATTGTCATGAGTTCCCACCTGCTCAGTGTACAGGTTCAAATACACAGCTTACACCACTACAACCAGCACAATCACAATCACAGCTATTATCACTGCAGCTCCAGCCTCAGCCACCTCAGCAAACTGTTTTGTCCAAATCGGTGGGTCTGTCTCCTCATCCGCTGAGTCCTCCACAACCTCAACAACGGACGTCGTCGTCATCAAACTACCAATCACAATCTCTTAATCACCCATCAGTAGTTTCAGTATCTACATCTGCGGCATCTCCCGTGGGTGTGCATAATCATATCACTAAGGGTAAGTCGTGTATTGTCCAGGGCTGCCATGAGTTGATTGCCTGGTAATGTTCCTTCTAACTGGCTAAACGAGAATGGTTTATTCATTTGCTCTTACTGTTGTCAGCTGGTATCAGTGTCTCACACATCCTCTCACCAATCCAAGTGTACTGGTTCCTTCACATTATCAACTTTGCAAAAATCTAGATAAAATTTGTACAGATGAACTTGCTACACAACTTCCAAGTCTTGAAGAAGTTTTACAGCTTAGGCTGTCAACACTTCGTTACATACCATCCAACTATGGACCTGCATTTGCCTGTTGCTGTACGTTCCGTAGTGCTTGAGAACACTATGGATGCATGGATAAAGTTATTGCTTCTGCCAAAATGCTGTTTACCATCTTCAAAGCGCAAGGGTCGCAACAACAAGCCTTATGATATCTCTGCCTTATGCAGTCTTTGCTGGTCTCGAGGCCAATTTGGCACTCTGTGGCATTTTGCAGTCAGTAATTCCAAAGCAGTGAATCATAAAGTCAATCGTTCTGAATCTATTTAACATAAAATCGAGTCAACTATTTCTCTTGCTAGCAATGGCTTGTACTCTAAAGCTTCCCAGATATTAACATCTGCAGGATTAGCACCAAATTCTGCTGAGACTTGGCAATTGTTACAATCTAAGCATCCGGAGGGTTCAGTTCCTGACACACCTACAGTGTCCACTGATCCTATCAAACTTCCCAGTGATTTTAATATAATGGCAATTTTATGGACTTTTCCAAAATTGACTGCTGCAGGTCCATCTGGCATGCACGTTCAACATCTCCTAGATGCAGCCACCATTCTTGTGCCAGCTTCAATTTCTTCATCTTTGCATCATCTGGTAAATCTACTGGCAACAGCAAAGGCTCCTTCACAGCTATCCATGTATTTAGCAGGGGGAAATTTAACTGCTCTTTCCAAAAACAAGTCTAACAACACCCCTGATGTTCATCCAATCGCTGTTGGTGAGGTTTTGAGAAGACTAATCAGCAAATGTATATCTTCCTTGATAAAGGACATGGCCAATGACTTCTTTCAACCTCTGCAGTTTGGGTTGGCCTGCTCAACTGGCGTTGAGAAAATCATCCACAAGTTAAGGCATTGTATTGATAACAACTGGTCAATGGATGATTTTGTAGAGTTGAAAATAGACATATCTAATGCCTTCAAACTTGTCTCAAGGCAAACTATGCTAGATGAATGTGCCCAGCATTTCCCTGAACTTCTTGTATTGTCATGTTGGTGTTATAGCCAGCATCCAATTCTATGGCACCAAATGGGTACTCTTTCGTCACAACAGGGAGTGCAACAAGGGGACCCTCATGGACCTTTTCTATTTGCTTTGGTGCTTCAGCATGTTGTTAATACCATTACGTCTGATATTGCCTGTGCTGGTTTATTTTTTTCATGCTTGGTATCTTGACGATGGTGCCCTTGCTGGCAAGTCATCTTCAGTTCTGAAAACCTTTGATCTATTGCAATCGTTGGGTCCACCACTTGGGTTCTTTGTCAACTTAAAAAAATGTGAATTGTTTGGGCATTGTGATTTATCCCAGTTCCCAGTTGCTATTCAAACATCTATCATACCCAATATGGAGATTTTTGTCTCTCCTGTTGGTGATGCAGATTTTTGCACACAGTTTGTATTAAAGAAGCATAAGCATTAGATCTTAAATCTGCCCTTGAGCAGATAGGTACCATTGACCCTCAGGTGGCTCTACTTTAACTGAGTAATTGTGCCAGTTTTTGCAAACTAGTCAAACTGATCAGGGCTATGCCAACATGCTTTATTAATACTGCTCTCGACAGATATGATGCTACCATTTGTCATTCATTTGCAGGATGCACAGGAGTGGATACTATGGATATTGCCTGGAAGCAAGCTCAATTGAGTTTACACAGGAGGCTTTGAATTACGATCATTGGTGCACCATTCTCCAGCTGCATATATTGTTTCATTATGCAATTCCACTGATGAGTTGCCATTAAATCATCATTTGGCTGATGTTTAATAGCCATCATCCCCCATCTGAAGCCCTATCTTTATCTACCCACACACCATCTCAGAAAGATTTATCATATAAGTTGGAACAAGCTCAGTTTAGCTCTAGTCTTGATTCAGGTACTTGGTCAGATAGGTCTAGGCTTATGTCAGTCACATCACCACATGCTGCTGCATGGATCTCAAGTCCCTGGACACCTTTGGACATCACTGTGTCACTTGTCGATGTGGTGGTGATGTTACAACAAGGCACAATGCCTTGAGGAATGTGCTACACACTACCTTTCATCATGCTGGTTTGTCTGCTCACCTTGAACAGGGTAGCAGTTGGAGTAATGACAAATCAAGGTCATGTCCTGCTGACATATTGGTGGATAATTGGGATAGAGGTTTGTCAGCAGCTTTTGATGTCTCTGTGACATCCCTGCTTAATCCTTCACTCATTGTTGAATCGAGCATATCATCAGGGGTAGCAGCAAGAGTGGCAGAAGAGTGCAAGCATGAGAAGAATGATAAGAGGTATTCTGAGTTAGGATGGCAATGCATCCCCATTGTTGTTGAGACATATGGTTCTTGGGTTTCAGAGGCAAGACAAGCTTTGTCCCAAAAAGCATCACGACTTGCTTTTCGGACCAACAGTGAAAAATCACAGATGTTGGGCAGCCTATATGGCGTCTCGTTTTGATTTTGGGCAGGGCAAATGCCAGCCAGGCCGCAGCCAGGGCCATCTTAACAGGTACTGCTCCACCATAAATCTCCCAGACGATGCTTTGTAGTTAGTACTTGTGTTATGTGTAGATTTTATGTATCTAGGACTAGATCATTGATATGTATTGTAACGATGTATTGTGGATATTACATGTATTATGTAGCAGATAATTACAACTATAGGCTTTGTTTGTCCTTGCATTATTATTATTGTGAATATCACATGTATTGTGATAATTTATATTTATTGAAATGTGGAAACTGGTCCAGGTCATAATTTCATGCAGCATGTAATCAATTGCAGCGAATACATGTATGTATCTTGCATGAAAGGTGCAGTGATGTAGTGATTTGAAACATAATTTACCATGTTCATTCTTCATTTATAAAACAGATTCATAATGTAACCCTTTTTACCACTATAGACATGCTTTCACTATTAGCTTACCTGACAGAAAACATATACTTACTGTCATTTCAAGTGTATCAATTTGAGGAAATGTTGTAAATGTAATCACACCATGCATTATCCAGTTATCTGTGTACTTTTTCTCCTGGGGAATTAATCAGTTGGATTACTACTACTGCAACCTTTCAAATAATTGTCAAGAAAGGTCCTTCTTATAATGTCGTTGCAGTGAATCCTATGGTCATCATCATATTTAATAAACAAAGTATTTAGGTACACCACGTGTTTTTACCCTTACAGCAAGGATGGACTCCCCTTATGTTTGCTTCTGAATGTGGGAAAATTGATGTTGTTCATCACTTAACTGCACGACAAGCTAATGTTAATGCTGTGACAAAGGTAAATGTATATATTTTTTTGTTTTTTTACACTTACAATTGTAATTTAATATGTGTTTTTGTATCATATTTTTGATCAGTGGAAACAAACTGCCCTGTTATTTGCAACATGGACTAATAACATAAAAATCATGGAGCATTTGATTATGAAAAAGGCAGATGTGAATATTATTACAGAGGTAAATTGTAGGGTTGTTTTATAAATAAGCATCTTATTATCTTTTCATAAGTGATAGAATAGTTACAATGTTAATACAGGTGTGTATGTTTGGTAGCAATCATATGCCTTCAAGGAACCAGGTTGTTTCGCTCCCACTCACAACACCATTCTATAACCTTGTCTTGTGCAGAGGCAAAGGTCCACAACTGAACATTTTTTACTTTGGCATCATCTTTATATCTTATACATGTATATATAATATATTATATATATAATTATAATATTATATTATATATATTTGGGTTTGTGTCTACATGTATTTTTATACATGTATTATAACTTTATTCGAAGATGATGTTTGGTAAGTGTTGGGTTTGATGTATAAAACAAAGTGATAGTTAAATTGATTGCTGATAGGATTGAAGGCAGTGGTGCAAAAGCAGTAAATGACTTATGGGGGAAATGTCACGAATAAATTAGAATAAATGTACCATATTGGTACAAATAATTCTTTTGCAATTGCAATTTGCTTATTCTGATTAAATGTGAACCAATCTGATTCGCTAAAAATGTTTACCTACATCATACGTTTTACATCAGAATGAGTGAGGTGAGGTTAACATACAGATAATATGAAATTCATGAATATGAGAACATATCCCTGCAATGCGATGTTATATTGGTCTAACAGCAGTCATCGGGGTTTGCTAATAAACATATTGCATTCAAATGCAGGCTCTGAAATGTTTTGTGTTGCGTTTGTTACATGATATTACATCAGAGGTCTGTAAACAAAAAGCTCAAATCATTGGTCTTCCAATGTAGTGTACAGTGCTGTGAAGTGAGTAGCCATTTTAAATTTCTGAAAAACAAGGCAATTGTTGTGAACATATTACCATTACCAGTGACCGCAAAAAAGTATTATTCCCAAGAGCTCTTATTTTAATTGTCAGTGCAATTCTTGATTATAGTGTTATTGTTATATAAACTGATCCTCCCAGCTGTTGCATCTTGATTATCATATGTATTATTGTGTAGAAATCCAATAGATTAATCTTTATTATGAATTAGTGCATAGCCACTGCTCTTGCATACCTTTTCACATATCCAAATTATTAATGGGTGGCGTAGTGATAGTCCTTGCCAGATATGCTTAAACAACTAGCATTCCATTAGGGTGGATGGACAGCATATCACTGGGCTCTAACGCTTGGTAATGAAGATGCAAGGAAGTTATTGGAGACAAATGGTGCACTCAAGACCTCAAATCTAAAGGTATGTGTTAGCAAGCACATTCTAAAGTTTAAATAAATGGCATAGTGTACTTCAAAGGTTATTATTATGTACAAAATGGTAGTATAATTTGTTGCATTTGTTGTAAATGTTGGATACGAAGGTAAAGGTTTATTTTAATACCAATTCTGTACAGTCACATGGATCACTGATGACTACATAGGGTATTTTTAGTTTCATTTCAAGTCCAAATAATTCAATGTCTAAATTAGAGATGAAAAATAAAATATTTGTAAAGGAGCAAGTACTGATACAAAATTTAGGGCATAGTACAACACCACCTCCTGTGCCTTTACAGGGGCACTACACATGTGCCTACTACACATAAGATTCATCACTAGAGTACATTTTCAATTTGAGCCATGACTACATTTCTTTCTTATTTTGAAACAGCAAATACAAAACTGAAAATTTTGTCATTTGTGAAATACACAATGTAGAAATTATAGCTTTTAAGTCTATTTAACTCTGTTAACATTGATGCATTATGAATAATTCAAATTCTGAACAAATCATATTTTTAGCCAAGCAGCATAACTTACTATGCATGTATATATTAAGCAGGGTTACCATAACAAGATTGTGAAAAAGATTCTTTCACTGAACAATCGTACATGTTTTTGGTATTTGTACAATGATGCATATTTGCTTCATTTTTTTAGCAAGGAGACTCATTAATGGAATTGGCATTTCGGGCCAAAACGATTTTAACAGAAAAGCATCATGGAAAGGTATTTGAACTAACTCGGAAAGCAAATTCTAATTGGCGGGACATTGGAAGGAAACTTGGTTTTGAATTTGAGCAATTGGAATCAATTGCACAAGATCAACAAAACACCACAGAAAGATATTATGTTTTGCTGATGAGGTGGTTGAAACAGATGCCACTTTCTAGCACTAATGCTGAATGTCTAGCACAAGTTCTGCGTGAGGTTCATGAAGAGAACCTAGCCAAAAGCTTCCTAGAGGCCATGAAGAAGGAAATAATTGTATAGTAATGTTTCTAGAAAATAAACATGTACACTAATTATATTTTAGTTTGCATATACATAGGACTGGTTATTTTTACTGATTTTTAAAATACGTACTTTTTTCATATGACTGTGTAAAGTGTTTCAAAGATCAAAGTGTAGTGTATATGATATAGTTTTACCCTTAAAAGCAAATATAGCCTTGAATCCTATATATATCTTATTATACAAGTAATGTTTGTCTTAATAAGAACGTTACCCTTGAGGTGGAAAAAAAAAAGCACCGTACTTGATACACTCAGTGATATCAAGACTCGCAAGACGATCTCCAGAGCTAAAGGAGATAACATTATCAGACTGCTCAAGAAAGAAGGGGACATGAACGACTACACTCCTAAGTTCTGGCATTGTGTTAAGAGCAAAGGGTTTCAGCTCATATCCCATTCAGCTCTGGGACTTAAGGATGTGTTGTGTATACCAGCAAAAACTAGTGTAAGTGGGAAGCTTTGTATTTTTAGGACATTTATCTTGGCAATGCTATAGATATTAATATTTTGCAGAACCCCAATGACACCACTATTCTCTCTAGCAGGAGGCATATTGCATTTGTGGAAGACTTCTATGATGTCATCCATGGGGTCCATGCAACAAGTAAAGGCCATATTGGCACAAAGAAGACAATAGCTGAAGTGGGGAAATTGTTTGAGTGCGTGCCCAGATCTGCCATTGACAGGTATGTAGCCATATGCCTTGTGTGTCACATGCGGAAACTACAGACAACAAGAGGTCCCTTGAAACCCATTGTATCATCAGGATTTATGACAAGAGGGCAGGTAAACCCCTAGCTGTCAGTAGTGCTAAAAGTTAGTTACATGTATATGATTCAACTTCCTACCCACCCCATGTGTAGTTTGATTATGAAAAAATTATGTGTATGTGGATATCCATTGTTTTTTTGCTCCAAGTCACACGCTCAGACTCCATCAGATGATCAGCCTCCCTCTGAATCAGATGATCAGCCTTCCTCTAAGTCACGTGCTCAGCCTTGCTCCATGTCACATGCTCAGACTCCGTCAGATGATCAGCCTCCTTCTGTATCAGATGATCAGCATCTTTCCAAATCATGTGCTCAGGATATCTCAGAATCAGATGATCAGTTACAAATTACAGTAGAAAAAGAGTCTAACAACTCTCCAAAAAGTATAGTCAAAGCCAACTCTTTGCTAGCTACATCTGATAAGCACAAAAGAATTCGAGAGCAGGCAGACGCAAGTTACCAGCGAAATGCTGAGAGGATGCAAGTAAAATACATAAAAGGAAAAAATAAGAAGGTATATTACTCTGGGGTATGTGGGTGTTTGCATGTATACTAGATTTTTGTGTATATGATTTTAATATGCAGATCCAAATATTCAATGTGGGAGATTTCGTCAGTGTTCGAATCCCAAGGATTGATCGGTCATCCACAGATTCACACAGACTGCCATGTGTGATTGTAGAGCACTTAGGAGAGACATTTCATATCTATCGTTTAAAGTGAGTGCCAGTGTATAAAACAATTCAGTGAATTTAATTGCCCTTCAAATATACAATGCACACTAAACTTGAAGGTGCAAATTTGGTGTTCTTAGTACCTGCTTTGGTGACGCTGACTTGGAGTGTTATGAAGGGGATTTGGGACTAGATGCACAAGATTGGAAGGCTCTAACTAAGTTATCACTTAGAGAGGCCGCCATTAAGAGCAACCCCAAAAATGACTTCATGGTATCTCATTGTCAGTGCAAGACTTCTTGTACAAGAAATTCATGCAGATGCAAAAAAACGTGGGACCATTTGCACAAGCCAGTGTCACAAGGGTTCAGAATGCCAAAATCAAGCTCGACAGGTTGCCAAATTAAAACAGGGGAGTTCTAAGAGAGATAGAAAACCTGAAAATCGTCAGGTATGTGCATGTTTGCATGTAAAGGGATTTCTTTACAGCTCAAATTTGTCTCTGATTTCATTCTCTTGCATGCTCTTCGTTCAGATTTGGATCCCAACTATTGTTTTGGATCAGTTTGATAATGAATGGAGGATTATTATGTGACAAGCACATGAATGCAGCCAGCAAGCTTATATCACAACAATTTCCAGCTGTTCATGGAATGCAAAATACCCTCCTTAGCCAGACTGGTGGTTTTGTACCCATCATGGACAATTGTAAGTTGCATGCTATTAAGTAATGTTGTCATGTGTAGCTCAATCAGTTGAAACCTACCCTCAACTTATATACCCCATTGAATGCTGAAATTCTAAATTTAAAACGTACAAGTTGTATGTGACCTCTTCCTCACAGCTGTACAGATTCAATTTGTGAATGAAAACCACTGGGTGGTGTCCTCCTTCTTGGATGGAGTCATTAGTCTATACAACAGCCTCTCATCTACCACTCTCAGTGCTGAGTTGGCAGAACAACTGGCGCCATCTGAAGGGCAGTGTTGAGGATGGTGGGCTGACAGTTCATCATACTCCTGTGCAAAATCAGAAAGGAGTCTCTGATTGTGGCCCATTTGCCATAGCCTTCGCTTATCATGCTGTGCTGGGAGATGATTTGCAAACAATCACTTTTGATCAGGATAAGCTGAGGACCCACCTTGTAACCTGTTTTGAAAAAGAGAAGTTCAGCAGGTTTCCACTCATGTCATCCAAGGTGAAAAGAGCTTGCAAACCATCAGGGGAGTTTATTAAATTGTACTGTGACTGTCGACTGCCAGGCTCTTATGATGACATGGTTGCCTGTGACAGATGTGGCAAGTGGTTTCACTACATGTGTGTGGGCTTTGTAGCTTCACGCGCTGGTGATTGGTATTGTTCATAGTTCTCTGTTGCAACTGTTTCAGTTTGGTATCAATATGAACACAATGATTTTATGTGCTGGTGTCATAGCGGATTTTGTCCCCCCCCCCCCCCCCCCCCCCCCCCCCCCCAATTATTGTCCCCCCGGACAGAATCCGCTAGCGGATTATGTCCCCCCGGATAAAATCCGCTAGCTGATTCTGTCCCCCCCGGACAGCTAGAATCCGCTAGCGGATTCTGTCCGGGGGGACACATTCTGCTAGCGGATCTTGTCCCTCCGCAGAATATGTCCCCCCCCCCCCCCCACCTTTGTGTTTATTAGCGCACTATCGTGTGCATGGCCCGTCTGACCGATATATATCCCAGGCTCTGCATGCCTAATTTGGTCCTAAAGTCATTTTGGTCTAGCTGTCACGGGCCGACTTACGGCCAATATGTCCTATAGCCGACAGAAATAGGCTTTGACGGTGTCGTAGTGTACAATGTCCCCCCTAAAATTTGTCCCCCCGGACGTTCTGCACTAGTGTACAATGTCCCCCCGGACATTCTGCACTAGTGTACAATGTCCCCCCGGACAATCTACACTAGGGCAAACTGTCCCCCTCCAGGGTAAAATGTCCCCCCTCATAACATTTTATTTCATCTATGACAAGGCTGGGAAGCATTTCATGCAATCCTAATATGGACTTGCGCGTGCCCTGTAGAAAAGGGTGGTATTTTCAAATAAGTATACCGTATCGCACAACGGCAGTACACGGAACGCGTTGACCGTCAAAGCTGCATGTCAGTGTCGTTCCGCCACTTGAAACGCTCATTGAAACCAATACTGACACACATTTAGAATTTCAGTATTAAAATTCCTTAACAGATACCCAGCTTTTATCCCTTCAGTCGTCAAAGCTCTCATTGAAACCAATACTCACACACATACACGAACATTCATTATTAAAATTCCTTAAGGAGTGGTGAACATTTGTTGATGTATTTCATGGCGGAAATCTCATATGAGAGATTGAAATATCTTGAGATCAATAGGATCATAGCCTGGAAAGTAATGTCACATAAACACAGCTCCACACTGCTGCGTGCACGGCATACCTCAGGAAGAATGTTATTTAATGCAAAGGCTATTCCCAAACTTGGAAGTCCTTTTTCAATACAAACCTGTTTAGTAATAAGGACTATATAGTTGCAGATTTCCCTCTTCTACATAAAGTGGAGAAACAGTACGTTACATGTATTACTGAATTAACCAACATATTGTACTCAATGTTATTACCAGTGGTGGAAAAGTATCTAATGGCCATGTATCCGCAACCTGTACTAAGTCATGATATGTTGGTATTTTTCCTGTCAGTTTGATGTTGTAGCATTCCCTCCAAGATGAAGTTTTCGTTGTACACAAGTTGCAAAGATGAACCTTAATAGTACATATTATTGCAAGAAATAAGAGTACATGCATATTGTACTAATTGCCACTTACTTCGACATCCTTCAATATACTTCTGACAGTGTGTATAGGTATAGGTAATTCCCTGATTCAAACACGTCATAAATCTTTGCTTAACATATACCAAAGGCATACCCAATATCAAATTTTGATGATTTGTACTCTTGGATAATCGACTGTGTATTCGTGTGCAAGCTTGTAAGCATCAGCATTCCTTCACCAAAAATGTCATCTTCATATTTGTTAGACATGACAGTAGGCACAAGTATGTCACATTCCAGTGGCACTGAGTAGTAATATAAGAAACATCCAAATACAATCTTACATATTTTGATACACATTTCACTGCCTGCCCTTACTAATAGCATGCAGCACACATACCATTTACTGCTTTGGCTTCTGCACTATTGCTCTCTTGTCTAGCTATTCTTGAGCTCAACATTTCTTTCTGTAAAAACTGTGCTACTTCTCTCTTTACCTGGATGCAGGAGTATTTGTCTGCACTGCACACATAAGTAACAATCACAAAGACATAGTATTATCAATTTAATACAATTCTTGCCTGCCAATGAATTCATTCACCAGCCAGGTTCTGAGAGAAGAGGAGTCTGTCTACATTTTTTAAATTTATGAGCATATACTGATCAGGGAAATGCAGGCAACATACCTGAAAAATCAATGGCTTCGCTTTTGCAATATGTGCAGCAATCTAAGAATATTCGTTACATTCAAATATTATTTGTAGCATTAATAACCTTGCAAACAAATACACCACAGTCACTGGAGTTTTCCTGTCTAGGTGTAATCTGTGAAAAAAACTTCTTCATTCTAATTACAACACAAATACTCTCTAATAATAACCTGAGATGTTACAGCACTCCATTGATATTTACAAAATTTAGTACACTTTTTCAATATATGTATTTCTTCCACGAGTATTCTTTGAAAATTATAACAGAAAAATGATTTGTTGCACTTTAAATACAACATGTGCTATTTTATTAACTCACAACATTTCATTGCAGATTGATTTATGGTGTAAAGAACTGTTGGAGTCAAAGCATGTGATTGTAGTATTGGTGAAATCAATATTCTGCAGGACATACAAACATTATAAAATGATATAATACATTTAACAGTACATAACTTGCTTACACAGAGTATCCAATGGTTATCATTCACATTTATTGGAAGAATGATGGAAGATATCATGCCAAGTTTGTCCTGAAATGTTATGTGAAATTATATCTACTCACTTACATTTAGAATAACTCACGTTTATTTCATTGCATGGATGTCTAGCCTTTTCATTCCCTGATAGAGAGGAACAATTTCTTTTTATCTTTCCCCTGTCAATTAAATAGCCATGCCATCTTTGATAAAAATATGTTGTTAAAAACATAATTTTTTTTCTTTTCTTTTTATGATGTGTACTTGACTGCTCCATTTCCAGAAGTTTCATATAAAAACTAATGAGCTGAAATTCAAACTTAAATTCAGAATTTGTATAATTTGCGCTCCAATCTGTACCTCACTGTCCATCCACTTGCCATCTAGTACTGCCATAATGTGCTTTTCAGTAAGCTTCCACTCATTTAATGCCACTACAAAATCATCTAATCACCACAGTGAAAAAAATGGTGCAGAACTGTGTAACATATAACAAGGTAAATGTAGTTGAAGATCGACTTAACCATTTTCATTTCTGGCTGATTCTGATTTTTTACTATCCATGGATTCATCTGTATCTGCAACTGTTAAATCTAAGATATAATTTCTCAATTACAATCTATCTGTTGTATTTACAGAGAGACAAAAAATGCACATCAGTCTGGAAAAGGATTTAATGTCTCTATCACCAAAGTACATTAATACACTATAGATACAGAATACATGTACATGTACATGTGCATCTACCTTGACAGTTGTCATCATTGCATAACTGTTCTAATAGAGATGAGCCTTCTTTCACAATTTCATTTGCACTGAAATAAATATAAGCTTTTAAAGGTACATTATAAACGTAAATGTACGAGTGGTTACCTACAAAGCTGGTCACTTTCATCAAAAGAAGTTATTTTATTTTCAGTCCTTACTACTGCAGTCATATTGAACTTAAAACCATATACAGCAAATGTTGGCAAGTAATAAATGTCTTCAAGGTATTGAATTAACATTGCTTCATCTATTTCAGTTGGCATACTCTGCATAGAATCTAATAAATAGAATTTGTTGTCCCAATTACAAAAAATGGTTGTATAATGAGCTTTTTCAGGGATTCGAATCAACAGAGATGTTGGATAGGACTGTGAAGCATTGAGTGCATCCATAATATAACCTTCACGATTCGCAAAGAATTGAATGAGTGTATTGTTAAGGCAAATCATGTAGTCACCATGGTACTGCACAGCTTGTAATAAAACTTCTATAGAATACCATCCTTCTGCATCTCGTAAAGGAGTATAAAGTTCTGAAATAGGCATATGTAGCTCTGAATAGTGCCTAGTCCACAATGTATCGGCTATATTGTTCAAGCTTTGAACATCAAACAAATCTATTTGGTATGCATTGTTTAAGGCACATAATCCACAAAGTGCTGTTCTGCCTTGAACTTGCATGAAGACTCCCTCATCTGAAATCTGATCAATAACTGTAGCTTGGTTTCTTGAGCATACGACATCAGATACATAGAGAATGTTACCATTAATGTCATTTTTTTGTGTATCTGTCAACATTTCCCATTGTTCAGATACTAATTCCAAGGCAGTTGAACACAACATGGCTATGATATCTTTGACAACTGAATTCGTTCTACTAACTTGTACTGAAATATCAACTATCTTATTGTGTGTTTTGTCTTGAAATTCATTTGTTTTATTTGTAGGAGCATTTGTTTTGTTTGATACTTTTCTTTCATGAAAACATTTTAATCTTTATAAAAATTATATGTAACTCAAATGATTAATAATCATAAACTAAACTCACCTAGACCCATTAACAGCATTTCTGAGAGTCTTCCCACTTGTAGGATTGGAAAGCTTATATACACCCTTTCCAAGAACCTCCTCCACCTGGTATGGACCTAGCCAGCGCTTTACCAACTTGTCACCCTTTCTGCCATCTTTCTTGCTGTTGCGTAGAAGCACTAATACCCCTGGGTTGAGCTCCACCTGGAAAATATAAATGTCCTCCATGGTCATTTTAAATTACCAGCACACATATTTATAATGTTTGGTATTATTTTCTCACCTTCTTATGGTGTCTAGAATCATAGTCCTTCTTCTGACGAGCCTGAGCGTCCTATATGTTACTATGAGCTTTTTCAAACATAGACTCTCTCAATTCTGTCATGTGTTTGCTGAATAGTTCAATATGTTTCACTTCATCGTCACTGCATCCTTCGACACAAATATTATCACATATTTCATCATCAGCATCAACATTATAAATAATTTCACTTTCAATAGGAAGAATTGGTTTTCTGAAAATGTAAAGAAACACTAGTTGATCAGTAAAATGTACGCTAATTTAGAAATTACCTGCAGAACATAAGTTCAAAGGGACTAAACTTTGTAGATTTCTGTTCAGATGTTCTATAGGCAAATAAAACTCCATCAATAAACTCATCCCAATTATTTTGTTGTTTGTTAACTAATTTCACTAAACACCGTTGCAGAGTCTGGTTATAGTGTTCTACCAAACCGTTGGTTTGAGGGTGGTATGCGGTGCTAACTCTGTGCTCCGTTCCTAGTCTGCGTAGTAGAACATTGTTCACGTTGTTAATGAATTCCCTTCCTTGGTCAGTGATCATAATTTTTGTACAGCCATATCTGGTGTAATTAAATACATGTAAAAACTTTACTGCATTGTAGTTGAAAAATATTTGGAAAACAGTATCAAAGATCATACAAAAGCACAGAATGCTTAGCATTGGTTATTAATGCTTATTCATTGTGTGTGTTATATGTAATAGTAGTAGGACTGTGCTAAACGTTTTTTCAACAGTTCTAAGTCAAGTATACCTGCAAATGGTTTGATACAAAAACAGGGAAACCTGCTCTGCAGATTTATCAGGTAGTGCCTTAGCCTCTGGCCACTTCGAAAAATAATCCACCAGTGTAATGATGTAACGATTACCACTCTTGGTCTTAGGTAATGGTCCTATAATATCCACTCCAACCTACAATGAAGCAGTTAATTAGGTCATGTGGGTATGTGTGTGTTTTTTTTAATACGAATTTTTTACCTGCCTCCATACTTCCTGCTTAACTGGAACTGGGTGAAGTGGTGCTGCTTCCTTCACAAATTTGGCATCATTTGCTGTCTGACATAGCTCACAGGTTTGAACAAAATCTGATACGTCTCTCCACAGAAATTTCCAAAAGAACCTCTCGGCAATTTTTTTGTATGTTTTATCTCGCCCCAAATGGCCAGCTACAGATATATATGTAAGAAACTGCTAGAAATTATAAGATATACCTTCGGGAAGAGAATGACACGCTTCCAGTATTCTACTTCTCTCTTTCCCGCAGCGAGGAACCTGCTTCCATTCATCCGTCTTAGCCTTCCGATGAAATAGAAGGCCATTTCCCACCATGTAGCTACCAGCTTTTCTGCGTAAAGCTCTTTTTTGTACTTTCTCACAACCCTCAGGGTAGCAATGATTATTAAGAAATACGTATATTTGCTCGTACTCATCGTCCTCAGTCGCCATCGTCGATCACTCAAACGACACGTGCTAATTCATTATCAGAATCATAAAAGCATTTGCAAATGTTATTAATAACACACATATACACAAACAGTAAAATTAATGCCTTACACAGGCAAGCCTGGATTTTTTTGGCTGGTTTTTAACAAAAATTTGGGTACCCGACTGATCGGTTACACTATCGTCTGTGAACAATTACGCATCCGATCCTTGGAGTACTGCACGAATTCGTGCAGCAGTAGCATGAATCTTATCTAAGTCCTACCTTGTAGCATGAAAGTCATTAACAAACCCTCATAGTCACATGGCGATACTTAGCAGCTGGAAAACTAGGGATAAAGAGAACTTAAGAGGCTTGAGGTTAAAGCCACAGTGACTGACGTCTGGTCATGATGTCTTTGAAGTACTACCGAGAAGAGACTTGAAGAGCAGGGTTGCCGAAGGCCAGTCCGGCCTGCCAGGTCGGCCTGCCAGGCCGGACATTTAGCTTGGCCTGGCAGGCCGGACCCTGGCCTGACAGGCCGGCAGGCCGGGATCCACCCACTTATTATAATAAATTATTAATTCATTTCGCGATGTCTATACCCATATATGGGACAGTTTACGTTTCCGAGATAACTTCCTATGTTTTATAACATTATAAAATAATCGTGTTATAACATTTGAATTGCTGTATCTGCCAAGGCTTTCGACTTCCTATTTTCAACACTTCATACTACACCATTGCCCTAGGGTAAAATACATTTTTGTGTCTTGCACTTGCTCAGTACCATTATTGCAACGTTCGATACCCCCACCAGGTTCAAACCAAACATAACTTTCTGTAGGAGTAATCAAATCGCTTCAAATTCGGTTTGCAGGTAGAGAGGTCCTATGTCTATCGTTTTGTTCTGTTCGTTAATTTTTATGCCATCCGTTACGGAGATATAGTTGAACAAACTACGTGCACTTTTTCCCGCTCGATACGCGGCAATGATATAATCACCGCCTCCAATACTTTGAGCGGGACGCGATTTGCCTAAATCATCGGTGCGAATCGAGCGGGAAAATGTGCACGTACGTAGTTTGTTCAACTATATCTCTGTAATGGATGGCATAAAAATTCAGAACAAATCGATAGATATAGGACCTCTCTACCTACAAACCGAATTTGAAGCGATTTGATTACTCCTACAGAAAGTTATGCTGGGTTTGAACCTGACGGGGTATCCAACGTTGCAATGCTGGCACGGAGCAAGTGCAAGACACCAAAATGTATTTTACCATAGAGCAATGGTGTAGTACGTAGTTATGAAAATAGGAAGTCGATAGCCTATACCGTTCGGACGACACAGCGATTCAAACGTTCTAACACGATTATTTTATAACGTTATAAAACATAGGAAGTTTTCTCGGAAACTGTCCCATATAGTAATATAGTTATTATACAATCAGCTGGCAATGGTTACAATTTACAAATTGCGGATACAGAAACTGAGTCTGAGATACATAACATGCAGTGATGCAAACAGCGCGCTTGCTATCAAAATACTTTGTAATTAACCATGCATTGTGCTTCAGCATGACACACGCCTCCAAACGTTGAGGGAGAAGGTTCCATCTCTGGCGCTGTTGAATCAGCTTAGCTCGCGAAAACACCCGCTCGGATGGAGCTGAAGAAGTATGATTTTTTAATAAATTGTTTAATAACATCAATTTATCCGACCTGGCAGGCCGGCCTGGCAGGCCGGCCTGGCAGGCCGGGCCTTTCAGGCCGGCCGGTCACAGGCCGGACCCCGGCCTGACTTTCGGCAACCCTGTTGAAGAGTCTGTGTTTTGCATGCCTTTCTATATCATATTGAGTTCTTGTTGTTTCTCTAACCGCTCACATTAAATTAATTCATTTTGCTGTGAAATCATGCGTTGATTTAACAATTGATTTAAAATCTAATAATTGATTTGATGCGTTTTTTTTTTGCTGTGAAAGACCTGGTATACGATGTATATTTGTACGGAAGCATACTGGCATCAAAATCTCGGTCAAATCCATCCCACAAACCGCACCGATTCGTCCCTATATCATAATAGAAAGTCTGGGGATTGTATGCGCTATTGCCGCGATTATATGTTCATCGGTTGCGTGATAGTACAACCTATCAGTCGGGTACCTATAGCTAGACTAAAACACATCCTAAATTAAAAAGCATAAAAACCATCCTTCGTCCTCGGTGGCCATGGGAATAGTGTAAAAAAAAAAAAAAACTAAAACTTACTGGGATTGAGCGTCCAGGGTGGGAAATCCGAATAGATATGATTCTATCCTGGTTTTGTCGAACAAAACCCATGTTGACTTATGAATGGAATTGTTGCTTCAACATGGTTTTTTTTCCCGACAGATCGAACCACGCAGGGTATAACCACATGTATTCCCATCCTGGACGCACAATCCGGGTAGGATGGCTATATAAGGACGGGTTTTGTTAAAAACCAGCCTTAAATATCCAAGTTGGACGTTTAAAACTGTTTCCTTTCATACACTATAGGTAGGACATTGCGCCCTAGTGTGGAGTGTCCGGGGGGGGGGGGGACATTTTACCCTGGGGGGGGGACAGTTAGCCCTAGTGCAGAGTGTCCGGGGGGACATTGTGCACTAGTGCAGAATGTCCGGGGGGACATTCCGCACGGGGGGACAATCCACCCTCCCACAACGGTCTTATAGAACCATTTGAAGCTATAGGTAAACGGAAATAGAACCTGTTTTTTTTTTTTTTCCCACTACCATTGATCTCCACTATAATATACATGTCCTATATATAAGACAATTGCAAGTGTGGCTGTCGTACCCAGCCGTCTTCATGACTATACTGAAAGCCAGCAGTTGCAAAACGCACCACGTACAGCTTAGAAGGGCAGAGGGCCAGGAAGTCTGGCGGGGAGATCGATTGATAGGACTGCGGGACTGGGTGGGGGAAGTACTAGTTTTATATGGAGATCCTACTAACGTTGGTCCCGATACGTACCTTTCGGGCCCGATACAAAAAAGAATGGTATGTTTCGGGCCCGATGCAAAAAGCGGGCGGGGCTGTTAGCTTATGGGACGTGATACGTATACCAAGGATGGGGGGGGGGGGGGGGGGGGGGGGGGGGGGGGGTCCTTCCGATCTCACTCCCTGGCAAGCACTGGCTATACGTATTAGCAAAGGCGGAGCATCGATCACCCCCTGTTGACACCTACAATGTACAGCAAAGGCTATACATATTGGAGTATCGATCACCTACTGAAGTAGGCACTTGACAAAATAAATTCAAACTTACGTTCATGCGTAACTACATGAACCAGTGTAAAGAGCATATTTTATGGTTTACAAAACTGCTTTTATGTTTTCTGTAGCTTTTTCCTAACTGGAGAAACGGATCGTTAAGTACCGAAAAGTGAATGTATAGTGACCAATGCGGTAAAATCAGAAAAACTGTGATCGCTATGACGCCGATCTTCAAATTATCATATCTTTATAGTCTTTTAATGTTTAATCTCCAGGGAAAAATCCTTATCCTTAAATAAGGATCGTCTTTTGCATTGCATACATTTGCTAACCAAGCAAATTAGATAATATAAATGCTATTGGTCAATTGTATACTGATTAGCCTACATAACAAACTGTCAATATGATCAATGTCCATATTTTAAAACAGGGATGAAGTGGCACCTCCTTATTTAAGGATTGACACCATCCTTAAATAAGGATCACAACAGTAGAGGTTATTGACCTCAAAAACCATAGTGGTTTTAAAACTCTTGATTTTCTCTGATAGTCAGTTAACCCAGCTATACTCACAACCTGATTCGTTGAAAAAATAACTTGTGGTTAATAAGTTATGACATTTACATCATAACACTTCAAAATTAATATCAAGCGTTTGTATAATGACGCGTACGTGTACTGATGTAGATGCTACAGCTATCTTCTGATCAAACGCCAGCGTGGATGTATCCCTATAGCCTCGCTGAGACCAGTGCATAACCACGTGCACTACATGTGGTTGCGCTCCATTGAACAGACTGAGTGTGCTTTCTATTCCTATCATTTCATGCATACAGTACCCGGGCATGTACAATGGTGGATATGGGGGGGGGGGGGGGGGTTTACGGGAGATGTAGGAAGCGTTGCCAATTCTTAGCCCTAATTAATCAGACTCGAGGGGACCACGTCATTGCCTAGGCCTACTGTTGCTGCCGCCATAGATTACGGAATTACGGAATTCAGTACGGTCACCTAGCTACATGTACACATGTATATATAGGCCTAGTGGCCCGCCTACATGTAAGTCCCATCCATACTGAGGAATTACATCCGTCGTTTTCACTAAGCAGGGTTGCTTAGCTATAGCTTGACACTTTCGAGTGTATGACACTGGCCGCGCGTTCCGGTACGTACAATGTAGGCTACGTGAGTCGTGAGCCAGCGTATCGCCGTGGATATTGTTCCACAGATGGGTCCATCTGATTCTGACAGTCTACATTCTACTACTTCAGCTTTCAGAAACCTGCCCTTCCTTCAATTTGAGTTAATTGGCTCACTACTATATCGCCAACGGCAAATGGCGGCTTCGCCATAACGAGACTGTAATACCGGTTTTTGAGCAAGTCAAACCTGTTGTGATCGCGGCAGTAACGCTAATCTGCCTTATCTTGAATCTAGTTAATCACACATCTAAAATAAAGCACCAAGTGTGCATCATTCTCTTAGAAAGTGGTCATGATCCTTATTTAAGGATGGCCATCCTTAAATAAGGATTCCGGGAGATTAAACATTAACATTTTAATTCGAAACTTTCAAATCAGAACATCAAATTATAGACTTATACACAGAATACGCATTTGTGAAATGAAAATAAGTACTTACTGGAATTTCCGCTACACTATAATATCAATGTATAACTTATAGGTCATCATGCATGCACAATATCAGCTAACACTTATCTAATGTTCACTACTTCTGCTATCGCAGACTCAAGGTCATGAAAAGTTTCATTTACATTACACATTACATCTCTAAAGTTCTTTCAGGCTTTGATGTTTTATCACGCTTCTGTTGCTTATGCATATCAGCCTTGCATGTTCTATTTCTAACTTTCTGCTGCTGTCAAGCATATCTAGCTCTCCCTATCACAAATGAGATCAGTTTTTCTTGACTATGTTTATCCTTTCCTTCTAACCACTGTAGAGTTCTGTTTCTTTTAGATTTTACTTTGCCATCAACAAAACCAATAGTTCCATTTCTTGCACGTCGTATTTGATGGTCAGTTAGAGTAAGGGTTCGCTCTGAATGCATGTTGTGGATTGGAGCACCTTGACTTCTGGATAGATTTCTTGAGAAGGGTTCGATAATGCACCAGTTAGATACAGCTGAAGCTGTCTTTGCAGAACATCAAGAACACATTGTAATGTCATATCATTAAGATGTTGAATTGCTCCTTTTCAAGAGGTGGAATCTCACTCTGCAAGCACTTCAGAGTTTCAACATTCTCATTCAATTTCCCTGCAAACAATCTATTGAAACTTTCCTTAAGGATGGAAACTACTTCTAAATTACTTTTACCTTCATTATTGCAATAAAATATCTTCATCCAAGGTCCTGTTATTACCTTTCCAATTAATCCAAGTACTCTAAGCTGTATAAGTATGCCATTATATTGTAAGTCCTTTATAAGAGATGTTCTCAGAGTGGTATTATTGAAGCACATATTTTGCAGGTAATTAAATAATTTATCTTTCAATTGGAAAAATATTCCAACAGAACATGAAATCTATTACCTACATATCGCAAAATCACACCAGGCTTTATATTTTCTTGGTGAAGAAAATGCTTGAATCCTGCAGGATCACTCTTGCCTTGCTTATATCGCATCTTTGTTAGATCATATATTAAATTACCAACCCTACAGTCACTACCAAATGTGCTGCTTTCTATGTTGTGTTCTTTATCATATTTTTTTAAAAGCACCTCTGATATCAGTTGATATACTATCTACATGTAGAGGAGGAGCATCTAAGTTCAAGAGAAAAGGAATTGAATATATCATGACTAATCATAATTCATAAAGCTACTGATGTTAGAAGTCTAGCAAAATTAGCATGCATCTGCGAATTTTGTATGTATTCCCAACTAGACTCTAGTACTTAACACCATTACGTTGGCACTCATGCACGCGCAATGATGTCCCGCTACTCACTAACGTAACCTCCAGCAAAAAATAAAATATTGAGCACAGTCCAAAAATTCTGAAAATTGCATATTATTACACCAATAGATCAACGAAACGATGCAAGTTGTTTAAAAGGTGGTACGGATAAAATGTCATCAATAACAGGCATGATTATATTACCGGAAGGTAGAATAGATTAAATAATTTCACACAAAACAGCGTTTTTAATAAAGCAACAACATCTTCTAACAGAGGATTGATTACACTAAGAAAACCAAATTCTAGCTTAATGTGACATGTAATACCATAGTTGTTACACATTCAATGGCGTGCTGGAAACGGACCTTTGCGCATCTTTAGATCGTCCTGAAAGTTTCATGGTACATAGCAATGGCATGTCTACAACCTTTTTTGACGTTTTCAAGAAGGTACAATCATGGGAAGAAAAAAATATGGCAACGTTTATTGTATACTCTAATTAGAAAGCAGTACACCTTAACATTCGTATTGCGCATGGTTATATACATAACACTGTGTGAAAGAGCGTACAAACCTCTACGATCGGGGCAAATTTGAAGTTTTATCGTCCTTAATAAACTATCGAGAACAACATTTTCAAAAAGACCTATCTCTCGTAACCTTCCCAAAAACCAGTCACAATTTTTGACGTAATTTTGGGGTACGCAGATTTAACGTTACGTGCCAAGTACCTAACTGAAGGGGGGAAGGGGGGGGGGGGGGGGGGGAATCTGCGGAAGGGGGACAATAATCAATATCTGCTAGCGGATTATGTCCGTGGGGGACAATTTCCGCTAGCAGATTATGTCCGGGGGGACAAAATCTGCGGGGGGACAGAATCTGCTCCGACACTGGCAACAACATACACTATACTATGCTATACTATACAATACCTTTCCGCGCCAAAGTAAGGATTCCTAGATTGCGCAGCGCAATCCTAGGTGACTCCACCGGAAAACTTTAGCTTCACGCATCCCGAGGAATGGCCAAAGTGGATTTGTCGCTTTGAGCGATTTCACCAGGTGTCGGGGCTGGACGCGAATGAAGAGGAGACACAATCTCATTTATTGCATGGGCGACGAAGCGGATGATATCCTACGGTCATTCGGTCTATCTGCGGACGATTCAAAAAAGTACAGTGTCGTAAAGGGCAAATTTGAGTCTCATTTTGTCCCTCGGAGAAACGTTTTATTTGAAAGAGCAAAATTCTAATCATACTTTAATATCTATGGTTTAATCAAAGGAGACAAGAAGATGGGGAAAGTTGAAACTGTGGATGCTTTTATAACGGATCTCTACCGGCTGGCTGAATTTTGCGATTATAAGGTGCTTCAAGGAGAAATGATTAGGGACAGAATTGTTGTGGGTATACGGGATTCACAACTGTCAGAAAAATTGCAGACGGACCCTAACCTTACCTTACAGAAAGCAGTAGCACAATCTCGGCAGGCGGAAAGTGTGAAGAAACAGCAGGCAATAATTCGATGTGGTCAGTCTCAACCCCAGCCTGCCAACATTGATGCAGTCTCTCCTGGGAGACAGCAGCAGCAGCCCTTATGTACAAAAGGACCACAACCGGAATTACGGAAGTCAACTCGGTTAACACAGGGGACTCAAAGTAAATGCCCAAATTGTGGGAAAGAGTTCCCACATGATCGCAGTAATTGTCCAGCAAGAAATGCAACTTGCAATAAATGTGGAAAACTTTTCAGGCTGTGTGTAGGTCATCTACAAGAGTGAAGGAGGTATTGTCTGACGATTCAAAAGTATTGGATGCAGTGTATATACATGACCTTGCTAACCATAGGGCAGGGAGAAATGATTCTTGGTTGGTGACTTTGCAACTCAATGGACAATCTGTCACCTTCAAGATGGATACAAGCACTGATGTGACAGTTATACCAATGGGTGTGCTTCGCCACCAGAGGGAGACAAAATCACTTTACCCAGCTCAAAAACGACTGCATGGTCCTAATAACCAGGAGTTGCCGGTAAGAGGGTGTCTTAAAGCTACCCTGGCGTACAGGAATGCAAAACTGTTGTTGAGGAAGTGTACATGGTGCCAGGGCTGCATACGCCATTACTTGGCAGACCTGCAATACAATCCTTTGGTCTGATTACATGAGTTGCTAGCATTGGTCTCACAGGGGATCAGATACCTTTTCAGTACCCTAACCTGTTCTAAGGGAGTGGGGAAGTTGAAGGGAGAATACACAATTTGGCTCAGAGAAGGCGCTTGCCCCTTTGCTTTGATGACACCTAGGTGAGTTGCCATACCACTCCTGCCAAGAGTTAAAGCAGAACTTGAGAGGATGGTGCAATTGGGGGTGATCTCTCCTGTCGAGGAACCCACATAATGGTGTGCCGGGATGGTGGTAGCTCAAAAAGCTAATGGCTCTGTGTGAATTTGTGTGGACTTGTCTAGACTAAATGAAAATGTCTGTAGATAGCGACATCCACTTCCTGTTGTGGAACAAGTATTGGCCCAGTTAACAGGTGCAAAGTTGTTTTCTAAACTCGACGTCAACAGTGGATTCTGGTAGATCCCATTATTACCAAGATCTGCTTTACTCACAACATTCATCACACCATTTGGGCGGTTCTGTTTTCATAGGCTTCCTATCACATCACATCAGCCCCAGAACATTTTCAAAAACGGATGCTCTCAATCCTCTCAGGTGCAGAGGGAGTGCTGTGCATAATGGATGATATTCTGGTTCATGGCAAGACACAAGAAGAACATTATAGTCGTCTACATGAAGTTCTTTGGAGAATCCAACGTTCTGGTCTCACCCTAAATAAAGAGAAGTGTTTCTTTTCCTTACCTGAAGTAAAATTTCTTGGTCAGGTTATTGATAGTGAGGGAATCAGGCCGGATCCTGCTAAAGTTAGTGCGATTCAACAAGTTCCAGAACCAAAAAACATAGGAGATGTCCATAGGTTTCTCAGCATGGTCAATCAGCTAAGTAAATTTTCACCCAATGTTGCAGAGAAAACACAGCCTCTGTGAGATCTACTGTCAAAGAGAAATATGTGGATTTGGGGTGAGGCACAAAAGAAGGCCTTTCAAGAAGTAAAAGAAGCCTTGCCTCTGTTGGCTTGAAATAAAATCTTTGATCCAGTTCGGGAGACAATAGTTTCTGCAGACGCTTCCTCCTTTGGACTTGGTGCGGTGTTGTTGCAGAAGCAGCTGAAAGGTGAGTTGCGTCCTATAGCATATGTGTCTAGGGCCATGACGCCTATGGAGAAAAGATATGCACAAATTGAAAGGAAGCTCTAGCTTTGACGTGGGCATGTGAACGATTCTCTGACTATTTGATCGGCTTGCAATTTCATCTTCAGACAGATCACAAGCCTTTAGTACCACTCATCAGTAATAAGAACTTGGACGAACTGCCAATACGGGTTCAACGTTTTTGACTGCGTCTGATGCGGTACTCGTTCACAATTTCCCACGTAGCAGGCAAGGATTTAGCAATTGCAGATGCATTGTCTCATGCTCCAGTCTCAGTGCCCACTGCAGATGATTTGCTACTACAGAAGGCAACAAATGCATTTATAGATTTCACGATGGAGTATCACCCCAAGTCAGAGAAGGGTATCCAACAGATTGAAAGGCAGCAGGAGGTGGATGCAGTAATCAAACAAGTCGCTAGGTACTGCTTGGATGGATGGCCTGAAAAGAAAAAGCTGCCAGGACCAGTAAGAGCTTATTCTCATGTGTCTGCAGAGCTCACAGTTGTGAAGGGTTTGTTGATGAGGGGAGAGAGAATATTTTTTCCAGAATCCATGAGGCCTGAAATGTTGAAGAATATCCATGAAGGACATCGGGGCATAACTAAATGCAGAGAAAAAACCCGTCAGTCTGTCTGGTGGCCAGGATTGTCAAAACATATAGAAGAGCGGGTACAGCGATGCCCAACATGTTGTAAAGAGCAGATACAAAAAGCAGAACCTTTGTTGACAACACCTTTACCTACCTTGCCATGGCAGAAGGTTGCCATGGATATTTTTGAATGGGAAAAGTGTAGTTATCTCCTTTTGGTAGAAATGAGTATTATTCAAGGTTCATAGAGGTAACCAGGTTTGGAGGTCTGTCAACTGAGGCTGTGATAGGAGCAGTGAAAGGCATTTTTGCAAGGCAGGAGTGACGGAAGAAGTTGTATCTGATAATGGTCCTCAGTTTTCTTCCAGAACAATTCAGAACTTCAGTAGAGAGTATTGTTTTGAACACATCACTAGTAGCCCACTTTATCCACAGTCCAATGGGGAAGCAGAGTGGGCAGTAAGAACAGTGAAGAGCCTATGGAAAAACCCCTTGAAATCGGTTACAGTCCAGCTGAATTCCTCATGTGTAGGAGACTCAGAACCACTTTGCCTCTGGCTCAAGAACAGAGTCCCCAAACTTCCGGATCCTACAGTACTGTCGAACAAAAATGACCAAGTAAAAGGGAGACAAAAGTAGAATTTTGATGCAGATCATGGAGTAAAGATGCTTCTTACATTGCACCTGGGAGATACAGTGTAGATTTTGGATCGTCGCACTATGGGAAGGGTTGTGAAAGAGATCGCTCCACGATCCTTTGTGGTGGAGACACAAGAAGGGAACTACAAACAAAATAGGCATGGTTTAGTTCTTATGCCAAGAGACCAAGATGAGAGAGAGGGGATATGTCAGAGGAGGAGGAAACTGCAGATGAACAGGGCAAGCGAAGAGTGGAGGACGAGAGTGATAAATTGAGGGATGTAACAGAAGAAGAAAAACAGGTGGGCACAGAGATATTAAATAGGGAACCTCAAGATTAAGAAGAGAAAGATGAAGGGGAAAAACATGTGGATACAGAGATATCGAGTAGGGAACCTCAAGATGAGAAAGAGAAAGACAAAGGCAACCTGGAAGACCCGGAGACACGGGATGCTAAAGATCCACGCATGAAGAGGCAAGCACCAAGGATGGAACCCAAATAAGAGCAAGAAGTGGGAGAATATCTAGATGGCCAGACTATTATTGAACTTATAAAGGGGGATGTAGTAGTAGACTGAGACATGTATGCGCATGCGCTGTGTGGTGGTGGTGAGGGGGGTGGGTCTTATTGGAATTCGTGTATAGGCTGTGCAGGTAGCTGCGTGATTCAAGATATTGTTTGTGCATAAGCTACACCTTGGCTATAAACTATCTGAGCATGTAAACAGGTTGTCGACTCTGTGGTTCATGTGCATTACATGCATAGGTGTATTAAAATAATAGCAGTATAGTTATGTTGACTTGCTAAAGATTGAAATTTGTGTGAAGCATAACTTCCCTTACAAAAACAATTGTGGTGAAGGTAAGCTTACACTGCAATATTTTATAAGCCTCTCATCAGAGCGAATCGTATCAGATCCGGAAGTGTTCCAGGGTAAAACGTACACATTGAGCTTTTGTAATTTCTTTACCTGTTTTGCATTCTGATACTCACTCATTTATTGTGCATGTGTTTGCTTAAAGCCACGGAGTGTGGGAGGCCTAATTCATCAAGAACTGGCCTGATGTATTGACAGCCATGGATTGTGGGGGGCCTAATGTATCAAGAGCTATGGAGTGTGGGGGGCTGATGCATCAAGACCTATGGAGTGTGGGGGGGGGTCTGATGTATTGAGAGCTATGGAGTGTGGGGGGCCTGGTGCACCAAGAGTGAGGTAATTTGGTGCAGTGGGTCTGGGGACCTAAATTATTCTCTACCTTAGATTACTTTCATGTTCATGTATTCACAGTTCAGGAACACTATTTCCTTCCTTTTACAAAGCAGTATCAACTGATGAACTGCCAAATAGTTCTATTTGGGCATATTGTGAGTGCATATGTGAGTACACCTTGGGGTATATCATTTTTGGCTTTATAGAGGGAGAACACTGGAGACTTTTTTTTTACATATTTACATCTGATAATAATCATGCAGGCACTGTGCTGAATCTTTATCTCAATGCTTGAAGAGCTTTTAAAGTTCCATCACGGATTATAGAACAGGAAGAGTGGCTGTATAGTTGGGAGTGAGCTCATTGCCCATTTCAATTCTGACTTGCAAAGGAGCATGCTGGGATTTCTGCAAACACATAAACATGCGGGGGGGTGGGGGTGTAGTCATAGTCTCGTACCCAGACCCACACTTGCAGGTGCGGATGGATACATCACCGATATGGGTCTGGTAAACAGCCTAACAAAAGTTAAATATCTATGCTCACCACAACAAGACAACAACTATTAAATCGCCCAGGGTCTCATCCTACTAGTCTTGTACACAGACCCTGATTCACACAGCTGCGGATGAATTACATCACCGCTACATGGAAAGAAAAAGAAAAAGTTTCCAGTGTGGGAGTCTTTCTCTGCTTGGTGACGGGCTGCAGGTCCCCAGATCATGACTGTACCCACCCATCCATTATGGATCAATGCAACTTTAAAGGCATTATTCTGAGCAGTCCTGGACAAGAAGCACACATTAAAATTAGCTACAGAAAATTAAAGGAGTACTGCATCTGATAGGTATTACAAATTGATTTGTTCAAACAGAAAGCATTGATAACCTAAGTTATTTCAATACATTATTATTAGCAGACATGACTTAGTGACTTGGCTTGAAAAACAGAGAACACTGAAGTACGCAATTCCATAGTAGCGCAATATCTCGTGAACCATAGCACAATTAAGATATACTGATACTAAAATAAAAGAAAATTTCCAGGGGCGAATCCAGGATTTCAGTAAAAGGGGGGGGGGGGGGGGGGGGGTTGTTAATGAATAATAAGACGAGGGGGGGGGGGGGGGTGCTGTCCGCGTAAAACCGCGTGCAAATAAAAGTATTTTGGACAAAAGGGGGGGGGGGGGGGGGGTTGCTGCCCCCCAAACCCCCTAAAACTATGTGTAAAAAAAAAGGTATTTTGGACAAAAGGGGGGGTTGCAACCCCCAACCCCCCCCCCAACCTGTATCCGCCCCTGATTTCTGATCACAAATGCTTGTGACTTGGTTGTGATTTCATATCTGAATGAGGTATTATAAGTACAGCAGTTAACATTACGAGACCTAGAAAGCGGGTCATTAATTCATACAATGAACTCTATTCCAGGCTGTGTCATCACTTGAGTGGCATATCTGATGTGGACTCTCACGGCATCTGCTTGACGACGAACTTCGTCCCAGTCTGGTGGTATTGTATGCAGAGCACTGAATATGGCATCCGAGAGACCAGGGAATGTTGCACTGGCATAGGAGTTAACAGAACTAGGAGCAAATATCACATGTCTGGGGAGGAGGAAAGACCAATATAACACATCAGAAGATGCATGTTGTAATAACTTTACTTAATGAATGGTCGTCCAGGTAAGCCCTCTGGAATGATAAAAGCTCTCTCTAGGTTCATCAGTTTTGTGTTCAAAATACGAAGTGCTTTTTCACTAGTGGAGGAGTTGGAAGATGCATAGTTGAGCTGGTTCCAGAGTGCAATGGATGCGGTTACAAATTGATTCAACTCTTCAGATATATAGTCCAAGGTGATATTTTGACCCTGGAGTGGTGCACCATACTGCTGCTTAAAATTACTGAAGAGATTCTGCAAAGATATGGCATAATCCCTTGGATCATAGGGTAGGACTGGGGATGTAGCCAGAAGAACAGCAGCCTTAGACCAGACAAGGCCTAGGGCTTGATGGCGGGTAAAGAAAGGGTCTCCAAAGTTAGTCATCCAATAGAAGGTGTCATGTACAGAGTGGTAGACTGCATATGTGGTTGCATTACCCTGTAATTTGGTCATGGAAAGGGAAGGATAGGGATAGAAAAAAGGGTTAAGCCACTTTTGTAGTTGTTAATAAGGTTTCACCCACATAAGTAAAGTCTGCACAGCTTATTCCAAGCATCTGAATGAACATGGTGAAATCACTGCCTGAACCAAGGTTGTGAATTCTTCAAGAGAACCATTCATTACCTGACAAATGGCTAGGCATGAATAGCTGAACATACTGAGGTAGCTTTGTTCCATTAAAAACTATACTGCTATAATATAGCCACTCATCATATACAGTACTGAAGGCTGGATTTGGACACTTTACCTAGGAGATATAACATATGGAGCTACATGTACAAGTGTAAGTAACTCTAACAGACCATCTTTGCAGCAGAATATATCACTTGGTATAGCAGAGGGTTTGCAGTTGAGATCAAAGAGGTAGACCCTTTTGTGTAGTGCACACATTACACGAGGGAGGCAACATTCACTCAAAGGGCTGCAGGCAACAGTTCACAACCTTACCTACCTGACACAGCAAAATCAACATTCAGGTAGGCAACAGTATTGGGTCCAAGTACTTTCTGCCTGTCCTATTTAGAAAGAGTGGCTGTGTTTAAGTATCCTTTGCTCCTGCCACTTGCTTACTTCAATCCACTCAGTAGAACCAAAGAGACCGTACTCTTCTGCATCCCAGCTGCACAGCATGATGCTGCGGCCTGGCCTCCAGCCCTTAGCTCTCAAGGTGCCAAAGGCCCTGGCTATCTCCTCCAGGACAGCTGTTCCCGAGTTAGGGTCAACTCCTCCAAATACCCACGCATCTCTGTGGTTGCCAAGGACAACCAATTGGTCAGGCTCAACCTGCCCATATAAGGTAGCAATGACATCATAGATAAGTCGTTGTTCCTGGTAGTTGTTGATTTGGATATATGTTTGGCTGGAGTACAGGGAACAATAAAAGC
The DNA here is from genome assembly GCA_949361645.1 of Spongilla lacustris. Taxonomy (NCBI): domain Eukaryota; kingdom Metazoa; phylum Porifera; class Demospongiae; order Spongillida; family Spongillidae; genus Spongilla; species Spongilla lacustris. Next base: position 4,304,706 of record OX442430.1, read on the forward strand.
AACACAATTTCCATAACTGTTACTAACTAATGTGATGCAAATCTCACAACCAGACCTACATGTACTTCATTATTGATAATAATTACAATAGACAGGGGACCTAGAAAAGTAGGTCTGGTTATGTTTGCCAGTGTCCACCAATTATCTGGTAGATCCAATCAGATTGCAGGCATGTGACAATTAAAGTTACTGTTACAGTTGAGTATGCATATGAGTGTGGTTAATGAGATAAACCTAATTTATGAATAACATTACTAACAGGTCTCCAATTTATGAATAAAGTTATTGGCTTGTGACATTTTGGATGTGTGCATGTAAACAACTGGTGAACATAATCAGACCTACGTCTCTGGGTTGCATATATCAACGAAGTAGGTCTGGGTTGCGAGACGAATGTGATGCCACACCATATAGGCCATCATCTCTTATACAGGGTATTCAACCAAGGAAAACTGTTTATAAATAAACCAAAATCAGTTGATTAAATGGTAATTGTTGCTATAAGTTCTAAAATACATGCTGGTGATATCATCGTGAATATAAAAGTCTCAAAACCCCTATTAATTTCAAATAAATATTATTAATGTTACTAAATGTAGGGTGGGTGGTTAGTTAAAAGCTGCTAACCGTATTTAATTAACTAGAAGTTGTTCAAAATTGTAATCTTGATTTAGGGGCCATTGTATCTTCATTTAGTGGTTTGAATTTATTAACAAATTTGGGCAGATTGATAGTATAAAAAGTCAAAGAAATTTTGGAGCTTTTGGATGCCTCTAAAATGGTCTGTTTTTAATTAGGTGTTATCAGGAATTATGAACTCCTTTTCGTTAATATTAATTTCTTTGTTCTGGAGAGAACAGTGCATACCCCTTCCTCCTTCAAAGGCTCTCAGTAGCTATACAACGGGGAAATGCTGCATCTGTTATGGGTTCATCGGGCTCAGAGCAGATGGAAGTCTTTTTTGTGTAACTTATGGCTATTTGTGATTAGTTGTTATGTACAATAATAAATGTTATTATCAATTATCAATATTTAGTTTGTTTACATTAACATTTAAGCCCGTGTTATTAGTGCATTTAGCAACAACTTAACTGTTTGTGGTTAACTTACAAACAATTTTCCTTGATTATGAAACACCCTGTATCACACACACACACAGCTTTTTTACATTTGCATTAAACCCATAAAACCCATAAATTTGTCATAAAGCCATCAAATATCTACAATGTAGTCAAATTGCCAATGCTTAGAAAGGTTCGACAACAGACATGATGCCACTCGTTCCCATACTAGAACTTACAAAAGGTTTCTTTTTCCAGATCTGATAAGATACATGTAAGTCTAATGATAAGAGGTTTATTGCACTGTATCTTTGTAACAATTAAGGCATAACGTTAGCGGTTATGAGAGAAGACAAGTTAGAAACATATACATACTGCCAAATTCTTTCCGAGTTAGAGTTATGCTGAACGCAATCTTTAACATTACAACAGATTTTATCCCCTATGGTGCCATTAAAGTGGGATACTCCTATTGTAGCTAGTGGTCAGTTGCCATTGTGGCTCACATACATGTACATCGTACTCCCAGACAGATAAAAAATGAGTGAAAGAATTGACATAGAAAATTTAAGGAATGATGTAGGATTTGTAGACAGCAATTATGTAAAATGTGAGGAAACAAAGGATTACGGAAATTATACATGTATTAATTTAGGAATAAATTTAATATCAGGCAGGTAGATTTGCTAAATAATGTAAGTCTGTAATATGCATAAATTGATGAATGTATAATTTCGGTAATCCTTTGTTTCCTCACCTTTTGTCTACAAATCCCACATCACCAATTTTATTTTCATTAAATATATATATTTTGGCATTTGTGGAATCAAATTTTTTTTACATGATTTTCTTTTGCTGTGAAATGCTATATTGTGATTGAATTTATCTGTATGGTAACGGTATTTTTCTCATACAGTGGGCTCAAGTACGACTAGCACCTTTGGAACATCAAAGAAGTCATAAACGCTTAATGGAACTATTCTACCATGCATTTTTGGAGACGATAGCAGTACGATGTATGGACTCAACTTACAAGTAGAAAACAGATGGACTACCTCAGAGTACGTTCGGGTGTAGCCCTAGCCTACATTGTATCTATCTGCTTAGGTTGTGCACCTACATGTATTAGTCAAATAGGAATTATGCACCTTCAGAATTAATGTAATGATTATATGCAAACAGGTTTGCTTCTGGCCCTTTGTGCACAATGCACTCCTTGTAATTGCTAAATATTTCTGATTCCTTCAAACTAGCTTCATGTTTAATTGCTTTCCCCCACACACTCCCTCTCACATTGCACCCTGCAACTATAAGACCACCTAAGCCACATACTTGGTATTGTTCTCAGACTGCCATATAAAGTAGCTCACATCCAGTTCTCCAGACCAGCTGCTTGGAGCTCTATATGTGTTCAGCTGACTGCAGAGCATACATAGCTAGTTATCTCAACACAAGTACAGAGGGTATGATAGTATCTCATGAAGTATATCGCATCTCCATATCCAATGGGCTGCACTGGTATGGAAGGGACTATACCACTTTTGATCACAGAGCCATAGTCTTCTCTGAACACACCATCTGAAGGGAGAGCAGTGTACGTATCTAGACTAATGCTTAAAGTAGTGCCCAGACATAAGTAAAGCTAGCTGCTCCTATGAGTACTGAAGTACATAAAGTGGTGCCCAGACCCTCAAAGTTGCTACTATGCTCCATACCAATTGCTGGAACACCACTGGTGAGTGGATCTCCTTGCGCTCCTATTAGTGTTCCCCTCTGAACCCCACTGGGGGGTAGACTGGGTCCATTGGGGTACACACTGGTCCCACTAGGAGCATACTGCTGAGGATCAGAGTAAATAATCAGGGCTGAGCAGCCATAGGTTTGAGCGAAATGAGCTTTGTCTCCGCGGAAGACAGCACCATACCTGGCTATGCAGATACGGCCAGTCAAGTTGAGAGATAGATTGGTGGTTAGAAATAAAAAATCATCAATAGTGGCATAATTCACATAAACTAATCTTCCTGTGGCATTTCCAGAACCAGAGTATGCGTTGTATGGAAGAGTAACCGTGCTGTCGTTTTCCCCTGGCGTCAACGGCGTCTCTCCCTTTGTACTATATGCATCGTATATAATTCTTCCCGAAGAGGTTTCCAGGCGCAATATGTTAGGATTAGATGCATTTGGGTAGCTAAGTAGAACCGAATAGTTAACCAGCTGGACGTCGTCAAATCCGAGGGCCAGCCACTTTGCGTAGATGCCTTGGGCCAGTACCTTGTTCTGTGGTGAGCCGGCAATATGAGGTAAGGATGTTAAGTTTTGGAGGTTGTTCTGTATGTTGACCGTTAGCAGCTGGTCGTTGAGCCAGCTTACGACTGGAACAGATACGCCACCATCAGTGGTATTTGCGCCCCACGCATTTATACTGCCAGCACTCGACGCCGTCTGTGTATTTGAAGTACCAAATACTGCTTTGCCGACCCCAAGGCCTACGCAAAAGGTTGTGGCAGAAACGGCCACAATGAACAGCGCTGTGTACAGAAGAGTTACGTAGGTAGGCCTTGTTTTGGCAACGAAAGGACCGGCTGGTTTAGCGTTTATCACCAGAGGTTCTGATTCTTCACTGGAGCGAAAGTTTGCCTGACTCATTTTGGCCAATCAAAAGCAAGGGAAACTACCTGCGGTTACATTACTACATTGTATTCATGATGGGTGCCCGGTCCATACATGTACTAAGTACAGGTGTTTGTAAGAGGGGGGCCATGTCAACAAACTCCAATGCTTTTAGGCTTATGTAAAGGCTTTTAGACCCACTGAAGCAGCTACTGTCGGCTTGTGGTGTAAAAATATAGACATGTAGCAGTTCTTTGTTTTATGATAATTTGAAGCAAGAAGCTCGTTATGCACCTATCAATGGTCTCCATCACTCCCCCCAGTGCGGGCATAGATGGGGCATTTACCTCATTTCCATATAAATTCATGGAAGACGCAGGTAATTTTACGCGGGTGTCTCTTGTGCTGAAACTACCGTAAAACCGGTCTACTATAAAAATTGAAATGTAATATAAAAAGGGTATGGTTTGATAGATCATGAATTCTGTAGCGCATTGAATCAGTGGACTCCATCAACTCCATGAAATACATATAAAGACATTAAGGACACCTAGATGCATTACATTTTTAAATATTCACGGCAATCAGACACACTGTAAAAAATTTCGGTGCTCCTGGAGCACCAAATTGGATCAAAATTTGGTGCTCACAGTTTACATTTAATATGTGAATACAATTTTAGCTTTGTGTTGAGGAGAATGAATACGATTTTATCGTCCTGAATATATATCATCTACGTGTTGTGAATATATAACAAGTGCTTCCACAGACCACCAGTAGTGCTTTTACAACACCGCAAGACGTGGTGGGATAGCACTCACAGTGCAATGCGTAAAGTGTTGTCTCGAAGCCTCTACGGATAGCTTCATAAGGTTTAAAAGTTACGTGATAAATGACTGATAATCGTGAAAGTGAATACTGAACATTTCTTGTCTATAAGACGGTCTTCATGCGTAAGCGCGAAGCGCGTGAGCGTGATGTGCGCGTGAGCGTGATGTACTCATTTTGTATACATTGCATTGAATGAAATCGGCAAGGATGCCTTCAATTTGTGGTGCGTTTTGGTAATTGGGTACCAATCTAGGTATAACAAATCTACAGGAATGAAGCTCTCTCGCTTTCCAACGAATTTGAAGAAGAGAGAAATTTATGGATCGCTGCCGTTGGTAGAAAAGGGTGGGCACCAAATGCATCTTCCAGACTACATGTATGCTGTTTGCATTTCGTATCATGCAGGTAAAAAAAAATTGGGGCAAAAAAAAAAAGTTATAGACACATCCTAAAAATTCCGCGTAAAATCATGGGCCACCCCCCCCCCCCCCTCCGCCTTCGAACACGCCCATTTCGACCACGTCCCTTAAAAATCATTACGTAATCGACAATTGACCACACCTACAATGAAAAAAAAAATGAGACAGACTAGGCCTGTATAAGCTTGTGGTACTCCAACAAAATTTTGAAGAACGGCACGCATTATCGTTCATGACTCGGTGAAGAAACAAGGGGAATTGGGGCTTTACTCGCGTGCATGTCTGTGACCATACTAGTAGTGACGTGAGCTCTTAACAGCATACATGTTACTTAGTAACATGTGTATTCGTGGCTTGCTAGCGTTAGTATAGTCTTTATCTTTAGATTGGTTTGCGACGCTTCGATTGTTGTACTACCGGGTAGCTAGTGAATTGATGAAATATCTCAGTCACGTGATAATATGATTTCCACGATGAAATAACGTAGAATCGCACTAGATGGGCAGTTAAGCCCTACCTTTGCACGAATTGGACACCCATGAACACTACAAACAATATGACTCCATTATTTTGTGGCTGTAGTGCATGAATAAATCACAACTTTCATATGATGTTTTCTGTAAATGATTGACATATTTGGTAACTTAGCATTATCATGCAGTTTAAAGATGTGGACTGGCAACTATATGCTTACATTGATTTTTCTTTTGTGCTTAGTACTAGTCACAATTATTATGCATGTATCAAAATAAACATCTGATCACACAAAAACGTCATCTGATTCATCTTTTTTTCCACCCCTAAATGGAAGCTAATGAACAGAAAAGCTATTAGCCCTCAAACATAAATTGCTGATAGTTCTCAATCAGTATTTTAGTATTCGTAAATAATTATTTGAGGAAGGGGGGGGGGGGGGGGGGGGGGGGGGGGGGGGGGGGTCCCTATCCACCCTCTCTGGATCAGCCCCTGATCTGAGGCCTGATAAGTCCCGGAGGTAAAACGTATCACAACTCAAACACCGAAAATACTTCTATTGCCAAATTTTAATCACTGGTAGGAAAATGGTGTTCAAACAAACGGTGACTTTTCGCAATACCTTTATAGCGATGGTTCAGGCGAGGCTTAGTGTCAAACTTAGTGCAGCGGTGAACCATTTTATAAATTTACATACGTGCCACACCCCCATTTCTACGTGACGTCAAACATTATTGCTTACAATAAGCGGACGGCTAAGGCACGATTCCACGTAAAAGAAATGCGTATTTGTCAGTGTTTAGGTAGAAAAGACGCTTCATAAAAAATGGCTGACATCGCCAAGTTCGGGTAAAGCTTAATTTAATGAACAAAATGGCAGACAGTAAAATCACAATTATATTCCCGCTCCATCGTCGTCTGATTCGGTGCCATCTCAGATCCCTCATCAAAGTTATCTTCTTATTCGCTCCCTGAACTCTCCAAGTCTTCCGTGTTTATTCCGCGTGACGTCACGTAGAAATGGGTGTGTGGCCAATTGTAAATTTACAAAATGGTTCACCGCTGCACTAAGTTTGATATACTAAGCCTCGCCTGAACCATCGCTATAAAAGGTATTCGAAAAGTCATCGTTTGTTTGGACACCATTTTCCTACCAGTGATTGAAATTTGGCATTAGAAGTATTTTCGGTGTTGGAGTTGTGATACGTTTTACCTCCAGGACCTATCAGGCCTCGGATACAGCCAGCGGAGTGAATCTATAACATCAATATCGTATTATATGTATGTAAGGGATAGGGCAATAAGGTTCTCGAATTTGACATGAAACGGATGTATGGTAATATAACGTTTTCAAAAACACCTTACTGAAAAGGTATCATTAAAAACGGTACCGAGTTCTTATGTGCCACATCTTTAGATCAGATTGTCACGCAATAACCAAATTTCTGTTTACGAACTGTAACCAGAGATAATATCTGCATGCTGTAACAGAAATTTAGTACATGTACAGGTTTTTAGAAATTGTTTGTGATCATAATATAATTATCTTTCGCTATTATCGCTACCAATAAGTCTCGTCCCAGACCCTATATCTCGAGTCGCAAGCGCTTGTACATTGTGGAATGCAAACAACCAATTCTATCTACACCATCGCTTGCATGGAGGCTCCTTTTTAATTTTAGTGTTGCGGAGACGTTTTGTTGAGTCAGTCTGTTGACTAGCGACACTGCCAGCTCACACCAATTGCTCGCACTGCATGATTAGGTTCCTGCGATTCGTGCGAAGAAAGGGTTGGACAAAATCTATATATTTTTATTATACTTATAATTAGCCTTGCCCTGAGGTAAATAACAACGTCGACAACATAAAAAGGCTGAACGATGTGTCATTTTAATTTGAAGATCATTTTAACCTCTCTAGCAGCACCGACCATAGATGTGTGCATGCTACTCAGTCTCGGTACGCCAGGTTTGAAAAGAACTAACTCGCACTAAAAATCGGACTCCTTCTGTTTGTCCTTCAATGTCTCCACTCTCAGCTCTCAGTCTGTCATCGCGAAACGCACAGCTCGTTCGACCTAATATTGCGTATTTACACTCAGTGTGGGTCTGGGTCGAGACGGTGGTGTTTACGTACTACGTCATAATTAAAGTGCGCTTTCCAAGGTTTGGTTTACGTTACGCGATAAACATTGCGTCATATTGGCCTGGGAACGAGACTAATCGCTACCTACATGTACGTACACGTGTAACTGAAGGTAAGAGATCTCGGGCCCTTGCTTGCATAACAACCCCCTCTATACTATGTGTGTTCAGTTAAAAAATTTAGTCTGGCTAAGCCACGGCAAGGTGTGGTTACGCGAGACTAGTATTCAGTACGGATACACTCCTGCAGGCTGGTACGTAACGTAACTGAAGCTACTAACGATTATATTTCTCATGCCTGTTAGATAATCTTGTGTATCGGTGTAATAACCAGGCCCGTAGCAAGGTTTTGTGTTGGGAGGGGGGGGGGGGGGGGGGGGGGGGGGGGAGCTCAACCAGTGGCGTAGCCAGGATAACAGTATTTATACATGTATGTATATGGTAGAGCATACACTGGGCAGTGGTGTAAGCGCCCCGTAGGGGCCTGGGATTCCGCCCCTGAAGCTAACGCATAAAAGTACAAAAACGTTGTGAATTATTTTAATACTATTTTCATGCATATGAAAGAACTGATTGTCTGTGAGCACAGATGCTTAAATCCCACTACATAGTAAAGGTCTGTTCACATTTCAGAGCCAAGCAAACGACAACTGCAGTTACACTTTCTGTTAGTTTCGTACCCAGACCCAAATGTACGTAGCGCGTTCATTAGGGTCATGGGTACGAGACATTTTTGTTGGGAGTACTCTTTAACCATAAATAAATAAAATACAGGCTGGTACTTTAGGGCAAGCTGATTGCATGCCTGTAGCCATCTTTCTGATCCTACATTTGGATCGGTACTATATTGTTAAGTGTTTCAGTTCCATTTGTCTTGGATGAAGTGTTCATAGTGAATGTGCAACAATACAAGATTGGTTAGATTCTTAACCCATTGATGACGTCATGTATCTGTTGTGACACCGGAGATAACTGGCACTCCGCTCACATTCAAGAGGTGTCACGAGAATTTTCAAAAGATGTCACGAGAATTTTCAAAAGATGTCGCGAGAATTTTTATTGCAGCAGAATTATGGGTACAATTCAGCATTACAATCCTGTACGGTGATGAAGGTCAAAACGGAATTAATTAACATCACTGCCCATTGCATTAGTTCCAACCAGTTCCAAAGCTTCAGGAGATGGAAGGTCATCTTGGTATTGATTCCAGACAGGTTGATTGCTTTAGACTGCATAACAGATGGTACAATACACATATGTCTAATATTGAAGCAGCGATTATTGTTAACGAGACTTAAACCGTTCAGCCAAGTGCATGAGTGAAATAGGTACAGTGCTGGCTCACAAGAGCGAAAAGCCACACCGCACAAGAGCGAAAAACTGTTGGTGTTCATAGCGCAACCATACCGCTTTCATCAGTAGAATTCATTTGGTGAAGGCCAGTCCAGATACATGTAGATGGATATCGATAGCTGTATGGTTGTGCTATGTATACTAACAGCTTTTCCAACTCCACAAAGAATATGCCTTATTTTTCACTCTTGCGAGACTTGTTGCTCTTGCGAGCCGGCACTGTATGGTTCTTTAATTTTTAATTAGTGCTGCACTAAGTATCACTAAGGTACATGTATGTGCATGAGGTCACTATGGGTCTTCAGTGATGCACTAGCTAATCGAAGCTCACTGGTTTCGTACTCCTGCAGCATTGAGTGCCACTGCTGCTGCTGGCTTATATATCGATGTCAACTGTCCTTTGTGGAAGAGATTGCACCATAGAATAGCATTTAGCAGCTGGCGACTCTTTTAATTCCCTCACCTGTTCGCGTTTTTCAGATGTCGCATTTTATCGGTCAGTTCTGTATTAGATCCCATAGCAGTGTACAATATACATGCAGAGAGCTGGTATTCTCATTAATATGTGTAGATTGCACTGCAATAAACAATCAAGTGAATGATATTCATAGCCTGCCAAGTGGACCTTGCATCCAGTCAGGGCAGGCCCGTAGGCTGGGGGGGGTCGGTGGGTTCGGTCGACCCCACCCGCTCGTCAGACCTAGTTCCACTTGCCATCAAAATAATTTATTCATTACTTATTTCTATACATGTGTGTAGCTATAGCCCGCGAGAATGAGATAACAATACATGTAACCGCTGGACATCCATTCTAAATGGGGCGCCCACATCCCGCCCACAACAAACAGCAGCGGCGGAACAGGGGGAGGGTCCGTAAATTAAATTATGGGTTCCCATGCAACTCAAATGAAATGGGTAGAAGTTCGAATTCCGCAAACCATCAGAATTGCGGAACTTTTACCCATGCATACTGTTACATGTAGTCATTTGAGTTGCATACGACAAATCGCCCGGAAGTTGCCCCGTGTATGCCAGCCTTTAGACTCGCAACTCGCAAGCCAGACCTACATGTACTTCATTATTGAACGGGAACACGAACTGGGCTATCCATGTTTCTATGCAATTATGCTAGGTTTTGTAGCTGAAAAATTGCTAAAGTTGCAAAGCGGCTGGGGCTCCGCCCCAGACCCCGATGGGGGAGCTAACAGCGCTTCCCCATACCCCCTAGCTGGGCGAGAGGGGGCTACGCCCCCTCCCGCTCCCCCCCCGCACTTAATCAGTTCCACCTTATTGCTTTCCCGAACCCCCCTGTCTCCCGACCAGCCTACGGGCCTGCAGGGGGCCCCTTGGCTATGGGCCTGCAGAATACATGTATGTGTCATGCCCCACCTCGGCCGGACCATTAATTTGTTCGCCAGATATCTGTTCCTAGGAAGGGGTCCCCCCCGGACACTGCCTCCTAGAAACAGGTGTGACCCTGTCCACCTCCAGGAATGTGAATGTGTGTTACCCTCACAGAATCACCTTCCTCACCTTTATCGGAGATTGATACTCCTATAGCCTGCAATATGGTGATTTACTTCATGAGTGCTCGATTCTCTCACACTTAAACATGCCCATTTTGTGTGGGGTCCTTATAGGACATACATCATACATGTAATAATTTTGGCTTTCCCAACCTAAGCCTCATTCCATGCCCGTGAATCTGGTCCCATGCATGTAACCATCACGTGCATGCATCCATTTGCTACCTCGTAAGAATGCCAAGTTGATTATGTGAAGTGCTCACTTTGTTATAAGTGCATTCAATCTGAAATTTAATTTTTCAGAAAAGTAGACATGAAAACAGTTGTACTCAAACATGACTGAACATAATGCAATTCCTGCAGTGCGGGCTTCACATTCCTTACGGCACCACTCCAAATATCCTGAGCACTCATTCATAAATTATGACTGTGGTTGTCGGCATTGACATTATAAAAGTTCTTCATTAACAAATGTTTGTGCTCTGTGTATCATGTTGGAAGGGACGTTTAACATCTGCCTGGTTTGCAAGCATTCTACAAGATACTCCCTCACCTTCTAGCTGTTGTAACGTAAACAGATGGCATATACAATGGTATACAATACACAGTCATGCCTATTTTGTTGCTTATCTGTATTGATGTGATGAACAGTAATTGTTTGCTGGCTACTATGCATAAGTGCACAGATTTGATCCTTAACAGATTCTGTGATAGAAGAATATTTGCTGTCATAACTATTGATGTGCAATGTTTGAGTATTAATAGTAGACACAGTCACCCAGTGGTTATTTCCATTGTGCAGTATCTGCACAAAGCTTTCTTTCATGGCTTTAAAGCTTAGGTTTGATCCCAGATTTATGCACTGAAATTCTGGAGTATGAGTGCTACATTTCAGAACTGCTTGGGCTGCATTTATAACTTCGTTATGTAACCACCCAGAGTCTAAAATCAAGTTACTTTTTGTCACTTTCATAAAGCTGAATAGCACCCATACTGCCTTAACCTTTTTTCATGTCTTATTTCATGGATGATTTTCTGCCTTATAATCATCTGATAGTACACATTTTTTCTGTTTTGACAAGGTCTTTTATTTTTCACATCATCCTTCAATATTTCTGTCTTCTACTGAAAGTTTGTATGCCTAATTAAGTCTAGTAGATTAGGTAAGTTATTATAGAATCAACTTCCCCAGACCTCACACCTTTAGAAGTTAAATAATACGAGCTAGTAATTATCATTAATATTAATAATAATACATGTAGGGTGGGTGGTTAGTTAAAAGCTGTGAACTGTACTGTATTTAAACTACTTCCGTTTAAAAGTTATTCAAAATTGAAATCTTGAATTTTATTTTTGCAATGTACTTGATTTAGGGGCCACTGTATTTAGTGGTTAAATTAGGCCAGGTTGATATTATTAAAAGTCAAGAAAATGTTGGAGTATTTGGATCCCTTAAAATGGCTAATTAGGTGTTATTGGGAATTATTAATTCATTTTTGTTACTTTTAATTTTAGCTAATTAATTCTTAAATTAATATTTAGTTGTCTACATCAACATTAAAGCCCGCGTTATTAGAGCATTTAGCAACAATTTTCAGTTAATTAACTGTTTGTGGTTAATTTATAAACAATTTTCCTTGATTGTGAAACTCCATGTATATATATTATGTATTATTAATATTGTATTATAGAATAATTTGTTTTTCTCAAAACCCATATTTGGATTGTTAGTGTCTATTGTCCTGAATGTCCACCAAGGGATACAATTGTACACCTGGGTGGACAGCAATAAAAGTTTTGTCATACACGGGATCTATTGCATTTAACAGTACTGGCTTATAGTACAAGTCATTTTAGGATCGGGCCAAGATAAGTAAGGCTTTAAAATCTTTTTTGTACTTGTAAAACTAGCCGTGTTAGTGGACCTATCCATTATGCTCCGTGTGGATCGGTCGCAGCGTAATGGATAGGTCCGCTAGCACGGGTTGCTTTACAAGTACTGAGCCTTCCTTATCTCAGCCTGATCCTAGAAAAAACTGGTCCTGTAAGTCAGTAACATTAAATGCAACTAGTTCCCTTCCATGAACGAATTGCAGCAACGTTTTTTGCTATCCATCCAGGTGTACAATTGTACCCCATTCAGGACAATAGACATTAAAGTCTGTGCAGGTCAGTTACTGAATCCCAATCAACAGCTTAGGAATGCTGATTAAAAAGTTAATGGCTAAGTGACACAAATTGTGTATGACAGCTTGAATAAAAAAATATTAATTCTAGTCAAATTGATGTGAAAGTAGATTGTGTAAAAAGAAAGTAATGATGCAGTTATGAATTTATGGATATTACGGATCTCCATTTAGCGAATCTACCATAATATAGGTGTATCCTGAATTTCCTAAATGTAGATATGTAAATTCATAATTGCATGATTTCTGTAATCCCAATGTTTGCTTCCTTTTTACACAAATGGTACCTGCAGCATTACATGTGCAATCTAAGTTTACATTGTATGTAGTTTGACAATATATGTAGGTGGGGTTATACATGTAGTTGACACATTCACCAGGTGATCCTTCACATTTGTACATGAAATAGAACACAAATTGGCACAAATATGAAGTGCAATGTTGGAGATATGATAACATTGGTTGAACATTGAATAGGTATCATTGATTTCTTACTACACAACTAGCAATCTTTACTAATATACAGTGTATCTACAGATTGGAAAGCCTGATTTTAGGTTAGAACGTTTGTGTGTACAATGCCTAGAGATAGCGGCAACTGCTGTACCGATACACAAGTAACAATCTAAGACTCCCACCTGCAATAAACAGTGGATTAGAAGTCAAAGTTTTCTAGCCTGGGTAACTATCCCTATTACTTTAGTGTCGATAGCACCCCTATGGTAATTTTGGCACCCCCCATTTTGGAATCTCTGGTATCTCGCCACTGATTATTCATTTTAGTGCATTTGCAAATAACTGCATTATCTCAGGTTATGGAAGATCATCTCCGTAATGCCTCGAGGGATGGTGATGTGAAAATAGTAAAGGAACTACTAGAAAATAGAGCAGATGTGAACTCTGTGGACGAAGTAAGTAGCTATGCATGAAAATATTATGATAGCACATAATTATTTATGAAACTGGAATAGCAATTATGTATGTATTGCCTAGCAAATGAAGGTATTTAATGTGCAAATGACACAATGTTTTGCATAGCGTTTATGCCACACGTTTGTGTATGGGATGGATTAGAGTAGCGTTTTTAAGACATGACTTGCAGCAGTTATGCACCTTCCACATGTCCAGATAGAGACATCATAAACCGTGCATGGCCAAACCTTATAGGCAAGAGGCACGCTTGGAGATGTTTGAAGCTAGGTTGCCCCAGACTCAAGATTCAACCTGTAACACAGGGGAGGAGCCTTATTACTACTGTGGAATTCATATTAGAATAAGAGGACCAGGAGATGTCTTTAACCTTTAATCTCCTGGGCCAATATTGGAAAATTCATTATAAGGTTTTTTTCATCCATTTCTCTACTGTTTTATGATATGTCTATGATGCTAAATTTACCAATATATTTAAAATCACACCCTTGGTTACACAATGCAGTAAAACGGATGCAGTTCGTTAAAATGCATGTGTACAATTTAATTGTCACAGAAAAATGTATCACACATAGAGTTTTTGAATGTTTCTTGAAGCTTGGATGTTTGTGCTACATTATACATTCTATAGCAGTGTTCTAACTCTAATTTTTTTAACATGTAAATTTTTTTTTAATATGAAACATAATACAATACTTATACAAATGGGATGTACAATACATAAGGCAAAACAAACATAGGTAGTTGATAAGTTTTGACAAGAGAGAACTGAGCACACACATACACACACATATAAATGATAAACTTATTCTTGTATGCTGGGAAGTCCTATGCCATCAACCATGTCCAGTGCAGTCCTTCATTTTACACAGGAACCTCGAAAACATAAATTTGTGGCTCTGATGATGGCGAATGATAAACTAGCCATCACTTCTCCATAGGACTTTCCCCATTTAAGGCAAATGTGTTCAGAAAGATGCTAAGATAATAGGTTGCTTCAAGTCCCACAGCACCATCAACGGAAACCACAAATGGTGTAAATGAGGCTCGTCTAGCATTAGCAGCATTGTTGTATTTTTTCTTCTTTTCTGCTTCTGCTGATGCTAGAATCGCTGCTACACTTCTGTTAACATGAGATGGTGCATCTGTGTCTATAACACGTATGTCAAAGAGTGCTTGAGTCTGAGGCTGCCAAACTCCTCGTACACCAAGGTCAGTGACTAAGGAGGGTTCATCTGCGACTTCACATGCCTCTTGAATCACTGGTTCCCGGATGATGTCCTTGTAAACAATAGGTGGCATATCACCAAGAGTATCTCTTCGTTGTGACGTCTGGTAACGAGACCTTTTTTCTTGCAATCCAGGGCATGCTCGTAACTAAAAGTGGCTCCACATCCATCACAAGTAACTGGCATCTTCAAAAGGGGTTGATGATATCTGACTGTCAGGGCATCACGAAACTCAGTGACAGAAAGATCAAAATGATGATATGTGGTTGGTAGTACAGTTAACCATGAAGATGTTTTAAAAGTGATGGCCCTTTGTATAGCACGTACCTGCTTAGTATCAAGGGTGGAGAGCACTGAATCTAACTTCTTTTGATCTTGCTGCTGAAGCTCATGGTGCATAGTAGATATTGCTTCTGCCATCTTAGCATTATGATCCACTAGTGAAAGGGGTTTTCTTTCTTTGATGGCATCTGAAATATGTCTTGTGCCTGATACTGAGGTGATGTGGGCTATGTTAGCCATGTCAACAGGATTGCGAATGCCCATTCCACCCATTTTTACAGGGATTGAAAAGAGCAGTTGGTCTTGTTGGGATATTGCACTGTCAAAAATAGCAGGCCAAAAGGATGCATTAATAGCATTCCAAACAGGGGTGAATTCATTCATTGCCAATGTTTGGGATTAGTCTTTGTAAGTGACACCATTCAAATTGAAGAGATTTAGATAATGCTACAAAAGCAGCCTGTGGGTAATGATTTTGCAGTGTCTGAGAGAGTAGTAACAAAGTTTGTCCAATCCTTGACTTTGTCTTCAACAAACTGATTGGTTAACCACGCAAAAAATGGTGGCCTCTAACAACATTGACACCAAGGTGCTCAAATTTTGCATGTGCTTCTGAGTCATATGCTTTATCCACTATTAACACTGTCTTTCTTGGTTCTGGATAATAACCATACTTAGGTCCCATCAAACATAGCTTTTCAAACCATTCACTGAGATGGTCAAGGTCAGTTGTACATGCAGAGGCCACGTTTTGCAAGGTTTGTGTTCAACACATATCATGGTTATGCTCCTCTTGTGGTACAAACAAAGCACAATGCCAAATTCATATATAGTAAAGAGGGTGTTGCCCAAGGAGATCCCCTTTCAATGCTTATGTATGCAGCTGCCCTAATGCCTCTCATTCAGTCCCTATCTACTCCAGCATGCAATCAGAATTGGTACGCAGATGACTACCTCCAGGACTCCAATAAAGAGGCCGTTGTGCTTGTCGCCTTTCTTACACGAGTCTCCTCTTAAAGGGAGACCTCTTTCGGACAGAAAGAAAACCACATGTATCAGCCTTTTTAAAATCGTTCGCCAGTGGTCTCTGTTCTGGAGAATTTGACGATCCAGCATCACATCAACTGTAGACTCATTTCTCAGACTTCGTTATACATCACGCCACGATAAATAGCACTGTCGATGGCTAGCACTACTTTCATGTTCTGGCAAATGCTCATAGAGCTTTTTCCACTTTGGTCCGCAGTTAGCTGACCAGCCTCTTGGTGATGCCAGCAAAGACTTTGTAAAACTGTCATGGGTGCTAAAGAGACAACATGGGAAGCAAAATAAAGCCTGGAGTTGTTCACTCCATGACAAGTAGTCATGAATGTATGATTCACCATTTCTGTTAGTGTGCTTAAGCACTGTTACTGGAAAGTCGATGCCAGCTTTGTCGACTGGGAAGTGTTTTGGATGTTGAGAGATACCGAATCTGATCGCTTCGTCACGCTTTGACTGAGGAATCTTGAATTCGTAATCACACAGTTTGGCAAGGTCAATGCCAGCAACACTTTCTTTGTTGCGATGTGCTGCAGGATCAGCCCCACTCGTGATCGTGTCTGCAGGAGCAGGACAGTTACTTAAGTCGACCTCATCGCCTCCATGTACAAAGTCAAGATGTGAAGAAGACGATGAACATGTACATGCACATGCATCTAGATCTGTTACTGTCTCAGGCAGAACAGTCACATCGTCAGTTTGATTTTGGGTATCTAGATGTACAAGTATCTAACAATGACGATTCAGATGCTGGGACAGCTCGAAAGAAAGAATCGAGTCGTGTTGATTTCTCAATCTCAGCTTTTGCAGCATTCAGTTTCTTTCGTTTGGCAGCACCACTTTCATATCAACGCGTGTTTTGTATTTCACGTGTATCAGACCTTGCCGGAATTCTATTTATCATTAACCATTAAAATATAATAAAGTCTCTACTACGAATTTTTTTCCCCATGTGCGTCAGGATTGTGCAGTCAGTACAGACTAACAGTGGCAGTGAGTGAAAAATTCAGTGCTCGATCGAAGACGAAAGGGTCGTCACACACAATTGGAAAAATATATATATTGTTAGGGATCGCGGGGCCCCCTTTGTGCCGCGGGGCCTGGGGTAGTGTACCCCCTTACCCCCCCCCCCCCCCCCCCCCCCTCACGATGGCACTGTGGATTCCTAATACAGTTGGTAGCTCTAACAACCATCATGCATTCGATTGCAGGGATAATTGACGATCCCGTACTACTGGAGTTAGCAATGCCTATGCACACACAAGCCAGCTCTAAGCTTGCTGTACAATCCTTGGCATCATTGTTCATCCTTCCAGCCATTATTTTTTTACGATTCGTTTGTTTATTCACTGCTAATTGGTATTCTAATCAAAGCACATTTCGAATTCGAAAGGCAGGAAACTCGCCAGTAAGACTGAAACGGTCGTATTACCGACTTTTACCACAAGATCCGATTGTCCTGGGGTGGTCTTATTAGTGATCCGCTACTGTAGTAAATGTTTTTGTTAATACATCTAATTGTTAAACCTAATGCCTAGTTGCAAACAGCCGTGTGTTCCAGCTGTTTTGCTTTGAGTTAATTAAGGGCGCACGAGTCATTATTGCACTCGATCGAGTCGCATGCGTGTTGAGCGCGTTTCGAGTGCGAGTCGAGTGCGTGCGAGTCGAGCGCGTGCGAGTCGAGCGCGTGCGAGTCGAGCGCGTGCGAGTCGAGCGCGTGCGAGTCGAGCGCGTGCGAGTCGAGCGCGTGCGAGTCGAGCGCGTGCGAGTCGAGCGCGTGCAAGTGTGAACTTGTGGGTGGACAGCACTGTACTGTACAAGAAACAATGTCACATTGAATTTAAAGTAATATCCGATCTATTTCCATGGAAGCTACCCTGGGTCAAAGAATTCCCTGCAATATAAGATTCCATATTTCCCAATGACACGATGACTAAAAAAGTGATTGGATTCAGGAATCTGGGTGAAAGGAAAAGGCGGAGTGGGGAAAAGTCGCTTTATCAACTATTTCGGCCAGCATGTGCTAGATCAAAAAGGTCTACCATGTTTTCTTCATAAAAGGATACCTAGGCTGGTGGGATGGATACGTGAATGAGAAAATAATACACAATACTAATATCCAACTTACTTAGCTTAGGCGGTTGAAGGTGTCATTCCACCCTCCCTGAATGCTAACTGTTTGCAGTTCAACTGCCAAACATACCTAACCTTCTCTTGTTCCTGTTTCATTGCTTATGTAATACTTACAATTACTTCTTCCTTTCTATCACCTTCTTTCTCTCTGTGCAATGTTTCTTCTTGTGCTTTCAATTCCTTCACCTGATTTGCAAATTTATACTCCATCACATTCGGCATTTCTTGTACATGCCATCTGTTTGGCTAGTGGGTCATTTTATATTGGACACTACATGTGTATGTTTCTGAATCCCCATATTTTTTCATCTTATAAATGTAGGTGTTGCAAATCACTTTATTCACTTGCTTCCTCATCATTTCTCTTTATGATTTTCAATGTTTATTTTCGCCACCTTGCATATGATGTTCTCTAACTTGCCAGGTTGGAATTCCAGTTAAAAGTATTTAAAGTGCTTCAATAAGTGTATAGGATTCCTGTTGCTAGTCAAATTACTGGATATAGGCTCCGTCAATATCCTTGTGCATTGACTTATCTAAATAACAGTGCACTAAATAGTGGCATCACTATCCTAGTAAGCCAGGTTTCATAAGTACATCACAATACACCAGCCCTCTCTGTAGCTGTGCAAAGTACATGTTAGGTAAACCATGTCCTATACATGTACATGTACAATGTATATCAATAATTTCTTTCTCCGCAATGGGCAAAAGGATGCTTAGAGCACCAAAACCTGTTTACACACGGAGAAATGAAATGTGTACAATATTTGAAATGAAAATGTTGTATGGTTGCAAAGATGTTGAACTTACATGTAAAATAATAAAATACTATAATAACCCTACAAGGCTGATTCAGCTAGATATTGTCTCATATATATATATATATCAGGGCAGTTCATTACATGTCATGTGCTTCTCAAATGCCAGTATGGACAAACTGCCCTTCATTGGGCTTCACTCAAGGGACAGACAGAAGTAGTGGAAGTTCTGTTGAAATATAACTCAAGTATCAGTACTTTAGATATGGTAAGTAATTGACTGGGGAATAACTGTAGTTGGCCGTATAAATAATTTAATAAAGGCATTACTTAGATCTGATGTAATTGTAGATTATAGAGCTACATAGAAGTATGTATGTTTTCATATCTATGTACTACCTCTCTGTTGAGGTTTCTATTCTAGAACATTTCGCAGGCATATATACAGGGTGTCCACACAAGAATGCAACACTCTTAAGCCAGTAAAACTCAGGGTTGAAATTAATTAACGACTTAATATACAAATAGTTTAAGGTGATAACTGATTTTAATAAGCCTATGTAATTAGTCCATTATTAAATGCAGTAGGAACCACCAATCAATTTGGTACTCTTATTGCAGCGTTTTCAAGTTTGATTATTTATTGAGAATATTAACTTGTACTTGTAAAATGTCTATATAATTTCATTCAGGTTATAGTAAATCTCTCAATTAATACAACATTATTATTTTAATTAGAAGCTATATGATTTTATTACTAACGACAATCGAATTTTAATAACACTATTCACCAATGCTACAGTACCATTGGTGCTAACAAGTAGTTAAAACTCATGACAATTTACATCACATGGTAATTTTAAAAAAATTGTTTTCTCATGATTGTACATAAGCTAATTCACCTTCACCCAGGATGGCAGGACTGGACTTCACTTAGCAGCTATGTGGGGCCATACTGATACAGTAAAACTTATTCTCTCAAAGCAAGTTGACGTGAATAGTCAGGACAGGGTGAGTAAATAACAGATTGTAATAACTATACCTACATGTAGTTATACAGGTATCATCAAACCATATTGCACCAAAAACGCAGTTAAAAAGGCAAACCACTTACCGTTTACATCTATTACCTTCCACCCTGTTGGCATGGAGAGTACTTCACCCTTCACATTATTACATTGCCGTACACACAATGCATGACCAAAAAAAGGTCTTTTAGGAGTCATGTATGTTCCAAAAATTATATTTGCGCTAATTCCTTTGATTTCTGGACTCAAACAAATGCAAGTAATTTTGCATTGCTTGGGAACAATGAATGGTCAAGATCATGTCTGCAAAACTCTTTTCTATAGGTGAAATGGTGCGTACATGTACATCAGTTATACAGGGTGTTTCACAATCAATGAAAATTGTTTAAAATTAACCACAAACAGTTAATTAACTGAAAATCGCTGCTAAATGCTATAATAACACGGGCTTAAATGTTGATGTAATATTAATTTAAAGATTAAATGAAAAGCATGAGTTTGGTGGCCTACTAGGCTTATGTTCTACGGCATTGCATGCCCCTGCAGCATATATAGCCTCAGTGTCTCGTGCTAACAGTCTGAAGCCCATTCTCATTGACTCTGGCAGTTTGTCGATTGAACAGCTCAGTACCGTCCTCTCCATGGCAGAGATTCTTGCCTCTAAACCCAAACAACGGGTGTTGACCTAGAAGATTGAAGAAGCAGGTTTTTTTCTCTTCTACAGTCCTGAGTCATCGACAGCCTCACAAGCCAGACTCAAAGCTGTCTCCCACTCCCCTAGATTGGGCTTGGACCTAGAGTCCCCAGAAATGCACATCCTTCTGAGTTTTGGCTGGGCTTGCCTCTAGGTTCTGGTACAGACCAATGCCCTTTCTGTTCCTCTGCCCTTGATGCAATGGGCCATCATTCACTAACCTGTAGGCATGGTGAGTTTGTCATAGCCCATCACAACCATCTCCCTGACTGTTTAGCACACGTCTGCCAGATAGCAGGTCTTGCTCCTGAATTTGAAATGGGCTGCAACTTTGATTGCAAGGACTGCATGTGCCCTGCTGATGTCCTCGTGCCAAACTGGTCCTTATCTCACCCTGCGGCCGTCGATCTTAAGATCATTTATCCGCTTAACTCAGCCTACTTTCTAGAAGTGAGTTTGATACAGCTGAGAAGAGGGAAAAAGGAATACACAGAAAGAATTATGATGTAAGGGGATGGTCTTGCATCCCTCTAGTAGTTGAGGTTTATGGTGGATAGGGCCATGAAACTGTAACAACATTTGCCCATCTAAGCAAATTACTAGACCTCCGCAACAGACAAACATATGCAACTTCATTAAATGTACTATATTGCCATGTATAAATTGTGCTAATGAGGCAAATGCTCAGGTATTGCTGGCCCACACTGCTTTGCCTGCCTTAGTCCATGAATTTTGGTTTACATTTTTGGTGTTATGTATTTAGTAACAATACAGATAAACAAGCACATAACATTAAATCACCTACCACATGGACTAAATAATATATCAGTAGCCTGCATCTGAGATGGTCCTTGAAAGAAGAGCCCTCACATTTCCCTGACAAGGGTCATGCTCAATCTCTGATACTAGTACAGGGCTGTGACGGCTGCAGACTTTGGGCAGTTCTGATGTGTGGCCAAGCGAGAAGCAAGCTGCGATAGTGCCCACTTTGCTTCAGTGCCCCAACACCCATAGGTCTCCACAGCTATTGGGATGCATATCCAACCCAGTTCTGCAGATTTGGAATTGTTGGCCTTATGCTTCCTCTCCTCTGCTGCAAAGGCTGCAGACCCTGCTGTCACAGTTGTTTCTTGTAAATTACTTGAGGTTAGCTGCCAGGACATCAGCTGGGCATGTATGGCACTCCTCAGATGCAGAGCAATACCCAACCTCCACCTGAGCACTTATGCAGGCTCTCCTACATGACTCTGCAAATGCATCCCTGAGCCTGTTGTGACGAATGGCCACATCACATCATTAATTTCATGATGCTTTGCTTTGTTCAGCAATATTTTCGAATGCACTCAAACTTTTTTCAACAGCATCTCTATATGTAGGTTTGTCAATATACATGTAGTTGACCTGCGTTTTACTTATACCAAATAGCTTCGCTACTTCCTTAACAGCTGTACCTTTATTTTGTTCACTAATTACTTTCAACCTGTCCGCAACGGTAATGCATTTTTGAGCTATCTTTGCACCTTTGGCCATTTTGTATAAATTCCCCACACAAGTTAGAACCACTGTCCAACTCACTAGAAGATCGATCCGAAACATGCACAAGCACGTGCGACAGTGCAATATTTAGAATAATATTTTATTATGAGAATGACAAGCCGCAGTATGGCATGGAAGAAATCAAGTACAGTAGCGATGCTGGTGAAGAACGGGTATAGTGTGCAAACACATGTTAGTGGCACGTGCTAGTGTTAATTTACACATGCTTATATTTATATACATGTGCTTGTACACAGAGTATTCTGCATACAAGAGAGAAAGAGGAAGGATGCATATGCATATGCATTCATGTGAGTGGTCTGGGGTTGATAAATTTACTCCGCGTGTATCAACGGGCACCTACATGTAGGTCAGTAATGTAGCACAGGTGTGTGCTGCATGCCGCTGTGCAGGTAGTTGCGCACTATCTCCGAAAGGTGCATGTTTGTAACAATTCCAACTTACACGAACACCTCACATGTATTGTTTGCATACAGAACAGTCATGTACAGTCACAAACCCAAAGGTGTTTGATTGACTAGCCAGCTCGGAGCACACATAAACTTTTGTCTGCAATGTCCATTCCACCTTCATGGTGCCAGAGACCCAAACGCAATTGATCTGTGGCCATTTTTTGTGTGTACATGTACGTAGATTAGCATTATATATATAATTATAAATGATTTTTTTCAAGTACTATGTTTTTGGAGTATTGTATGGCTCTGTTTTTAAAATTGACGCATGCATTTGCTTCAAGAACGTATTGGTGATTGAAGCTAAATTTGCATACACTCCAAGGAAGCCACTGTACGAAAGAGGGTTAGCTTGATTTACATATGTATGTTTGCTTAATACGCAAACCATCTTTATGCACGCACTAGCATGTGTGCTACAGTGGCTTCAAGGTAAGTCCCACGCAGTTGAAACTCATCAACAAAGACTGCAGCAGTACTTGGTGAGGTATAATGGGTAATAGGAAACTCATCGTGCTTATTGCATCCACATGTACATATTTACGCAAGCAATGATGTTGCTTGAGAGACTGCTACAGTGAGGTATCTCTGTATGCGCAAGCTTGACGTGAAATAATTTTAAGGGAGCGTTGACCATTTAACCCGCAACGACAACAACATTACTACAACATACATGGTGTGCTCGTGTGAATTACGTTACGGGTAAGGGCACATTTACGCTGAATCGCATTGGAGGGAAGGTGGTTACAATGGATAAGGCGAGGCTGACAGTTAGAATGTGCCTTATTTTCCGTATGTGTGAGGTGTTACGTGTGAACCAATACTGTACTCGGCTGCCTGCTCCACAGTTATCAGTACATGCATAGGGTCTAGTTGTTTGTGAATATATATACAGCTGACAATTGTGTGCTGTTATGCTGTAGTCTACTTTAATGCCCACTGCTTTTGACAGTCAACTGCTGTAAGTACATTAGTTATCTGCCTGCTCCATTTAGGCCTACATACCATAGAGGGTCCATGCACTCCATAGATGTCTGGTTCATTCCTCATATAGTGTCCACTCCACAGGTGTCTGCCATGGGGTGGGGGGGGGGGAATGTAAGTAGCACAGTTCTTATTCAATCGCCCACTGCATATTTCTTCCAATGCTAGTGGTGGGGTGGTTGTTATTAAAGCCCCAGCCCACAGGATGTACTAGTAGTTTAATACTCACGTGCTCCAGAGTACAGAAGCAGTTTTGTTCACATATAAAGGTGAGATTTGAGCGGGAAATGTGTACTTTGCACAACTATTTCTTCGTAATGGATGCACGAAAGTTAACGTACAAACCACATCAATTTGTAAAGGACCTGTGAATACCCGTGCTTATAACCCAACAGTAGCCTGTTATATGAATCACATTGGCATATAGCAGTGATAAGAATCACATGGCAAATAGACACACAAATAATATCCGTTCCATGCCCAAGTCCTTCTGACATGTTCCCAAGCCTAGTTCATCTTTGAAGAGTTCAGCATGGCTTGATAATAGCTTCTGAATGTAGTTGTCCATACCTAGGCGCACCTTAACCCCTTGATCATGATTTACTTTCTGGCGCTCTTGACTTTTCTGAACTCTGGAATCTACATCTAAAACCGTTAGGTCCAAAGCTGATCTAGGTTGATGTCTCAACAGTAAGAATGCCGGAGACTGGCCTGTAGTTGCATGTGGTGTAATTCTGTATTGGAAGAGAAATCTTGCAATGCGAACATCAATGTTACCCTTTGTCTTTTTCATGGCTTCTTTGAAGGTTTGAACAGCCCTTTCAGCCAATCCATTGCTTGATGGATGGTAAGGTGCACAGCGGACATGTCTAATGCCATTACGTTTCATAAAGGTTTCAAACTCAACACTAGTAAAGGCAGTGCCATTGTCAGACACAATCACATCTGGAAGTCCATGAGTTGAGAATAAGTTTCTTAATACTTGAACCACCTGCTGAGAAGAAGTGGAAGAAACTGGGGTGACCTCCAACCACTTGGAATGGGCATCAACCACAATAAGGAATGTTCTTCCAAGGAATGGACCTGCAAAGTCTATGTGGAGACATGACCATGGCGTTGATGGCCACTCCCATGGATGTAAAGGTGCCTGTGGTGGTGACTTCCGGTTTGCTTGACAGGCTCCACATGTCTTCACTTTTGACTCTAGCTCCACATCCATCCCAGGCCACCAAACCACGCCCCTTGCTAAAGCCTTCATCCTTGAAGTACCGGGATGACCTTCGTGAAGCATCTGGATCACTGCAGGCCTCAGAGCTAGAGGAATCACCACATGACTTCCCCATAGTACACATCCATCCTGTATACTCAATTCCATGGCTTTCCTACTGTACTGCTCAAACTCCTGTCCCAAAACTTTGCCTGCTGGCCACCCCTTAATAATCAATTCACAAACCTTGGACAGTACATTGTCTCTCGCAGTTGCACTTCTGATGGTGGTTACAGTCACTGGTGAGTCTGTGTCTGCCAGTGCCTCCATCATCAGGACCAAGTCTCCTGGCAGGGGCACTACCTCGGGTGCTTCTTCCACCGGAAGTCGACTGAGTCCATCAGCATTTCCCTGCTTCCCTGCAGATCTATACACAATCCGATACTCATATGCACTCAAAGTTAATGCCCATCTCATAATTCTCCCAGATGCCATTACTGGAACTGGACGGGACTCAGAAACATTGCAGAGGTTTGTGGTCTGAATACTCCGTAAATGGCCTACCCCACAAGTATTGGTGGAACCGTTTTACCCCGTAAATGACTGCCAGACCTTCTTTCTCAATGTGAGAGTATTTCTTCTCTGCTGGAGCCAATGAAAGAGAGGCATATGCAATAGGTTTTTCCACCCCATTCTCAAATTGATGTGACAATACAGCTCCTGTACCATAAGGGGAAGCATCACACGACAAAAAAAGCTTTTCCCCAGGGTCAAAGTGTGCCAACTAACACGGTGAAGTGAGCTGAGCTTTAGCCTCCTTAAAAGCCCTTTCTTGCGAAGGACCCCACTGCCATTTCTCTTTCTTCCGCAGTAGCTTATAAAGGGGTGCTAAGGTGTCTGCTAAATTCCGCAGAAATTTCTCCTAGAAATTGATCAGTCCCAGGAAAGACCTCAACTGAGAGACATTCTGTGGAGCTGGTGCCTCCAAAATAGCCTTCTTCTTATCTTCTGTAGGCCGTATAACTTCAGTTGAAATATGATGCCCTAAATATTCGACTGAAGGCACCATAAACACACACTTCGACCTCTTTAACCTCATCCCTGACTCTTCTAACTTGGACAACACTTTCTCCAACGTTTCCAAATGTTCCTTGTCTGATGCACCAGTGACCAAAATGTCATCAATATATGCAATTGTATTGGGAATACCATGAAGAACCCGCTCCATAGTCCTTTGGAATATAGCTGGTGCCGATGATATTCCGAACGGAAGCCTTGTGTACTGGAAGAGCCCCTTCTGTGTGGAGATAGTAACATACCTCTTGGACTCTGGATCCAGAGCTAACTGCATGTATGCGTGGGACAAATCCAATTTAGTAAACACTTTTCCTTTTGCAAGGCATGACAACATGTCTTCAATACGTGGTAATGGATACCTCTCCACCACTGCAGCCCGATTGATGGTAAATTTGTAATCCCCGCACAACCTTACACTGCCATCTTGTTTAACAAGGGGGACCACAGGCGCTGCCCATTCAGAGTGTGTCACTGGTTCCAATATGCCTTCTCTTTCCAGCCTAGCCAATTCTTCTTCCACTCTTGATCGCAGAGCATATGGAACTGTTCTTGGCTTGTAAAACTGAGGTTGAGCCTTGACATCCACCTGCAATTTAACTGTTAACCCTTTTACTAGGCCCAGTTCTTCTTTGAACAACTCTGTGTATTTCCTCAGTAGACTCTGGAGGTTGTCATCTGCAGACGAGTGTAAAATAGCAAGGTCAGGTATTAACTCACCCAGCCAATCTTTTCCCATTAAAGAGGGCCCGTCCCCTGCCACCACCAGCAAATCCAACTTAGCCTTCCTGTCCTTGTATTTCACCTCTAATGAAATCACACCACATATTTTTAACCTTTCTTCTGTGTATGTCCGTAGTAACATGTTACTAGGTTTCAGAGTCTGCTTTGTGGAGCACATCCACAATCGCTCATACGTCTCCTTACTGATGACAGATGCTGCAGCTCCTGTATCTACCTCCATTTCCAATGTTGCGTCGTCCACTCTCACCACTACTGTCAATGGTTCTCGAGCTCCCAGTTTAAACAAATTGTATGTCTGCTTTGGCCCCTGCACATCCTCTTCTTCTTGCACTGGGTCACTGGATTGCAATTGGTGGGCGGCCTCACCCCTCCTAGGGAGCCTGCTGCCCGTTAAGACCTTTTTGCGACAGGCCCGGGCAAGGTGTCCTTTTTCCCCACAGCAGAAGCACTCCACGCCCTTAAACTTACAGTCGGATGCCTTGTGCCTACCTCGACAACGGTAACACAAATTCTGAGGTGGCGACCCAGACCGCTTAACCGCGTGCACCGCTTCTGGTGTCTCAGGACGCTGAAGGTCTGCCACATTCTTATCCATCAGCTCAGCTACCTGCGCTAACTCAAATGCTTTCGCAAAGGTTAGTTTACCTTCTGCCAACAGCCTGCGCTGCACCTTCACGTCCCGAAGACCACATACCAGCCGGTCTCTCAGCATATTATCCAGACTATCCCCGAATTCGCAGTGTTCTGACAATTTTTTCAACTCCGCCACAAACTGAGACACGGTCTCTGTATCCTGCTGAGAACGAGAATTAAATTTAAACTGTTGCACAATGCTGGAAGGCTGCGGAGTCAAATGGTCCTTAACCAACTTCATAATTTCATCCACAGACTTATCTGTCGGTTTGCTTGGGCTTCGTATGAGCTGGTAAGAGGCAGTGCCGCAAACGCTCAGCAATACTGCTCTCTTATTTCCGTCCTCTTTTATCTCGTTCGCCACGATGAACTGTTGCAACCACTCACAATATGCTGTCCAGTCATCGGTGTCCCTTTCGAACGGACCGACAGCTCCAAGTAGTCCCACCATTACTGGACTTTCCCTTGTCGCCAAAATGTAGTACCTAGCCGCTGACCAATGACAACTGACAAGTTTATTGGCACACACAATAATCACTGCAGCAGCAACAAACACATACAACACACGGATACAAGGTCCATACACACTCAGACCATCTGCCGTTCTAATGCCAGGTATCTCCAGTCTCGACTGACTCTTCCTTAAATGGTAGACCTTACGTATTACCCAAACTTGTCACTGTGCATGCTCCATGGCCAGTTGCATGTTCTATTATTAACCAGTTACTACATGTGAAAAATGCACAGGTTGGGCTTTAGTATATACAGCCAATCTCTCCCCATCAGCAATCGATGGACCACTTCCAGCAACCACGAGAAGGCTCAGGGACATAGTGGAAACTTACTTCTTTACTATCAACTGCTTGCCAGTATATGTCCAAAGAAGGACACATGTGTACTACAGTTGTGGGCATCTCTGCTTTGGCCACAGCACCCAGTATGTTTTCTCACTAATAGCGGATGCTGCAGCCCATGTCCATTTCCATCACTAAGAGAGAGTCATTCAGCAGGACAAGTAAGGTCAAGGGTTTCCTGGATGGGTCCTGCACTGATTTGTATCTTTTTGATCAGAAGACTGTTCAGGTCGTTGTTGAGTTCTCTGTGGCCTTCTCTGCCAGCCTCAACCCTATCACCTCATTTGCTGCGACATACCCTCGACAGGTGTCCTTGTTTCCCACAATGGTAGCATGCACCATTTCAGCACCAATATTCTGATGTCTTGTGGTGACCACCACATCGGTAACAGGCAACTTGCGGCTGCTGCTTGAACAATGTGTACTGCCGAGCCGGGACCTTAAGTACTCCCACAGAATCCTCTAGGATGTTACCAAAAAGTTAAATAGAAAATTTAAATGACTATACTACAGAACATCTCTACATACAAACCAAATTTGAAGTGATTTGATAACTCCAACCAAAAGTTATGGCAGTAGGTAGAGGCACGAGCAGTGGGAACCTAGCCTGTCATCAGCAGGTTGTTACCCTGGCAAGGCAGGCTGTCAATTGAGATAGCAGGATGAGTCTTTTTAAAATAGTGGACGATTGCATGACTATAAATGTCTCCTTTTAAATGTGTTATGTGGTACATTTGCAAACATGGTGATTAAATACCATTGCTTTTAATAATTCATTAAAATACCTTTTGTGTATGTGGTACTGAACTCATTTGGTCACTACTTTAGTTCGTTTGCAGCCTATTTCATAGTACTATGCAAGTAATAAAAACCTTCTACTAATAAGGAACGGTTGATAACCTTTTAAAGTGTTAAAATTTGCTTGTTTACGTGTGTCAAATAATTGCAAGTTTTTATTATTTTTGTAGTATGGCTGGACCCCTCTGCATCTAGCAGTAATAAGAAATTTTTTTGAGACTGCATCAGCACTGTTGCGATTCAGTAATATTGACATTAATGCAAAGGACAATGTGAGTCAATTAATTATCATACTGAGGATTGACCTCATTAATTGTATTTGGCCAGTCTAAACTTTCAAATGTGTATACTTTACTGCAGCATGGATTAACAGCACTTGAAAAGGCGAAGAGATTTGGACACATGGAGGTGATTAGGGTATTAGAAACATATGAGGTACATCTCATAGTTTAGAAACAAATGATTCTATAGTTGTATCCTGTGGGAGATTCTTATAGTAAGATGCTTGCACCTGTATATCAATGCATATATTTCACAGCTATGCACAATTACGTGTAGATCTGGAACCACAGATACGTAATCATCACACATATAGTTGTGGAAATAAAATATATATGTGAGCTGAAGGTGTATAATATAATTTATATATGCATGCATGCTATGATTATATTTGTTAATGACTGTCTTAAAACCATGATTCTGAAATTAAATGTAGTGAGCATCTTTAATGTCCTTACTAGGGTGTGTAACCTTTGTCATAAATCAAAATAGATTATTTCGAATATGAAAAAAACTCCAATCAATTTTTAAGGATTATAGCAACTTAAAAATCGGTTACTAAAAGCATTAAATTGATTTTGGCGATTAATGCACTATTAATTAGCCAATGATTACCTCGGTTTTTCCAGGTTTTTCCGATTTTTGATATTGGCATGATAAATCACAGTTTCTCGAGTCTATGCCCCGCAGCTTGCACTCGAAACAACAAAAATGTTCCTTTCAAGTACAAAAAGCCTGAAACACATATAAATTAATTTCCATCCGCCGACATTGATAGTTATAATCCATTGTTCGAACAGCATGACCATAAATAATTTGATAAGTACTGTCACTGAGCACGCAGAATCAGCTAGAAACCTCATGGTGGAACACAGCTCCACGCATATGACAAAGCCGCTAAACAAGACATGTATGATATTTAGAACGTCATGGCCAACATCTGGAAAAGAGGCAGTATAGCTAAGTATTTGGACACCTGTCATCTATAAAGCATATGTACTATACTGCAGAGGGCATGAGCGTATATAAATTGCCGTGCCCACTACGCGCGCAACGCGTATTTTGAGGGAGGGCAGTGTTGATTACATCAGCAATGTTTCTGTTTACCTTAATTAACCCGTTATATTAATGAGCCTTTGAACAGGCTGGAAAAGTGTAGGGTATATAAAAAGGGGTAATCGATTTCCTGCCGATGTTTGCATATAAAGGAAATGAATCTCGACTAATCGAGATAAGAAAAACAGAATCGGTTATTTCGACTAAAGAAAATACTGAAATTGGTAACCTGCTATTCCACTAAATGCATAGTCGACTGAATAGGTAATCGCGAATAATCGATTAACCTGCAAAACCTGAAAATTGGTTACACACCCTAGTCCTTACCTTGTACTAGAGAGTATAGATCAAGCATTCATGAATTGTCCTTAGATCTAAATGTTTCTGTTCTTTAAAATACAATATGCACACAAATATGCCCAGCATGTGCATAAAACACCTGATGCTAAAAGAAGAAAGGCAGATTGTGATCATGCAATGTCAGCTGAAGAGATTCAAGAAGCAAGAATAGCATTAAGAACAGGCTTTGTTAACCTGCATCTCACTAAATGTGTGTTCATAGGTCCACCAGGGGTGGGAAAGACCCATACCCAAAAGCTGTTGTGTGGGTTGCCCCTTCCTGAAGCAAGAAAAAGTACTGCCCTTTTGGAAAGACCAGTCATTACAACTTTATATTTCAATGGAGACCAATGCAAATCTTCTATAGTGGATAGCAGTATTATGCTTGATTTTTTATCTACACAGATCAAAGAGTTTTTAAATAATACAAAATGTACCAAAAATCAAGATCTTGTGGTTGATAAACAGCCATCAGGCTCCTTGTTGTTAGCTGTACCTAAGATGTCAGAAGATTCTCATAGAACACAAGCCCACATCAGAGTTGTAGAAGAGGAGAGACTTAAATATGAGAAGGAATTATTGCAACGTGTGAGCAAGTTGCAGATGGAACCAACAGAAGTACTTCTGACAACTGATTGGATGATCTGTCTTGACTCAGGAGGTCAGCCACAGTTCCATCGTTTACTTCCCACCTTTGTGAATGATCTAGATGTCGCTCTATATGTGTTGAAGCTTAATGAAAAACTGGATGATTATCCTAAAATTGAGTGGTACAATAATGGTAAGCTTCATGGAGAGGCATATTCCTATTCTTATACTAATGAATGGATGCTTAAGCGCACAATCCAGGGGTTAACTTCAATGCGCAATCCACCTAGTATAGTTTTTGTTGGCACTCATCGTGACTTGGAACATGAATGTGATGAAACGATTGCAGACAAAAACACCAAATTAAAAAGCATTTTGTTACCAAATTTCAAAAAACACCTATTACCGTATAATACAACCAACAATGACGTGGTATTTCCCATAAATTGTCAGTGTCCTGGAAGTGAAGACAATGCGGTGATGGTAAAACTTAAAGCAGTAATTAGTAAAAGAATCAACTCTATCCCAATTAGACTTAAACTTTCTGACCTCTTTTTGGGGCTAGAGATCAAAGCACTTGCTGAGAGAAAAGGTCATAGTTTAGTCAGCAAAGTTGATTGTCTTGAAATTGGAAACAGCCTAGGTTTATCACAAGATGAAGTGAATGATGCTATTAAATTTCTATCTAAATGCAATCTACTTTATTATAATGCGTTTGTGCCAGATATTGTCTTTTGTGATCTGCAAATTATTTTATCAAATATAACAAACTTTGTTAAAAAGACACATGAACTTCATGACCTCACTTTTGAAACAACTGAGCTGATCACACATGGTCAATTCAGTGATGATGTGATTGATAGTGGACTGGCAACAGATTTGTTTGTTGATGGGTTATTCTGTAAGTATCAATATATTGACTTGTTGGAACATTTGGGAGTAATCAGTGTTATCAAAGATAAACCTCACAAATTATATTTCATGCCTTCTCTGCTTAAAGAGGTCAGCCCATTGCAGCTTGAAAATGTTAAGCGCAGTTGTATTGGTTGTGCTCAACCTATAATATTGTTTTATGAGAAAGGTTGGCCAACAAGTGGTACCTACTGTACTCTTGTAGCTCGGCTGCTTTCAAGAGATGATTGGAAGATCACTGAGAAGGACTCGACTCCTATCTGCTTGTTCAGCAACTGCATTCAGCTCTCTTTCTTGGATAAAAATATACAAGGCTCCTGCCTCATCACTATCATAGACTGTGTACAATATATTGAACTGAATGTTGTTATAAATGACGCTCCCAATGCCAGTGGTGAAAATTGTGAACAATTGTACAGAACCATTTGTGCAAAAGTATTACGCATTGTTGAACATAATTTGAGTGGAAATACAGCCAATGGTAGGGTCCATACAACCTTCATGTGTCCATGCAGCAAACCGGCAACTTTGAAGTTGGAAAAGAGTATTTTGAAGTGTAGTAGGGATTTTCCTTCTCACTAAGTGTGGAGTTTCAATTGCAGTAACCTTTTATTATGATTTTAAAGAAAAGTAGCTTCTTGTATTAGGTCTTAGTTAGATGTTGACAATGCTACAAACTCAGTGCACTATTGTCTAATAGAATTAATATTATAGTTATACTAGTACATTGCATATGCATAAATATTAGATTTAGAAACTTTGAACACTGTGGCAGAATATAAAAATCGTTGTTATAGACACCAATTGTTCATGAATCCTTATATAGGTTACTTGGTGTTAACGATATGCATCTATGACTTACTTAATACTCCTTGGATCATTTAAGAAGGGGGCGGTAGAAGCAATAACTTAAGCTCCTGTGTAGAACAAAGGGGAAAGACCAAGCAGGCATGGATGTGTACAAACTCAGTGTTATAATTATGTCCTGAGAATTAGACCAGTATAACTGAGCAAAGTATGGCATAAAATTTAACAGTGCATAAATGGGAGTGCTGTAATAGAGTATATATAAAAGGTGATGAGGTATTGTGGAGAATTTACGTTATAATTGTAGGTGTAAAAATGCACATCCGCAGTTCATGCCACTTAGTTGCACACCTTAACAGATTGCTTTTTGAAATGATGTATTTTTGATAAGTAAATCTTATGCAGGTGTACTAATGTGATTGGGTCAGAGTTTAGATAAGGACTGGAGACCAAGTTCCACCTTGATTATCACATGCTATTCGCAAAGTAAAGTGGGCCAAGGTGTCACCCAAATTGTCCAGCACTGTACCCAGGCCCAAACCACAAGCACCACTCAGACCACACCACCCTGTGCAGTCACAGTCCCTCCAGGCCACCCTCACCCCAGCATAAACTAGACCAGAACCACAGAATCCCTGCCCTCATGTCCCCCACTTATAAACTTTCCATTTTCCCCACAACCCTTTCAGTTTCACCTGCAACCACGGGACCTGGTGGTGTTCTGAGGATGGAATTAATTCCACCCCCAGAGACACAACTACATATGTACTTTCCTACACAGAATAGGCCAATTATAATGGCAGTATTTTTAGAACCCTCTATATTCACAACACTGCCAAAAACCTCAAGGTTGTACAGGGTTATCATAGAATGTCAATGAATGTTGACCACCTACAGTGGCGGATCTAGGAATGGGGCTATAGGGGGGGCGGTTGGTTGCAGGGGCGGCCGGGGGCGGGGCCCACCCACTCACCAGCAAGGGGGTATGGGGGAGCGCTGTAAGCTCCCCCATCGGGGCCTGGGGCGGAGCCCCAGAAGCTTTCACATTTTTCGCTTCAAAGCCGCAAAAAATCAGCGTATTCGCAGCGCAGTGAAAGAATTTACATACGCGCGAAAGACAACGAAGTTTATTGCGACAACGCGCCTCGTAACGGTCGTCAACAGGCGTCTAAGAATATTGGATATGCTCGCGTGAGCAAACCGTACTTCTCCTCTATATTGTCGTTGTGATGTATGTAAATCGCTTTAGAGGTATGGTGATGTAGCAATTGAAGCAGCAGCAGCTGTGAAAATGTACGGAACGGTGCACCTAATTAAACCTTTAGTGACAATCGGTAGACTATGTACTTGTACATTTAATAACTGTTATTTTTAATTATGATCGTGATTCAGTTAAGTTAGTATGGCGTAGGAAGGGAATATAGAGTGCAGCGGCCAACAAAGGTGGTTCCCCCGCCTCCCCGGGGAGGGTACGGGAGGGGGGCACCCCTCCCGGCCAGCTAGGGGTAAGCTCCCCCTTCAGGGTCTGGGGCGGAGCCCTAGAAGCCAACGCTTTTTGTGTAGAAAACCCCCCAAAAACAACGCTAAAACTGTAACCAGGTTAATTTGTTTTGAGACCTTGCCTCTGCGCATGTATAATATAAAATACAAAACGGCTATAGTGCAGCCAAGGCCACTTTTGGTAACCGTTGTACACTGGGTAGCCTAGCTTGAGCTAGCTCTCGCGATCGATTTGAAGACCACTTGCATGTCATTAACTATAGCAGCAAATAATTGAATTGATACATGCGAACCCTATTATTATAATATATTTTTTGTTGTTGTGAAAAAGTGCAGCGGCCATGGCCGCTGCTGCCGCCCCAGCTCCTACGCCACTGCCTATGCACATGCAGGCAAGATTTCGAAGGAACGAATAAAACGTTCGCGGTTATTAAATAAAATTTCCGGTATTAGATTAAATTTCGTAATCACTGAAACTTTTAAGAAATTGCCGCCGCCCCCCCCCCACACACACACACAAAAGGTGTGCTTTTAAGATGCGCGTGCGTTACGTACGGTAGGAAGTGCGCGCGCACGCTGTGTGGGGGGAGGGGGGGGGCGGCAATTTCATGACAGGGGCGGCATTTAATATGAATGGGGGGGGGGGGGGCGGCCGCCCCCCCCAAGGCTATGCTAGATCCGCCACTGACCACCTACCCCAAATTAAAATTGATGGTTAACGTGCAATTCCATTCATTAAAAAGCTTAGCTTGTGCAATTTGGGTGCATAAAATTCCCCATGCATAAGCATGAACATGTGTTGTTTTGTGCCTGATAAAATCGAGTTATATGCTTTAATTTAGAACTGTTACATGTAGTTGAGAAATAGTTTTACTCCAACAATTGATTATAATATACATGTATAGTACTTCCTGCATTCAACTGCTGTTAATGATCTACATACAATGTACATACAATGTACATACAATCTACAATGTACATACAATCTACATCTACATACACATAAACACACCGTAGCTTGTACCCCTCAGTGCTTTTTATACCATTATTGCCTTCAAATCCTATACTGATACCACCAACTTTCTCATAGAGAATCTTTTTATATACTCAGTTGTCACATGGAGACTGCACTGAAATACAAGGAACGCCGGATTAATTTGTGTTCAATAATACAAACAAAAAAAAAAAAACAAATGCATCTATTGCTGCTTTATGCAGGACAGCAAGAGCTCTGTTGCGATGCCATCATGAAGAACTCTTAATTGGCCAAACGTTTCACTCACGTGAGCTCGGTACGTGTATTGCGCATGCATGCGTGCTCGAGTTAATTTACCTGCACCACACCTCTGAATTCTAAATTCAATATTAATTCAGTAATTACACTTGACTATCATGGTTCATATTCTTACTCAGCTATTGGTTTTATTCTGCATATATATCTGCAGTGGCTCTACCATTAGAATTACCAGTTTCAATGAGCAGCGCCTTGCACCGTCAAGAAGAGTCGTAGAGGTGCGTACATGTAAGCCGTGAGTACAGCGTATACTATAACGCATTGCATTATATATACTCGTAACGAAGAACACCCGTCGACATGACATCGGAGTTCATGATCAAAAGAAGAAGTGGGCCACCTTGAACAGGTATAGCATGCATAGTTTTTCTCTGACAGTTTTATTTATTCTATTATAATTTATATGCATCATAACAGGATGATCGAAAGAGGTCGGTAGAGGGGAATATATGCATATGCATGTACTTTATATCTGCTGTTGTTAGGCCATGTAAGATCACCAGGAACTTCACCTGAAGTTCTCCAGTCCAAATCTGGGGCGAAAACAGCGGGCGAGGCTGCCGGGGCGGCACTGGGCTGCATCGCCATATTCATTACTATACTTTGCGTCATCTGTTGCTGCATTAACCGAAGATGCGGTTACAACAGAATTCGGTAATTATTCACTCTAGTGAATACGAATAGTATATAGCATTCTCAGGCTTCCATTATTTTGTGGTAATTCATGCAGTGCACATCTTCATTTGTGACCTTCGTACTCATAGACTCATAGCTTTGAGCACACACTCAGTGGCACAGCTATCGTTGTATTTGTGATGCTAATGTCATGATTATATGTATACCGGCCTATATTTTATTATAGCGTATTGAAAGCGTACGTGTATACTCACGTGCTTTTTATTCCCACTATAGTGAAACTGGGCGTACGAGCTCAGCAAAGTATTTCAGCCCGGTGAAGCTTTCTGATGAATACACAGAGAAAATAGTTATTTTACAACGTTGAATAAATGATGAGCTTTTATTGTTACGTATAGTATATAACATTGTGTTAGCATTTATATTGAAATACAACAAAATTGTACTTACACAATGTGTGGTTTTGTGTGCGTTGGCTTCTGTGACTCCGCCCCAGATCCCGATGGGGGAGGGGGTGCCCCCTCACGCACCCTCTCTGGGGCGGCTCCGCCCCACCCCTTGCCACGCCCTCACCTGTGCCCCCCCTTCCCCCCCAATCCTGGATCCGCCGCTGGCAACAATCTGAAATGGAAGAAGGGTTTGTTCTCATTTCCAGCCTGAGGAGCTAGCTTAGTGGATAGCTCCATTTGTTTGAAGTACCGATCTGGTCCAAAATGTTGTTGAACTTTTGGAGTGAAGAGAATCAAAGGGGTTTGTTAATTGTTTAAGGCATACACCTTATACACAACCGAATTCAGGAAAGGACAGCTATGACGAGGTCATCCCTTGCAGTGCGGTGTACGTGCATGGTTGTCAATGGTGATGGCTCGTTCAAAATGAACTTTCAGATAGTAAGTGTATGTGATTTGCTGCTTTGAAGCTGGCGACAGTGTTACAAACCTCAACATAGTACTTCACCACTTTAAAGATCAAGACCACATCTACTACAAATATAGTGGTCGGAACAGTAATCATTACTAACATGAAGCTATACAAGAATTAGCAAATGACGCATACATCTGCTGTGTATATTTGAGGAGCGCTTAATAGGTTGTACCCCCCCCCCCCCGGGCACACTAGCGAACATCTTTAACCATGCAGTAATTAGCACAGGTGTCTTCCATCTTCCTGCGACCGGTAACATTAGAGATGCTTTTTTGTTCCTGCCTACTAGTACAGAAGCCCCACTTTGGAATCCTATAACTTGTGAAACAATGAGGTAATATAACTTATAAGTGAATGATTTTTTCACAATATTGTAGTACACGTGGTCGCCATAGACCTATCATCAACATGACCTCCGGACAGACATCGAGCTACGTACAGCGCACGCCTGTGGTTATGCCGATTACATTTAGTTCAGGTGAAGATTTAAACACTGATGCACAGCAACGTGTTCGCGGCTTTGCCTACACGTGGCCGGTGAGATGAGATACCTTGCAGGGGGTAAGGGCCTGTCCAGGCAGTGGCTGCCATCAGCGCCAGGTTAACCGGGGCGCAAATGGCGCAAAAGCGCCAGGCCCAACGACGATAGGGGCCCATAGAAGGGCGGGCCCTACCATGTACCACCGCGTTTCGTCGGCCGCGGGTGACGAAACGCGGTGGTAGGGCCCGCCCTTTTAAGGGACATATATGTACACGCCCACAATTGATGAATTTAATTAATTAATGACCTAATGAAATTCATAATAAGTGCAACAGTATTGTGAATTGCGAATCGGCCCAACGGAACACCCATATAAAATGGACCACCTCGCCACAGTATGTACGGTGCATATTTTATTAAAACTTCCACTACAGTTGCTGAGTTGCACCAGCTGCAGAACGGAGCTTTTCAGAATTGAAGCTTATAAAGACTTTTCTGAATCCATCAATTACGGAAGATACTTAAGATATTCTTGAAGTCTTATAGCTTTGATTTGATCGAAATGAAACTGCAGCATTCTTGGACTGGTGGATCGGGGGAAGCAAGTACTTCTTGTCTATCGTATCTATTTTTAGCATGTTACTTAGTACGCAATGCACTGGGAAAAACGCGTCGAATCAGGCCGTTAAAGGATTTTTTAAATCCTCTGTAAAATCACTGTGTGATTGAACATTAAAATTCATTTGCATGTGATGTCACGTAATGATTCCAAAATGATTCCACGGGTTTCTTTCCTGTGATAACTATATGCTGTTTTTGTGACTTTAAAAGTGCAAAAGTTGCAAAGCGGCTGGGGCTCCGCCCCAGACCCCCATGGCCCAGTTCCGGACATCCGTGCTGGGGGGAAGCGTATCCAGGTATCCTTCACCCCCACCCTCGCCCCGAAATCCTGGATCCGTCCCTGCAATGCAGTACTAAAATTTAGCACATTTATATCAGTTGATTCGTTTTCAGCCGTTGAAGCTAGAACTAGCTTTTCATGCATAAGGTAGTTCTTTTGCATGTGTATCTTCATTAAAACGATTAGAAATGATTACATGCATGTGCGCGCTGTGTACGAAACAAACCAGCTATACGCATGGTGGAAACCAAATGATATTGGAAGGAGTTATGTTCAAACCCGGAAAATGCACCCTCGAGCGAGGATGGAGGGGCCGCCAAGACCCTTTTTGCCTATAGGGCCGCCAAACATCTAACGCCCCCCGCTTGCATTTATACGAGGCATGGCATGCAGGGCTGCAGGGGCCCACAAGATTTACCCCGCGCCAGGCCCATTAAACGGTTAATCCGGCACTGGCTGCCATATTCGGTCCCACCATGCCATATTATGTCCGCCCGAGGACCAAATACCGCATCCATATTCTGTCCGGTAGGACCAAATATGGCTGCTATATTTGGTCCCGGACCAAATCTGATATGGCAGCGACAATGAGTCCGGGACCAAATGCTCCCATTTAAAAATATAAATATATGTATTTGCATTCATTTCTACAAATTGACAAGAAAAACAGCAAATACTTTTACATCTCACACAAGCCCAGGTTGTTAAGAATCTGAAGATACTGACACAGACTTATAAGTCAATATGATACCATGTTCCTCAATAACTACACTCAATCATTTTAATTCCTTCCGATTTTGGCAATCTGCATGCAAAATACAATGTATTGCATGGTATTTTTGCTGAGTGCCTCACTTTGGATCCATGGTGACTTATCTTTTGTACTGAAAATGCAGTATCTCTAGGCTTTCAATTAAGTGCTTCCTCATTACTATTTGTTCATAGAAGAAGATACCCTGTTGTTCTCCTCTAGCAACGAAGTAGCAAATGGTATTGCAAATAGCCCACAGTCATCACAACCTTGCTGCATTTGCACATCAATGTAGGTAAGTTTAACAATGCTTGCAAAGAGAATACAACCTGATGCACAGTCATATAGACATGTATCTCTTCATCATTGCAGTTGACTGTTACCCAATGGTGTTCACAATCTGAATGAACTCACTTTTTGCAATGCTATATGACAAGAGTGCAACCTCTTGAAGAGCTTGTATATGAGGATAAATTGATTTCAGTAGTTTCTACAATATGATCACTTAGCCACCCACCACTTGTAATCTTCTGTTGTCAACCCTGGTACCCAGTGTTGGACTTCATCTTGAGCCAGAGGAACATAGCTTTCAATTTCAATTGCTGGTAGACATGGTACAGTCATCTTTTTCACATCAGTTTAGCAACAAGCTTAGTTTTGGTAGTGCACTCTCATTTGGATTTAGTCCCCTCTCTCCTAGGAAAAAAAATTCTGGAGTAGGTATCAGCAGCTTTGGCTTATCTGAGAGTAAGGATGAATACAGAAGTTCACTTGTGTGATTACTTTCTTGCAGTACAGCAGATGCTGAATCCTCTGCAGTAGGAGAAAGAGCGAATGTAGCCTCATCCTTTGTAGGACACAGCTGATCATGAAGGAGATACATGCACCTAATGCAATTGAATCTCTGCCAGGAGATGGACAAAACAATGTATCAGAGGCTGATGATGTTTGAAGTATCATAGATCAAACAGGTTGCATGCTTGAATTAGTGTACAATACTGGATGTGTAATAATAAAGGAGTTGAAGGTGATTTTTTGGAGGCTGATAGCGATTGAAGTTTTCTTCAAGGTGAACAGGACGATGACTTATACACTTTTATATGAACATGGCTAACTCTTGGAATTGTAGTGACAGGCCCATTTCATAAAAACCTTTACCTAGACTCCTTGTGATCAAATAAGGTCTAACCCACATGAGATCTAGTTTGCCTCCTTTTCGTTTTTCTTTCTGAAGTCTTCCGACTTTTGTACCTACACTGTAAAAGACTGCCTTACTGTGTTTCTTATCATACTGCTTCTTCTGTTACTTCTGAGCAGAAATAAAGTTTTTCTGCACTTCTTCCATTAAAGCTTTGTGCTTGTCTCTGTCTGCTGAATATCGGTTTCCTGAGAAAATATGGCAACTTCAGCTTCATTGCATGGTCCTTGATGTACACTGGCATCTAGATCAAGAAAAAGTATGGCTTTGCGACCAAACATAATCTCAAATGGAGCAAATTTTGTTGTTTCATGTTTGAAGTGTTGTAAGCAAATGAGCAAGTGTCCAAATAATCATTCCAATTCTCCTTTTCTAAGTTGTATGTACTTGCAAAGCATGTTTTGTAGAGACTCTCAACACCAACCCATTGCCCTAGCCTGTAGACATGATGCAGTTTAGCATATTTCACTGAGAGGATGGTTCATAAAGAAGAGAAATTAATAAAAAAATTACTGTAATGAGCAGTTTAACTTACATTTATAATTACTGATAAACATTTGCTATTATGCATGCTCAAAAATACAAAGTTTACATGTATATATGGCAATTATTAATATCAAACAAATTAAGAATAACTAACAGCAATTAATACTTCCTGACATCATGTTAGAATACTAAATTATATAACCATTAAAAGCATCAGTGTTCATTAAAGTTTAATATTTGCAATGTATATAGTTGACTAGTAAATTCAAACGAATTAGTTATCAATCTTGAAATAATTGTTTTTTGATTTCATTTCTTTTGGATCAATTTTTTCATTTTGACCATTTCAGTTAATAAAAATATTTTTCTATCAGCATGTCTTCCTTTGCTGATAGGAATTTTAGCATTAATAACCAGTTAATGAACTACTTACATTTAATTATATAGTTGATTTTGAAATACCCTGTAGATTTAGTTAAAATTTTATCAGTTGAATTATGAGTTAGTGATGAGTTATGTACACACCAAATCAGTCAAATTAAAATGTCTTAAAAAGCTGCTAATATTGTTTTCCTCAACTCCCAAAACATTGGACACAAATATCTTTAATGAAATAGTGTGTGGTGTCAATTGATCTCTTTGGCCTGAATTGCAATTTTCTACTGATCTTCTAAGCACCCCTTCCCCCACCCTCTTGATTTTGTCTACCTGAGGATGATATGCAGTTATCAGACAGTGCCTTATGTTCAGAATCTTCATTATTTCATTATTGAGCTGGTTCTTGAATTCACATCCTTGGTCGGTAGTGATCACTGCAGGTAGCCCCATCTTCATAAATATCTAATGTACACTTGTAAGTACACACAAGTATTGGGAAAATAAACACATAATTAACACCACATATATACCTTAAAGAGTGAGCTAGCTATTCCTGATGCTTCTTGGTTGGAAGAGCATGCAAAATAATCACATAGGTTAAGAATGCAACTATTTCCCGAGGAGGTCAATGCCCACGTGATGCCTGGGTGAATGGACTGGAACTGGAAACAATTCTGGTGTTGCAATGGACAGTTTCTGGCTATTCCTTTGACAGAGGTCACATGTAGAGATCTATGTAACATCAAATGAGATATTATTCAACACTTACCATACTTTATTACACTTTTCCGAAAAAAAAAAAAAAACACACACTCCAAATCGCGATGAGAAGTACCCATGTGCCCTGTCTGGCGTAGCCACACTCTTGCGTATCCACATAGGGTCTGGGGACGACTTTTTCTAATGAGCAATTATAGCGTTTTTACGTCACGCTGCGTCACGTAATGCGGAATGCATCGAAATTGGGTCATATTGGCTTGCAAATTGGCAAACAACACCCACGCGAACAAGGCAGAAAATAAGTCCTAAAGGATCACACCGTTTCAGCGCATATTATACCTCTGGAAAGCATCCATTATTACCCACAGCAGAGATTCTTGTCATATCCGCTGATAAAACACCAAATACATCTCTTACGCACACATGACGGTTGAAGGCAATTTAGGAATGGTTGTAGTTGAGGGGTGACTGAGCTGGGCTGATAGAAATGCAACTAGTGGTAGCTGAGTTCGTTAAGTGGACGGAATGTATTGGCTCTTTTACCACCGTATATGTGACAAGAATCTCTGTTCAGTTATGGGTAATAATGGATGC
Organism: Spongilla lacustris; assembly: GCA_949361645.1. Taxonomy (NCBI): domain Eukaryota; kingdom Metazoa; phylum Porifera; class Demospongiae; order Spongillida; family Spongillidae; genus Spongilla; species Spongilla lacustris. The sequence continues at coordinate 4,347,555 of OX442430.1, forward strand.
TTGCCAGGGGTATTCGACAAGCTAAAACGGTGTGAACGCTCAGCAATAGCCTGTTGTGTCTCACAAACTTATTTTCTGACATGTTTGCGTGGGTGTTGTTTGCCAATTTGCAAGCCAATTTGACCCAATTTTGATGCATTCCTCATTACGTGACGCAGCGTGACGTAACGCAATAATTGCACAAGTCTTGACAGTTCCCCAGACCCTATGTGGATACGCAAGGGTGTGGCTACGCCAGACTGCCTGTGCCCCGATGTTAGATCCACATGGCATGCCTTCAGGATGCGGCACCTTACCTCGCTGCTGCGAATGTCGAATACCTCCTGTTTGATCGAAGCCATTAATGGATGGATGCCATACAGAGCGCATACCTTTTGCTCAGTCGAATTCTGTTTGGGGGGTATATCTCTCCATCTTTCAAAGGACATGTTGTTGCAGCCTTATTCTTTTTTATGTGTACATTTGGCTAGGATATGTGCCTATAGATACGCATTATTAATGGTGTATAATTTTAAAGACATATTTGATTACTAGACTCAAAATTCGGCATACATGTAATACCCTGGAGCAGTTATAAACATGGGGCATTTTCTGGGGCCAAATACATGTACTTTTGTGCCTGCCCAGTGAATGAAAAGCTGTGGCAAGGTGAAAATAGCATGAATAATGAATTTATCATTGTCAAATTGCAGCTTTATATTTGGCAACCATAAAGTCAATCAACTAAATTCTTGTTTGGCTTATATTCTTGCAGCTTGATGAGAGATTCAACCAGATACTGCATGCAAAGTTGATTCATTCAACATGTAAAGTAGACCTATATGGCTATAGCTAGCTGTTGCATGTACAACAAGATGCAATTTTTTACAGCACAGAAAATCCACTAAACAAAACATATGCATTTGAGTTCCGAAATGATGCATATTTAAGAACAAAAGATGGGCCAGAACTGCACTTAGGTGGCTCTGTTGGATGCTGCTAATTATATTATTTGATTTGGGATTTGAATTAACAAGATTTGATTTTGCCTTTGTAAGGGTAGTATTCATTTTAAGAGATGATTGTCCTACACTTGAAGATATAATTCAGCACTTAAATTCCATGTTGCACATGTACATGTGTGTTGCTGGATCAAAACTTCATGCAATTTCCAGTATCCTTCTCAGTTTAATGATTGCAGTGTGGATTTTATAATATTATGATATTCATCATTATCGCTATAATGATTAAAGCATCATTTTCTGATCACTATAAGTACACATTACAGCTAACTTTTAAAATTATATTATATTTGCCAAAGGTTTTCTTGGTACAAAATATAGTGATCATAATACAATGATTTCAGTCAAAAACACCACATTTTCCCCCCAATCACTGAAATCACACCCAACTAGTCTCTTCAGAGCTATGCATCAGTAAACCGTTTTTCAGCTGCCAGGTTTATTAACATCTGGTGACTTGGTCTTGCAGAGCTAATACAGTATTTGTCTGGTGAAATATAAGTACACCCTGAGCGCTTCTTATTCATAGGTTATCGGTGTTTCAACTTATGTATATTTGACTTTCTGCATGATTTTAGTACAATTGCCACACTTTCTCCCGATCATTGAGAAGGAATGTTATTGTGTCATCCCTACTGCACTTCAACATGCCTGTTTCCAATATTAGAGTTGCTGGTTTGCCACAAGAACACATGAAGGTTGTATGGACCCTACCATTGGCTGTATTTCCATTCAAATTATGTTCAACAATGCGTAATACTGTTGGACAAATGTTACTATACAATTGTTTGCAGTACTCATCACTGGTATTAGAAATGCCGTTAATGAAAACATTCAGTTCAATATACTGGACACAGTCTATGATAGTGATCAGGCAGGAGCCTTGTATATTTTTATCCAAGAAAGAGAGCTGAATACAGTTGCTGAACAAGCAGATAGGAGTCGAGTCCTTCTCAGTGATCTTCCAATCATCTCTTGAAAGCAGCCGAGCTACAAGGGTACAGTAGGTACCACTTGTTGGCCAACCTTTCTCATAAAACAATATTATAGGTTGAGCACAACCAATACAACTGCGCCTAACATTTTCAAGCTGCAATGTGCTGACCTCTTTAAGCAGAGAAGGCATGAAATATAATTTGTGAGGCTTATCTTTGATAACACTGATTACTCCCAAATGTTCCAGCAAGTCAATATATTGATGCTTACAGAATAACCCATCAACAAACAAATCTGTTGCCAGACCAATATCAATCATATCATCCCTGAATTGACCATGTGTGATCAGCTCAGTTGTTTCAAAAGTAAGGTCATGAAGTTCATGTGTCTTTTTAACAAAGTTTGTTATATTTGATAAAATACTTTGCAGATTACAAAAGACAATATCTGGCACAAACGCATTATAATAAAGTAGATTGCATTTAGATAGAAATTTAATAGCATCATTCACTTCATCTTGTGATAAACCTAGGCTGTTTCCAATTTCAAGACAATCAACTATGCTGACTAAACTATGACCTTTTCTCTCAGCAAGTGCTTTGATCTCTAGCCCCAAAAAGAGATCAGAAAGTTTAAGTCTGATTGGGATAGAGTTGATTCTTTTACTAATTACTGCTTTAAGTTTTACCATCACCGCATTGTCTTCACTTCCAGGACACTGACAATTTATGGGAAATACCACATCATTGGTGGTTGTATTATACGGTAATAGGTGTCTTTTGAAATTTGGTAACAAAATGCTTTTTAATTTGGTGTTTTTGTCTGCAATCGTTTCATCACATTCATGTTCCAAGTCACGATGAGTGCCAACAAAAACTATACTAGGTGGATTGCGCATTGCAGTTAACCCCTGGATTGTGCGCTTAAGCATCCATTCATTAGTATAAGAATAGGAATATGCCTCTCCATGAAGCTTACCATCATTGTACCACTCAATTTTAGGATAATCATCCAGTTTTTCATTAAGCTTCAACACATATAGAGCGACATCTAGATCATTCATAAAGGTGTGAAGTAGACGATGGAACTGTGGCTGACCTCCTGAGTCAAGACAGATCATCCAATTAGTTGTCAGACTTATTTCTGTTCGTTCCCTTATAGTCTGCAATTTGCTCACACGTTGCAATAATTCCTTTTCATATAAAAGTCTCTCCTCTTCTACAATTCTGATGTGGGTTTGTGTTCTATCAGAATCTTTTGACATCTTAGGTGCAGCAAACAAGGAGCTTGATAGCTGTTTATCAACCACGAGATCTTGTTTTTTAGTACATTTTGTACTATTTAAAAACTCTTTGATTCGTGTAGATAAAAAATCAAGCATAATACTACTATCAACTATACAAGATGTGCATTGATCTCCATTGAAATATAAAGTTGCCATGACTGGTCTTTCCAAAAGGTCAGTACTTTTTCTTGCTTCAGGAAGGGGCAACCCACACAACAGCTTTTGGGTATGGGTCTTTCCCACCCCTGGTGGACCTATGAACACACATTTAGTGAGATGCAGGTTAACAAAGCCTGTTCTTAATGCTATTCTTGCTTCTTGAATCTCTTCAGCTGACATTGCATGATCACAATCTGCTATTCTTCTTTTAGCATCAGGTGGTTTATGTACTTGCTAATAATGCATGTGCATATTGAGTTGTGAAGAACAAGATAATATTGATCAGAGGACGATATTAGTAATGCTTGTTGTATAATCACTTTGATTGATGGTAGTCCCTCCCACTATGTACATGTACATTTTGTTGATTACAAACCACTACCTGTTTTAAAAAATCCAAATGTGAGACTCCGTCGATTTCTAAGTGACTTGACTTGCATATTCTACAAAACCGTCGACTACTGTGAATATAAAATACCCTAATGCTGGAACGCTTTACAAAAAAAATCAAGATGTACATGTACATGTCCATGTATGCATCACAGCAATAATCTACTTGTATATGTACATGTGATAAGCCCATCCTGTAAATAGAAGAGGATTTACTGAGTGCGTGGTCAAAAATGGGAAGTCCTGTGGGTGGATGGGGATTTATTGAGGGACATGGACAAAACATGTACATGTAAATGTAGGTGGGGGAGGGGGGGGGACTTGATCTTATTTTTCAAATTTCATTTGCATTGTACTTTTATTTTGATAGAAATAGTGCCAATTTTATTGCATGCATTCCTGATTGGTGATTAACCATATTTGTACGTTTAGTTTGTACATGTGTACATGTGTAAATGAAGGAAAATATACCTCATATGATTCCAACATGCTAACCACATCCATGTGTCCATATCTCTTTGCCTTTTCAAGTGCTGTTTTTCCATTCTGCAATAAATTACAATTATACAAGAAATTACTGTATTACATGTACAAGCCAAATTTAATTATACAATGATTCCCACATAACTCACATTGTCCTTTGCATCAATGTCAATATTACTGAAGCGCAGCAATGTTGATACTGTATCAGTAAAATTTCTTATTACTGCTAAATGCAGAGGGGTCCAACCAAACTGCAAAAGAATAACAAAACATGCATCTTGCAAACACAAACAGCCAATTTTGAATGAGATTCCATATGCACAGAGTATCAGTAATTTATCTAGTCTGTGCAAAAATTGTCACTCTCATCTACTAAAATAAAATCTTTGCTACAGATAAGGCACACACATGGGATACACAAATTTCGTATCCATATATATAATAGTTGTACCATCACCTTCAGTGATTCTCAAGCATGCTTCAAATGCATGATTTTATGAACTTTTACTGCTTCAGTAAACAAATTTATAGCGTTTTTCTTTGTTAGTTTTATAACAAACCACTTATACATGTAGAGTGATTTACATTGGTAGTGAGTTCTGAGAAAAGTCATTAACAGCTCTGCAGTGCCTTCTGTAACAACACACTGTAATTTTAGATGTTTGCAATAGCTGCTACTGTTTTTCTGATTTTTTGCTCAGGTTCAATCACTTATATGAAAGTACAGATTCCTTACAATGATTTTCTCGGACCTCATTGTAAAGGACACCAGAAATAAGCATGCACACTGCCATAGCTAATATATCTATATAAAGTACTTAGCAGAGTTGCATCCCAAAAGGTGTCCAAATATATAGGCCTCTATTTGGAGACTCTAGTGCATATGCTACATATAAAAGTGTCTGCATAATGCTGAAGCATGTGATGTTATTTCAATGGGAAGTATAAACTCCTCCAAGTTCAAAACCTGAGCAAGTCCCCTCCAAGATGCTTCTTGTACTAAGGTGTTGAAGCAACCCCTGTAAAGCTTCAATGATAGGCCACTAATTCAAGAATTGTAAAACATTATTGGTGTATTCTGGGTCCAAATATGCCCGATTTGTACACAACAGCATTGCTAACGTAACTATATAATGGTTTAATGTCTTGTATGAAAAACTTGTGTTGCAAGTTGGAGGTGTGTGGATATAAATACAAAAACCTTATAACAAAGCAAGCAGTGTTGCTATGGTAACCAAGATTTGGTGCAGAATTACAATGTGAACGTATATGTGATTTTGGATTTTGGAGTGATTAACATTTCACTATAATCACAAGGTCAAGATATGAATTATTTTTTCCCTGTGCTCTGATGTATTTTGGTCATAGCATTAAGGCTGAAATTAATGTTTTCTGAATGATCAAGTATTTTCAAGTTTTGACTGAATTCTGCTGAAATTGGTGCCCACATGCAAATTAGAATAGCAACATCTCCAGTGTACAACATTTTTGCTATAATGCACAGTACATGAATCTGAATAATAACATTCACTATGTCAGCCCACTAGGCAACATTGAAGCTCCATGGCAGACACTCTTATTTTCTATGTATAGCCTATTGTACAGCCTGCAGTACTTAGGCTGGAAATTATGCAGTATAATCATCACAATTCACATGTACATGGCGTGAAAAAATTTGCCAGTAACCTTCTATGGATATATACAAGTCAATCAAAATGAACCTGTCTTTCCAAAGCAGCAACCCGGTTTACATTTAATGTTCCATAGATAGTAAATATATTATAATTTAGAATTCTGTGCATGGTTTGACAATACCTACATAACTAGGTGCAGTCATCCCAGGTAATCTGCCATTACTCACGTTGTCTTGGCCATTGACTTGGGTTTGCTTAGAAAGAAGAAGTTTTACTGTATCAGTATGGCCCCACATAGCTGCCAAGTGAAGTCCAGTCCTGCCATCCTGTGTGTAACAAGGTGATTAGCTTGGCCTTGTACACTGTTGAATGCATTCACCTGTACAACATAATGTCAGAAAATTTTGTACCATATAAATCTCTCTTGAAATAAGTATTATTTGATTTTAGTGGCAATGAATCATCTGTGACATTGCTATTCTACTTCCAGCATTGCGTTGTTGCTAATACTGTATAAAACATATATTATTAACATACCATCAAAACCACTTTGTAATGACATAATGTAATAATAACAAACATTTACAGTTTTCTTCTAAGGATGCCTTTAATCTATATTTCGGGTGAACAGTTAACATTGTACGTTTCTTTTTTTTCCAAAGGGCCCAACCACATGGACATCTCGTCTTCAACCACCAAACTTGGTGGATGTAACAAGTGTTTCAAACAGGCTTGTGGGGGTGATTCTATTTAGCACTCTTGCCAAATTTACTAACCAAGTCCATCACGGTGGTATGCCAAAAGAAATCTAGCCAGTCCATTTTGGTGTACATGTACATTGTATCTCTTACTGCACTGACAAGGATGGCGGCATATGACCAGTGTACCCTTTATTCTTTATTAGCAAAACATATTTGTATGCTGCTGTTCAGCTCTTTCTACATTCTACTATCATGGTGATTGTTATGCAATCCATAGAAGGTGTTTTGCCTCATCAATCCACACATTAAAGGTTAGAACCTTGAAGCACAGAATCAAATTATTTTAGACACAATGTGCCAAATATCTAGAAGGAGCAGTTTTTGTAGTGCATTGCAAATAAGTGGCAAAGTCAAAGCAATTCACTCAGGTAGTTTATATGTAGTCTCTACTTCATGATATATAAAGCACCAAATTTAGCACTCATAAATAGTAATATCAGTTGAAATAATACTACATGGACCTATTTGAGAACAAATACATCAGTGGCGTGAGATTTGATTGCAGATGCAACACAAACCATTTCACTTACATGTACCATGGTGGATTCAGCCAAAGATCAGCTCAATAGCATTACCCAACAAACCTCAAGTTCAGGACTATTAGTGAGGTTCTTTTTAACTGCTGCCTGAATCCATCCCACCCTCCCTGGGTCAGTTCACACCAAGTCACATACAATTTTCACGATTAGTTCTTCAAATGAAACATCTTTGGATGCTCACTTTATCCATAATTAAAAAGAATTGGGTGATATTAGGAACTTAATTATGTTTTTAGTCACTGCAAAAAAAAGTTTTCATATTAGTAGTTCATCGGTGAAGGAGTGTTTTGAAATAATATTGGTGAGTGTGCAAATTTAAATAATCCATCTTTAACCTTCCCTCCTTTTTCCTTAATCTTATCAGTCTTTGCATACTATGGTACATGTGGTTTACACTGCTATGTGGAGGATGCCACTAGCCAGGCAAAGGGAAACCCTTGAGATACTGGGCATCCAAATGTGTCGGCTGAAGATCATGGAGTCTGTGCACCTGGCTTCTCACCACAAATGAACATTGTCACATCATGGTGAAACAGTAAAGGGTAGCTTTTTGAAACAGAAATGGCCATATGGTGTTATGAAGGTAGTTAAGGGGTGATATTTCTGCCAATGGCACTTGTCAGACGTATTGAGCTTGGAGATAATAATCCTATGAATGTTAATCAATACCAAAACAGTGTAGAATGGGACATCATGATGAGTACAGGCAGTATTGTATTAAGATACTTTGTTAAATAATCACTGTACATTGATCACTCGTTTTCTTTCTTCTTTAGCCAACAACAATCTCCCCATAATCTGAAATGCTCTGACCCATTTTCGATTACACCAAATTGAAGCAACCACACAGATTATAAAAAAACCTGTATTGTACGGTATGGTGATGCCATCCCTCCATGATGCAGTGAATTCTATCCAAGCAGCTGTAGTGTTCTGACTATGAAGATAGTTGTTTAGCCCACTCCCTTGTGGGAATATGAAGCTCAAAGGTTACTCCAAAGCACGGTATCCCCCCCTCCCCCATCTGGTGAATTTGGACGGTAGATACAAACAGCCACGGGTCTCCCAGTTTCGGTTAATTCAATGGGAACTTCTTCCTCAGAAGACAAGATCCCACTTCTGACACTGGTTGTAGCATCTCAGTCACAACACAAGGCTCAAAGGTATATCAACTGAACAATTATTTACAAGTATGCATGATGTACCACTGTGCAAGTGCTAGCTGTTACTACTTTTGAAAGAGATTCCATAAAGCTAAGATGCAGCAAACTGTGGAGGAAGCTCATGCAAGGACGCCTGCAACAACAAAAACATGGTAGAGGCCTGGATGCAGTGGTTGCTGTTGAGTTTGAAGAGATGGAGATACTACCCTAACAAAAAAGCATTGTGATGAACAAGGTTCATTGTTCCAGCAGGTTCAACACCATGAGGAGGTGGTGGGCCAGACAGGAATTTGGGCTCCCCAGAAGCGGCAAGTGGTCTGACGGCAGTGTGGAGGAGAAAGGCATGCACATCAGTGCAAGAAGAAACCAACATGGATGGGACCATGGAGTGAGCCAGACACTACAATAGTGTGAACATGCAGAAAACCATCAGTTGTGGCGGATGGGGTATGGGATCAACGGTAACATTGGTTAGGAAAGACCTCTATGAGGAAGCAGTGCACCACCTTGATCTGTAGTGATGGCTAATGGCAAAGCATAGGAAATTATGGGACAGGTATATGTTAGCCTTTCCATTGGAGACTGCAGTTTTATATTTCTGGTGTGTACATGTATTGAGTGCTGAATTTCATTCCAAACTGGTATAATGCCATTGCAGTCACATTGCCTGGACACTGGGGATAGCCTGTATGCCATCTTCAGATACAATGTGGCCTAAGTAGCGCGCGCTTTTCCTGAGCAAATGATACTTGCTAGGATTGATCTTTAAATTGGCTATCCTTTTGAAATGACTCAGACATTGCTAAATATGATTACATCCTTGGTTGCAGCTGCATAACTCGGCTTTTGGGAGCTAGTGCACAGTGTGAACGGAATGGGTGATTGCACATTAAAAGCAAACCTAGATAAAATTGCAAATAATAAATGCCCAGCTGATATACTAGCAGCTAGCCGGAAACCTAATGAGATAACTCGAGTAATATAACTAACCGTCTCAATTACGACAAGAAGGGGGGCCAATATTGTCCAGCTGTACTGAGGGAAAGTCCCACAAGCTGCATCAACCGTGGAAGGGTTTGTTTACAGAAACTATGTATGTTGTGTTCCGTATTCAGCATCATGATCCACCATGGATGTGTCTCATGATTCATTTCAACCATCTAAAGCCTTACTTACAGAGTGGCAGAGAATGGTGGGAAAGATCATTGTGCTTCTGATGAAGAAAGAATCAGACAGTGATAATGATGAGGGTGAATTGATCAATGAGGTACGTACAGCAGTAGAGGAGCAGTTGCATAGTGATGTAGCACACTGTTCATACTAACCGGTAGATGTACACCAACATCAGACACTGTAGACAAAAAGCCACAGAGCTTGGAGACTGGCAGTGTACCTACATGTACAGAGCATCCAGCTGGCACCAGAGCTAGCTGGGCTAGAGCATAAACAACCTGGGCAAGCTGAGCTGGGTGATCAGGAGGTAGGGCATGATCAAGATGAGCCACATGGTGAACCTCCACCTGTGTTGAGAAAGGTCAACTAGAATCTGAAGACCTCCAGATAGATTCTGACATGTGGACATGTCTTGATAAAAGGAGCAGTGAAGTGTTATGAATATTAGCAATTGCGCAGTTGTTGCATTATGTGTCCACTATGGACAGGGTCCACAAATGAATGCAATGCTTTTGAACAAGAATAACTTTTGATAGGATTATTTTTAAAATCCATGATTCTAACATCCTGAGATTACATATTTGTATTAACTATGCTGAATTAACTTTAAATAGTGGAACAAAGTTAAGCCATCTCCAAAAACAAAACGACCTTATCTAAAACTGAAAGTGCGCATCGATTTCTATGTCACTTTGGCTGCACATGGGCATGACAGCACTGCTTGCTCATACAATCACTTCTTTAGCACAGCTTTCTCAATCAACCCACCCACAACAACTATGCAATACCTAACTATCCACTTTAAAACACCTTTCAGAGGGATGCCATTTAACATCCAGGGTTTAAAAAAAAACTAAACCCCATACAGTCACCAAGACAAATTCCATATCAAAGCGTACTAAATCAATCCAAATCCCAAACACATCATTTACATAAATGTAATAACAAGCATGCCTAAATGTAACATCCACTTTTAATCCAGTTTGAAAGCACTTTCAGAGATATGCCATATTAACACCCAAGGCTTTTCTGAACAACCAATAACATACTTATTCATGTGAACTCCACATCACATCTTTCGAATAGCTTTTTCAATGAACCCACCACATAATCACATAACAACTAGGCAATAAATAACTGTCCACTTTTAATTCCATTTTGAAAACAATTTCAGGGATATATTTTACACCCAAGACTTATCTAAACCAACCAACAACAACTTACGCATGCATGCTCCAACATATCACATCTTAAGCACAGCTTTCTGAATCAATCCACCACATCTTCAAACAATTTTTATTCTATTTTGAAAACACTTTAAGGAATATGCCCTTTTTACTCCCAAGGCTTTATTAAAGGAATAAACACCATATCTGAACACACTCTAACAACCACCTTAGCAAATATCATTTCACTTACAATTCATTTTTTTATAAACACTTCAAAAGACCTCAATTTACATTTTAAAAAGCCATTTGAGCATATCGAGCCTAGCATATCATTATTTATCCTCTGATAGAGTTGGAAGGTACATGTAGATAATAATTGAACAGCAACTGCTGGCTAGTACTATTTTCTGATGAACTGCAATTTATGTGATTGTGTGTGCCTGTACATTGTAAGCTAGTAATACTTTTAATTCACCAACCATTTTCATCATGAAGAAATCGGCCACAGGCTATAAATCAATCCTTGGTATAACACATAAGTCTGGTGCAGAAATCATGGTGAATGCTAGTCGGGCAAACCTTTTGTTCTTTTGCGATACAAGTAAAGTTTATTTTTTTTCATCTTGAATTTCTTGCAATCTAGTTGCACATACATGTGCTTTTGACAAGTGACTATAGCTATTACGGCCACTTGTATAAAGCACATGTACGTGTACCAGTATTCGGCTTGGTTGCTACATGTAGCTAAAGATTAGAAACACAAATTGAGGTTTAATGGGGAAACTTGATACCAGCATACTACAGAGAAAGGGTGGGGCAATGATATGGGGTGGACATGATAACAAGTGGATCGTAGGGGTGGGGCTATTACATCACTACCCTTTGAGCCTCTTTTTGTAACTGAGACACTACACAACCAACAAGTATACCCCCTTACTTACACTATGGATCAATATGGGTGAAAAAACTAAGCAAAGAAACTATTCCTAGAAGACAATGATGAGAATAATAGGGCTCATTCAACACACATTTGTAATAAGTTGCAGATATTATGACCTGATTATTTTACTACGATTGTAAAAATTGTGTCCAGTCACAAACTACTAGGTATTCACTGTCAATTAACTGAAGTTTTAAATTCATGAGATACACAATTTAAATTTAAAATGGTATTGGGATCCTGTTCAAATAATAGGCAGCTATCAATTGTGATGGAAATGGCTAAATACCTAAGTATCTCCAAATCAAGAAATTTTAATGAGGGTGATTTTGTATTATTATTCCAAATTGCTATTAAAATGGATATGTGTAGGTTTTTGTGAATATCTGAATAACCCCATAACCACCTACACACCCTATGTCATGATGGCTGAACTTGACAGAGTATTCATCTTTCCTTAGTATAAGAAAACAGATATTCAATATCCAGAGCCATCTATACAAAAGCTTGAACTAGTAAACCAGTTTCTCTCCAAGAATAGCATTATGAAGTACACATATACATGTATGGGACTACAAGCATCAGAAATGGTTCATTATTTTACTGTTAACCAAATTTTACATGTACATTCAAAGTATGAACATAACGTAAATAATTATTGTGCTAATGACTGCTATACTGTAAATACAACCAGCTGGAATTTCCACTGAAAAATTACTAACCTTATCTAAAGTACTGATACTTGAGTTGTATTTCAGCAGAAGCTCCACTACTTCTGTCTGTCCCTTGAATGAGGCCCAGTGTAGGGCTGTTTGTCCATACTAGCATTTAAGAAGTGATTAAAATCACATAAATGATACTTTTTGTTTGCCCTGATACACAATTATGTAGGTGTGGGGTAGAACAATATGTTGCAGCAATTCTACATTTTAATGTTAGGAGAGGCTGAGTGTCAATCTTATGCATCATCGTTGTATAAATATTCTGTGACAGTGGTAGATATATGATCAAAATCTTTGATCAAAATCTTAGGCCTGCCAAGCCTTACATTTCTGAAGGCTGTATTCAAGAAAGCATATCAGGGTCATTATTTCTCAACCTGAGCCATCCTATCACATGAGCAACTAACATGTACAGTTACTTACTTCATCGACGGAGTTCACATCTGCTCTATTTTCTAGCAGTTCCTTTACTTTTTTCACATCACCATCCCTCGAGGCATTACGGAGATGATCTTCCATACCCTGAAACCACACAAACAATTATATTCATACTCCAGAATTTATCACTGAGGAAAACAATAATGCATACAATTCTTTACAGAGATGCATACAAACTACAACTGGATGAAGCCAACGGTGATGTATGCATGAGGTTACAGATGATATGGAAATATTTATCCACCTGGCAAATGACAAATCTTTCATATATGGTTTGCTGTAACACTCTTTATACATATGAGAAAAGAAACCTAAATTTGTATACAACTAAACAAATTTAATTAGTGCTGTTTATATCACATCATAGTAATATCATATTGACACGCTGAAATGGGCTGGATGCAACTAAACTGCGGATAAAAATGTCAGTAATGTTGTTACTCATAGATTCATGCAGTGCATGGTTTCAACCACACATACACACCACATGAAATTAAAACATCAACTCAATTTCTGCACATCTGATGCAGCTTATTTGGAAGTGTGGGATAATGTATTATGCAATACAAACAAGGTCCAAGGGAAAAAGCCAGCAAAACGGAGGTTTGGTAGACTGTTTACAACAAAAGAGCTGTATACCTGGGGTGGTCCAGGAAATTAAGGGGAGCATTGTAGGCATATACGCATCACCAAACATGATACAAGTACATATATAGATGTAGTGCATTTTAGTGAGGCTGCAGTACCAAAGGCCTCATCAGTGTGCAGCACTGATAAGGCTAACTGTAGCTTGGTTTGATGTTTGAAACTGTCTTGCAAAGCCAGGACCCGTTATGGAAACCATTTTTTGGCATTGCTACATGGACCTTTTAGCATTAATTGATATCCAAATAAATGTACATGTAATTCGTTATGTTTGATGGGTATAAATGTCTTTAGCTGCAAAGAAACATGAGCACGAAAGAAATGATGATTGAATGCATGCCTATAACTATGTCCAAAAATGAAGTTACGAGTTACAAGCAGTTGTCCTTGAATAGAAAAAACGACCATGCTTGCATGATCTCGTACTGTTCGATTTCTACTAGGAAACACAAAGCTAAGTCTTGCACTTTGGCCTGATTTGTTGTGAATGGCTTACATGAAAGTGTAGGCACTCATTGTAAGTGAGATTGAAGCTTTACCACATACTAGCACTCTTCCAGTGTACAATAAGGATTTGGAATAGTGCACTACTATACTTATGTTATGCATGTAGTGATATATGTAAGACTAATACACATCAAAGAACACAAATTGTTTTGAAATCAGAGCAAGCAGCCCCCTTATAATGACATACACTATATGGTGAACATTTAACTTACATCATATTCTGTTGCACATTACAACATTCATACATTTTGTAGGCATCCTATCAGTGTCTGCACCATAGCACTACTACACAAGCACTGCACCCACATATAGGTGACTGGTGCATGATGAGAAGCTACGGTACCAAGGAGTTATACCTTGCCCCATGAAACATGTAGCTTTTACATGCAGCTGACTTGACGAAGCTGCAGCCCATCAACCAAGGTAATGCCCTGTGAACCCTGTGAAATACATCTCCACTTTCTTCCACCGAAGCTAACAACTTTATATCGCCTCAACGATGTCTTAATCATAGATTGACAGTGGTATTGTGACTTAAGTCCACTGACTTAAGTCACAAATCTTAGTTACTAGAAATTGTATTCATGTGGTCTGTCAAAACATAGTTACCTTTCATGTGGCTGATTATGTTATGTGAGGGATATCCTTTCGAGAGATATTCCGGAAAGTATAAAGCTATTTCTATAACACTAGTCCTTTTAGTGAATTCTGTGCTTTTGTGCAATGCCAAAAGAATTCGTTCTTATCTTCAATGGAAGCAAAAGAGTATAGCGGTAGAGTCTTGATATGGGGTGCCACCTATGTCAAAGGGGCTGGTGAAGTGGCTGCACATGCATGCCGCAGAGAAGTGAAGTGAAATCTTTCAAATTTGCCGGCTAACCTTAGCAAGTAGAAAGATTGCATTTGTATTGAAGTTCAGTGATCATTCAGCTACCTTATGCAAAGTCTCTGTTGCAGTCCAGCAGGGAAATGCTGCTGCATTTCTAGGCACCATGGAGATGCCTGACTGTGACTATATGTTTAAATAGGCCATATGTGTAGTAGTGTATAAGATCATATAAAAGCATATCATATAAACTATTCTTTGCATTACAGTCCAATTCTCAAGTCATAACTGAATAAATAGTAAGGTATTTGCTTATAAATGGTGGATAAGACATTTCAGGGATATCCACCACGGTATTTAGCTATTGACCTGTTCAACACCTAAACATACCTTCTTGATATGCTCTGATACGTATTCTTACACTGATCAAAGAAAGGGCTGCTGCTTTAAAAAAAAAAACAAAACTTACATACATGTATGGATTAGCCAGACTTCGCTGGTGGGGTGCTCATAAGCCATTCTTGGGCCTATTATTATACTTACATAGATTAGTAATTACTTTTGCACAACTATGGATTAATAAATATTAATTTACAAATCCACAAGGCTAATTACACATCCTTCAGGTGATTCAACTGTATGAATAAAGCCCTCAGCTGTTTTGACTGATAACTGGTGGTAACTCATGGTCTTTTGCCTTTTCCTTCATTTTAATTCCATCCCTGAAATGGTTCATTGATAAACTGTCCTTTTGTATTTCAGTTGTCACAGAATATACATGCAGCACAGAACTTGCAGAAAATACCATCAATTGATATGCTATACATTCATAATTCATATAAATGACACTTGTTTTTTGCCCATAATTCATGAGTACTGGAGTAACCATTTTGGTTCAAATGTACGGTTATACTGTCCAAAAGGACGTGACTGGAAAAATATAATCATGCATGCAGTGGTAGCATTGTATCACATTTTAGCAGGGAAAAGTTCTCTGCAGTGGACAAGGCTTGGACTGCAACAGCAAAGGCATTTGGTGATTTAGCACGTTGAAATCATTGTGCAGCTCTAGCTCCATGTAACAATTCTCCTCCTATCACTAGCGGACAGCCTCTCATACTCCATGTCTGACATCGGCTCATTAGTTACTAGTGTGGTCTTTCTTCCACTTGGTGTCTCAACTCTCACATCAAAATCGGTTGGTTGCTGCATGGTCTCAGGCACTACCAAATTTGCAAGTAGAGTTACAGGCTCTGGCTCAAGGCAGGACAAGGTGAAGTGATCGCAGACGTGCAGCTTTTTTTCTTCGTGGGTAGGAAGTTGTCAAGGCTAGAGCGGCTAGCTGCAGCTCTCCCTTTCTTGCTGTTCTCGACGGCTAATGACCGGATCGTCCAGCTTTTTTTTAGTACCTTCAAACGGGTAACAACAATTAAGCTATCCCTGACGTTAGCAGCTTCCTACGTACAGGAACTGTGTCGTGATCAATGACAGATGTCAGCCCAAAATTGAAACGGTGCGCGTGCCTTGGTCGTGCTAGGCCTACTAAATGCGTAAATTTTGGGGGCGACTTTGTGTACCTTTCTTTCTCTGAGCAGGCTATCAATTCCTAATACAGTTGGTAGCTGTAACAATCACCATGCATTCAATTGCGGGGAAAATTGACGATCCCGTAATACTGCAGAATTTAAGTGAAATACGTATCAGTATATAAAATTTTTGACCAATCTTTATTTATACGTATCAAAACCTACGTATACATTTATTGGGTGAAGTTAAAAATTACGTATATACGTATTTGATATTCATCATGCCTACGATGCAATATTCATTCTGGTGAGTTGGCAGTTGCACAGCAAATAATGAAGCAATGAGCTTACACAATAGATCGTTCGGTGTTGGGCCTTGTCCTGTCCTTTGTAATACATGTAGTATAAACATGCAAGCCGCACTATTTGGATTGTGGCAATTACCGTTCGTTTCAGCTAGCTAGCCGTGGGTACGGTGCTGTATTTGGAGCTTATAACACAGCAATTCAGGCGTCCGCTCGCGGGTCATTGCAAATATCGGATTCAGTCACGCATCCGTGTAGATAACGAAACGTGCATACACGATCACCGGAAGGATGAATTTTTTGAAACAGCACCGTCCGAAACTGTACGAGAATTTCATTAACCGATACCGATTACCCGGGCTAATCTAAATATTCGTGCCAGGCCGTAGAATATTTTCGTAAGAGATACGAACTTGAGATGTTAACAAAAGCAGAAGCAAAATTTGTAGTGGCAAGTTTCTTTCTACCATTAGTACAGTATCTTCTACGTATTATAAGACCTGTGCTTTGTTGCAATCCCTACTTTGTATACAAATTCATCGGCTCCGATGCAAAGACAGGACTTTCGTATTTTCAGTCCTAATTCAAATATATATTATCTCTGTTCAAAGTAAGAGTTCTTTTCTTATGTATCTTTTTACAAATGTCCTTGTGTTACGCTAGAGCTAGAAATATGATAAACAGCAGCTGACCAAGGCAAAGTTTGGAGTGAGTTCTAATTATTGCACGCGCATACTATATTCTGTTTGAATATGCCTTTATCTATAGGAGCAGCTTCTTTTTGACCCATTCACGTATTTTCTAGGCCACTAATGAAGCTTTACTGCATTACAAGGTATGTTTTAACTTTGCTCACACAAGCTTCATATATATCCCATACACCTACAATTACTTTTGGACTGTTTCATGCGTTTAGCTAATGTAATGGATGATGCAGCTTGTTTGAATATAGTTTGTGTTGTTTGCTAGGTGAATCTAGATGACATCATGTTGAGAGTTGTTGACAGTTGTATGGTGGGAGTGGTACTGTGGTGATGTGATGAAAAGTGGAGGTACTGGGGTGATGGTGGGTGGGGAGAGGGTGAAATAGTGATGTACATGTAGAACACAGTTGTGGTTGGGTGATGGAGGGGTATAGTGGTGATGGAGGTATCATGGTGGGTGGAGGTTACAGTGTTGATGGTAGGTGAGGGTACAGTTGTGATGGATGGGTGGAGAGTTGATGGTGAAAGGGGAAGGGTACAGTGGTGGTGTAGGAACAGATGGTGATTTGCTAGATGTATAGAGTAATAAGATTTTATGTAGACTAAGTTATGGGAAATTGTAGGTGGTATGTATAGGCTTTGGGATATTTATTTTACATGGTGTGTGGATATTAGAATGTTATGTGTGCCTGTGTGATAGTGCTTATGGGGTGATGAGTGCCTCTCTGTGATATGTGTGTGATACATGTATAGGCATAGAGTACATGTATGTGTGGGCTGAGGGGCTCAACCCCCCTCTTTCCCTCCCCATCCGCGTACTTAATTTCATTGACCCATTCCTACGCTCCAGTGGCATGTAACTCTGCAGTAGTGTAACAAGGGTACTTCCCCATATTAGAATGTTTGGCCAAACGCGAGGGGCCTTCCTTCCACCTGCCTCACCCCCTTTAGTTCTAAATATTGCACGCATACTCTATATTATGCCTTTATCTGTAGGAGCAGCTTATTTTGACCCATTCACGTATTTTCTAGGCCACTAATGAAGCTTTACTGCATTTCAAGTTTTGTTTTAACTTTGCTCACACAAGCTTCATATACATGTATATCCCCACACACCTACAATTACTTTTGGTGGACGGGTGGACTGTTTCATGTGTTTAGCGTATGTAATGGGTGATGCAGCTTGTTTGAGTATAGTTTGCGTTGTGTGCTAGTTGATTTTGAGAGTTGTTGGCAGTTGGATGCTCGGTGGATGGAGGGGTATTGTGGTGATGTGATGAAAAATGAGGTACTGGGGTGATGGTGGGTGGGGATAAGATGTTGAACACAGTGGTGATTGGGTGCATGGTGATGGATGTATAGTGGTGATGGAGGTATAGTGGTGATGGAGGTATAGTGGTGATGGAGGTATAGTGGTAATGGAGGTAGAGTGGTGGGTGGGTTGTTGTGATGGAGGGTGGGGGAGGGATGATGGTGAAAGAGGAAGTGTACAGTGGTGATGTAGGAACACGATGGAGATGTATGGGATGTGTGGTGTAATAAGAATGTATGTAGACTAAGTGGTAGGTTGTACTTTAATGTTTATTTGTGTACCTGTGTGATATGTGCTTGTTGGGTGATGAGTGCCTCTATACATGTATGTGATATGCGCCTCTATGTGATACATAGTAGATTGTGTGTGGGCTCAGCTCAATCCCCTCCCTCCCTACTTATAAAAAATGTAACAGACCCGTCCCTACACTCCAGTGCATGTACATGTAACACTGCAGTAGTGTAACGAGGGGCCTTCCTTCCGCACGCCTCACCCCCTTTAGTCGTACTTATTCAAGGGTTTACTACAGCACGCACACACACACACACACACACCAAGCTACATTGTAAATGAAACTATGCCTACCCCTATTCCTACTACTACCCTACTCCTCCCCTTACCTACTACCCCTACTGCTCCTCCCCTTATCTACCACTACCCTACTCCTCCCCTTGCCTACCACTACCCCTGCTCCTCCCCTTACCTACCACTACCCCTACTCCTCCCCTTGCCTACCACTACCCCTACTCCTCCCCATACCTACCACTACCCCTACTCCTCCCCTTGCCTACCACTACCCCTGCTCCTCCCCTTACCTACCACTACCCCTACTCCTCCCCTTGCCTACCACTACCCCTACTCCTCCCCATACCTACCACTACCCCTACTCCTCCCCTTGCCTACCACTACCCCTGCTCCTCCCCTTACCTACCACTACCCCTACTCCTCCCCTTGCCTACCACTACCCCTACTCCTCCCCATGCCTACCACTACCCCTGCTCCTCCCCTTGCCTACCACTACCCCTACTCCTCCCCATACCTACCACTACCCCTACTCCTCCCCTTACGTATTACTATGGTGCTTGTGGCGACATGTAATGTGCACTTATTGTATCATGTATTCATATGTGTGATGTGTGCTTGTGTATGTGATTGTGTGCAACATTACTAGAAGTGCTTTGGTCATCTGTCACGACAGGTTGGAGCTGAACATGTCTACAGGGATGAAGGATCACACAAACTAAAACTGATTTGAATATTTTCTGCATTCTTGTAAAGGTGCTTTTAAAATGAATCAATTTCAAGGCTTATACAATGTTTTATTGCACACATGTGTACTGAGCTATTGATACGCATGGCACCAGCAACATGCTGTACATTAAGCCAGCCAGGGTGTATGAAGAACGCTGTTAGCTTGCCTATGTTGGGACAAAGCCCCTTTTCAGGCCAGAACTTTAGGTATTCGTTGTGATCCCCTTGGAGAGAGGTACCCACAGATTGAATGCAGAAACTGACTCACACATCTACATGTACATTCCACACATAGACACACACACACACACACACACACACACACACACACACACACCTAATCATATTCATGCTTTCAAGGTCAGCCCTTACAATGCAAGCAGCTGCTATCCTATGTCCAGACATGTCAAAAAGCCATAAATGGAAGATATCTGGTTTATATAAGCACATTCATCAGAAATGGTTCCTATTCTGATCTGGAATGAGACTTTAAAACTCAAAACCTTTTACATTTTTCTGACAAAATGGACGCTCGGACAGTAAAACGCACAGAAGCTAATGCATATTATCCTACCACTTTTATATAATAAGCAAAAAATGTGTGTGCTCCACCCCCACCACCTTTCCGCCCCTCCATCCTTATACCTGACCAAGCTCAATTCCATGGATGTGTGTATACACACTACTAGTACTGCTGTTAGTCAGAACAGTGATCTCTCATCTGGCATCACAGCTTGCCACTCATACATGCAGACCCTTTTGGCTGTACTTGCAGACATCTATGGCAGGCTCAACCTCCATCTAGTGAGGGCCAATGCCACAGCCATTCTCTATTTTGATTTAACTATAGGCTATGTTTAAGATTGCACCCATATCATGTGTACATTAAGTATTGTATTATGCATTCAAATATTAATAATGAAAAACACAACAATAATGCTTGATGCATTGCACATTTAATACATTTAACTCATATTAAACATTTTTATGTTTGCAAATGGATTTGTAAACTAATATGAAATGCATATGCATGTGAGAAATAAAGTAAGGAATGCTTTGACATTGTAGCAACTGCAACTGAGAGGATTGTACCTTGTGGTGTTGCAATGGAACGGATCCTTACAACATATACAATTTTTAATATCTATTCTATCCTGGTGTGATTAATGACACACCAGCAAATTAAAACTGATATCAGTCATACATTACTTATAGAAGTAAAAAAAAAACTGTTTAATAGTAACTGATCCTATGAAATAATATTTTTTTTAATACAGTTACAGTAGGTATATATCGTCAGTATATAACTCATACACATGCAGGGGTTCTCTATTATATAAAAGTACATAAATGTATATGCTAACGATACCTAATTAATAATGCGTTACCAGTAAATGAAACGAATAAGACTACTTAGCAACCTACATCATGCTCTTTGCCGACATATAAAGGATGGCATTTAATGAAGTGATTATATAATTTTAATGTTCAATTACACAATGGTTTTACAGAGGATTTTAAAACCCTTTATAGAATCAAAACTTGATTTGACGCGTCCGCTGCTATAAGAATACAGCCTTATTTTAAAATTGGAACACATCCATATACATACATGTATGTGTGTACATGCATATGTAAGGATGCAGTATCTGGCATTATAACAAATGAAACAACTGTAAGATATATACATAAACATTTCCCGGAGTCACTTTCCCTTGCATTGCACTAAATATTAGTAGTATATAAATATGCAATCGATTAATAATATACAATGATGGGCGTGGCACAATAACAAATTTAGAGAGTGGATATCCACGAATATGATCATGATATGATGATCATGCATATGTTGCACAACGGCCATGGGCATGGCGTTGCATTGTTTGGACGAGAAATCAATACGGTTATCACGCCTTTTACGGGTGAAGGGAGGGTGTGAAGCAATGGCTTTTCGACGTCGTGTGACCTTTCCAGTTACAGTGTGACCGCTAATACAATTGATTGGTTTATAGTTGTTACATGTACGCATATACTGTATGTACATGTACAGAGCTAGCTGAAAGTTAATTGAATTATGTATTAAACTACCCAATGACCAATTCACGTGACTGAGATATTTGGCGGGTCGTAAGTAAAGGGGGTGGTAATATGGCGCATTTGAGCCAGCAGGAATTCAGCGACGTATAGAATATCTTCAGAATCTGTTGACCACAGCTGAACATTATATTATAGCTTCGTGACTACTTTTATGATGCCAGGTGAGTTACACCTTTAGTTACACTCGTTATGCCTTATATTTGATCGAAGGCTTTTTTTTTTTTTTTGCAGGGAAAGTCGTTCTTCGATGCTTATTCTGGCGGGGTTTTAAAATTGGTTACTGGAGGTAGTACTACGCTACATCACAAGGTAAGCCCTGGTAACGATGTTCAGTAGCTAGGTTCCTGGGAGTTTACCTTTTCGCTGGTTCGACGTAACATCGGGAACAGTATTAATGGATTTCTGGTGCGTGGCTGAACAAAAGCGGTTCCTGGGAGTTTACCATTTCGCTGGTTCGACGTAACGTCGGGAACAGTATTTAATGGATTCCTCAGTGGTGCGTGGCTGAACAAAAGCGCTAAAAGTAAGAGTGCATCGCTATAGTTGTTATTTATACTTTCCCTTCGTTTCAACACAGATCGTGGCATGTATTGCTTCTCTGCCTCCTGTCGCATTTATGCATGACAGAACGAAAGTAGCACAAGGTAAACCATGCATTTGCAATGAGTCAACAGCACGGTGCGGTACCAAAGAAAGGTAAGTGAAACAATTAGATTTAATAGTGTGATATTCATTTTTATTATTCTTAGATGGAGATCAGATGTTAACCCTGCGTGTACTGTCCGAGAGGTAAGGTCATCTGGCAAAATTGTTGCCCAATTCATGCTTTCTTTTTTATATACAGATCTGTCCCAGTTCTCAATCAACTTTGTGCTTATGTTATTTTGTATACTGTGTGAAGCCAATTATATATTTTTAATAACCTGCAACATATTCAGTACAAGGAATTAATTGACATAACCCGTAAATTAACCACGTATCTTCCAATTGCCAATACGTCATACAATAATTCTTACGCACAAGTACGCGGTCCTCGTACGGTGTTTGCCCGGTTTCGTTCAAAATTGCACGTACGCGTGCGATAATTAATCCGAACTCATCCGTGCGCGTACAAATTAGCTTCCGGGACCGTGAAATCAATCGTATGAAATCGGTCCACTCGCGGTTTCGGATGCAAATGGCTCGCGTAACTCGGAAGCATGCTCTTCCGGTCGATATTACGTGTTCTCTCAGGCCCGGAATCAATGCCCTGAATTGCTGTGTAATTATGTAGCGATAATCTTTCGGCAAGTATAAATGGAGTATTATGCACCTATCAATGGTAAGTGCAAACCCCCCCCCCCCCCCCCCCCCCCCCCCCCCCCCCCCCCCCCAAAAAAAATCCGGGACATATAGGAGATTTGACCATTTGGAAACCATCATGCGTATGGGGGATTTGACATTGGGTGTGGTCAACAGCTGCGGATTGACCAGTCCAGTTATTAACCCCCGGTAATAAATGTCAAATCCGCCATATGTCCCGGATTTAGGGGGGGGGGGGGGGGGGGGGGGGGGGGTTGCACTTACCATTGGTAGGTGCATAATACGTAGCCCTTGTTTATAGCTAAACCATTAAGTATCCGTATTACGTATTACTTTTATACCACCCTTTTTGTATGTCACATAAATTCTACAGTACTGAGCTGGAGTTTGCAATGCCTACGCACACACGAGCCAGCTCTAAGTTTAATACTTTAGACAGCTTGCGTTTCAATTAACCTTTGGCATAATTCAAATTGCTCATCGTTCCAGCCGTTATTTTGTTACGATTCGTTTGTTTGTTCACTGCTAATTAACTTATACTTTCTAATCAAAGCACATTTTGAATTCGAAAGGCAGGAAACTCGCCATGTATAAGACCGTAGCGGTCGTATTAGCGAGTTTTACCACAAGATCGGGGTGGTCTTATTAGTGAGCCGCTACTGTACCAGTATAGCTCTACGAATTTATTTGAGTGCTTTCAATTCACTTTATATAATGTAGCCATATATTTGACAGGGATTGGGGGGGGGGGGGGGGGGGGGGCCGGCTTCTTCTAGTAGTACCTTAAAGCCACAGATCATTTAGAAGTTTCCGATATGACGAGAGCTAAAGTGTGTGTGTGTGTGTGTGTGTGTGTGTGTGTGTGTGTGTGTGTGTGTGTGTGTGTGTGTGTGTGTGTGTGTGTGTGTGTGTGTGTGTGTTTGTGTGTGTGTCTGTGTGTGTGTCTACTCTGTGTGTGTGTGTCTTTGTGTGTGTGTGTGTGTGTGTGTGTCTTTGTGTGTGTGTGTGTGTGTGTGTGTCTTTGTGTGTGTGTGTGTGTGTGTGTGTGTGTGTGTGTGTGTGTTTGTGTGTGCGCGCGCGCGCGCGTGTGTCAACTTACTCTTTCTCATGCTCAATTGGGTGAATCGTGCGAATCTGATAAGTATATACATACCGTGTACATGTAGGTGCAGGGTGACATAACGCTATAACCGTTGAGGTTTACTACCCGCTTACCTTTGCTTTCCTTTAATTGGCAATACGCTCCTCTAAACTCGAACTTGATAACGGCTATATAATTACGAGACGTCCGTACTACCAAAAGTGACACTGTCATCAAAATTATAAGGCTGGGGGTAGAGAGTTCGGGAATTATAGTTCAACCCAAAATCTAATCACTGTTGAATAGATCATTTAACGGAAATTGATTTACCCATAGCAAATGATAAACGCTAGCAAATGTCTCGACTCGCTTGTCGACAAACACACCCTATGGTATGCTGATCGAATTAAGGAACAACCACATCAAGGGGTTGTGAATGGCAGGAGGTGATGCAGTAGTAATGGAGTAGAGTTGTTTTGAATACACAGTTATACGCAATGTATATAACAGATGTGCAGTCATTAATGTATAACAGCGCGTATAAAAATGTTATACCGACGTGCAAACAACCCGACTGATGTTTTTCAACCATCAGTTGGGTCCCCAGACTAGCTTTTCTGATGTACAAGTAGCTGACTTGATGAAGCTGCAGCCCATCAACCAAGGTTATGCCCTGTGAAATACATCTCCACTTTCTTCCAACGACGCTAACAACTTATTGCCTCCGGCCCTTTCAACGATGTCTTAATCATAGTTTGACGGTGGTATTGTGGCTTAAGTCGCCTGCCTTAAGACACAATGGAAATCATTACTGGAAATTGTATTCACGTGGTCTGTCAAAACTTAATTACCTTTCATGTGGCGGATTATGCATGGCCACAAATGGAGGACATGAGTGAATATGTAAGGTTGTAATAGAGATTAGAGAATTCTGATTTCAACAATTAATTTGCCACCTTTTTTATGATTTATCATGTTTCAAGACAAGAAATTATTAATTCAAATCCATTAACTAATTGTTTTTCCAAATTGAATTCCAAGCAGGTTTAAAAATTGGTCTGATTATGTATCATGAAAAGAACATGCACTTGGCGGTCAAAGAGTTAACTCTTTGACAGCCAAGTGCACATTTTTGTGCAATAATTGCACGGATTTGCACCCCACGTTCACCGCCAAGTGCACATTTATGTGCACACGTATTAGAAAACCAATCTGTCTCGCATGGTTACGCTCTTTGTGCACCAAACAGCGCTCGGGGCATAGAACTACGACTGGAGTGTTGGTTTTTAGCTGAAAGGTAAACGGTAACTAACAGCTCCAGCTGTACGTGTAATGGCGCCTCTATCGTCACTAGCGGCTTTGAATAAGCACCCGCTTGTTACCGGTCCGCTTGTTCTACTAAAATAGGGGAGAGTGAAGCTTTTAAAAAAACCTGGACCTTAGAAATAACTCCAAGGGACAAGTGTGTTTTCATCGTCTGTTTTATAGTATACACGACGTATACGCTTCAAATCCGTTGTAGGCAACCATTGTTTTTCAAACACCATATATAAATATACAAACATTACAAAACGCTTTTTTATCACAGTAATATCTTTAAAGTAAGCTAACCGTGTGATTCTTCAAGAACGGCGAGTTTTCGGCGACTAATAAGCTACGGTAGCCATAATGAAAAACTTAGCTGGCAACTAACGACGTCACCCGTATTGCAGTTGCCTCCCTTAACTAAATTCAAAACAAATTAATTAATTACAACAGAACATAAAAAATAATAATAACTTACGTGATAATACAAGGAAGACAATAAACACATTATATGTGAAAGTTAGGTCTACGGCGGAGGAGCTATCCTAGAAAGGACAGCTGTGACATTGGCACAGACCAGGTTGAGATTCAGCCGACCACGATGGATTTTGGCCGCCATGTGGAGGTGGCAAGTCTGGAGGCTACTGAGGAGATGATGGTACCGTAGTGGCTTCCTTTCCCCAAGCCCCATAGGTTTCCACTACCATAGGGACACAAATCCACCCTAGTTCTGAACATTTTGGGTCATTTGCTTGGTGCTTTCTAGCCTCAGTACTCGGTCGCCTGAACATAAGTAATTCTATTCATAAACGTATGTTATTATGTAATATTACAACAGAACATAAGTAATTTTATTCATAAACGTATGTTATTATGTAATACTTTAAATGTCGTCTGCTCACGAGACTTCTGCTCACAAGTCTTGTTAAAATCATCTACTCACGAGAATATTAAAATAGTAAGACTACAATATAGTGTGCTGGGCCAAACCTCCGTTTTTAGACTACGGTACACCCACACATATGTGGATTGATACAAGGGCGCAAATTTTCTGATATGTTTTTGTTGTTGCCGAATCACTATCAAAACTAAATCCTACATACGCATGAATGCGCAAACTTAGATGAGCGTTTTATTAGTTCCCAGGCCATACCAAGCAATTTCGTGCATTCTCACGCGACACAATAGTGAAACTAATCATGATAACCGCTTGAGCATTTTAACGCGAGGTGTCGCTTAAAACCAGGCAGGAATGAGAATAGTATAGGGGTGTTTTACCGTTTCGTTGGCGTAAGCTAAGCCAAACCGTTCGAAGTTATCAAACAGCACATGCACGGAGAAATTTCTGTTGTATACATGTAGCTCACGATTATTTACCCATCTGAATCATATCATTTTAGTGTGCTGGTGCAATTTGCATGGTCATATCAGCAAAAAGCAACAGTCCTGCACAAAGTTTAGTGGGTTTTGATAATCGATATCGTGGGATTCGGGGATAAAAACACAAAGTTAAAGCAAGATCCCACAATATACATTTTACCACACAGAAAAGGTGTAGTATATGATGCGTCGACCATAGCTATAACCATCTACAAGTTGTGTAACATGTGTAATTACAAGGAGCTGCATGTAGATTAATGATTTATAAAGTATACAAAACAAACTTCGGAAAGCATCATATCGCACATATACGAACGGCTACATGTAATTATAAAACCCTGAAATAACTCTAGCTTGTGCATGGTTGCTATATACATTAGGTGCACAAAAGTACAGTGGTAAAGCCCGCTACATGTACATTATTATCTGTTGGAATGCACCATTTTATCACATTCATAGGCCCGTGGATGTTTGAAGGCAAATATTATGAACTCTTGCAGGCAGCATTATGCAGAGCTCATTCAAAACATCTATATAGTACATGTACAGGAGTAACAAGAGAGATAATATATAGGTCATAAGTGCAGACAACTCATAGACCTTATTCACAGCATGGTCTAGCCAGAGAATCAATTCCTGAACTGCTTTCACATTGATCAGGATGAGGTGGATACATGCATTTGGTACGCGCTTTTGGAATGCACCATTTTATCACACTCATTTAAATTTCATAGGCCAGTGTATGTTTGAAGGCAAACGTTATGAACTCCTGCAGGCAACATCAAGCAGATCTAGAGCTCATTCACAACATTGCAGCTCATTGTAAACAACATTGCAGTATATACATGTAACACAGTCAGTTCATTGCATATCATTCTATACTATCTATGGATATATGCAGTGTGCTTAGGTATACTTTTGCATTGCACTTAACCCCCCGACACCTGGCGGTTTGTCGCGTTACCGCGACAAGAAAGTAGCGGTACCGCGACAAAATTTAGAAGGGGCCTCCACCAAACCCTAGCAATGGAAATATGCATCAGTATATACTAATTAAGTGTCAAAATCAATGAGTCGTAAAGATGTAAATTTAATAGCAGGTCAGTATTGCGCATGCGCAATTTATTATAATGCTGCCATAGCAACGCTATGCAATTGCATAGTGACGTCACGCTATATGCTTGACACGGTTACGCCCTTTACTTGAATCGGTTTTTTCGACAAATTGAGCGGTACCGTACCGCTGCGTCTAATGTGCGGTAACTGACGGGTAACGCTTTTTATAGTTAGTCCTAAGTTTAATAACATGTCGTTAATTATTGCATTCGTTTCTTACCGTCGGAGTGTAGTTCAAGCTTTTTTGTTTACTAATACTGTTTAATTGCAAAGCTAATTCCTTATTGAGAAGTTTCAAGTAAGGTTAGAAAAAGTGTAGCGGTATACCCACACATTCATAGCGGTACCGCGACAGCAGGTGTCGGGGGGTTAATAGTTTCTTCTTTCCATAGGAACACGGAACTTCTAATCATTTTCCTTGTTGTGGTCTCCCTCGCACCCTGTATGCATGCAACAACTGATAGCGCCACCGTAATCGATGAATTCCACTAGTATTGCTGTTAACGGTTTAATGCCGAATACGCTGATCAGCGTAAAATTTTTATGTACGGTTCGTGCCGATTACGCGGAGCAGCGTACCAGCTGCCCCTCTCTGTTCAACAGTTTTGTTTTGTGACTCGTAGGACGTTGATTGGAAACTTCGCTGACTGGAAATACTCAACATTCGTCTGGCTATCTAAAACTACAATGGTCAACCACAGGTACCGTTCGATAATTAGTTTCTAATTAGTTTCAAGACACGCCCTATTTCTAAGTGTGCCCACCGTTAAAGCTGCTGTACTTGTTATGGACTACGAAGCGTCTAAAGCTTAGCCAAAACCTCATACACTATGAAGGCTATCTACTGGTACTTATAACTGGTTAGTACCTGAACGGGAAGCGTCAAAAAAGCTAAACAACTACTCTTTCACGTACCTATCTTTCAACCCGCACGGACGGCTTGTTTTCTACAGTATGAAACCACTTCATGGACATAGAATCGTAGCACTAACATTTCTTTCCAAGAATATGTGAAGAACATTACAATAGGACACTCCGCTCAAACGTTATTTGCTCGTATATCACTCCATTTCAAACAAACTTTGTAATGAAATTAGTTACAGGCACGACGCGTATAATTGTTAATTGGATTGTAGGCATGAAACCGTTAATTCACGTGGTACATGACCAACAATTACACCCCTTCTTGATGCAGATTGCAGACGGCACGGCGATCGTGTAAATTTTCAGGCTCCCTGCATACCTCCAGATATTCTCCGATCATAGGGGTCCAAATAGCGTTGTAAACATCAGTGATGTCCTCGTATTACACTTTCCACGTACACTCGATCGCCGCATGCCATGATAGAAGTGCCTTGATGGAAGTAAAAAGTGCAATACGTGGATCAATGTAATCAATTCAGTATCGTGACGTTTTTACATGTATATATGCGTTCATTGTACGCAGCTGCGGATGGATGACATCATCTCGTATATGCTGTAAGCTGCGTTACTATTTTATGCCGCCACGTATAGACAAGCGGCTCTTAATTAGAGTAATGAATTTACACCACATGCATATAGGCAAACTGATTGGACGTTTGGGGTATACTGGACAGGAGTCTGATACACGCATAAATTATGCCCTGTGGCAATCTTTCCTTTAATTGGATCTGGCGGTACTATTGTACTTTTTCAAAATTGATCGTCTATTTATAGTGAATGCGCAACATTGCAAGATTGGCTAGACATTCTTACCCCATTCAGGCCATTGATGATGAGTTCATATCTATCTGTTGTAACGTACGTCTGCACTCCACTTACAAAAGATGTCACGGGAATTTTTATATAGCAAGCTAGTTGCAGCAGAATTAATTCTAATATTGGGTACAATTCAGCATTGCAATCCCGGCCGTATGCTGATGCAGGTAATTTTTCTAAATCGAGAGTTACGGCAGTAACTCTCATATAGGATTTGTGCCGTATTATGAATATCATTAAAAAACGCGTCCCGCGTATAACTCACGAACCGAGAAACGGATAGTGTAGCTCTTTATTGCTATCGATCCACAATAGAATGACGATCATTTTCATGTTTTGTTCAAGTCGCTAGACCGTTTACTTTATGAGAACAAAAGAGCTCGTAGTTCTCGTTCCCAGACCGTAATTTGTCCATACATGTAGTCGTCGTCTTTATGGGTGACGAGATAGGAAAGGTTTTAAAGAGCGCCAGTTTCACTAAAAATCGTAGAAAATTCTGACAATACATCTTCAGGTATCTGATATATAAATAAAGCATGTAGCCAATATACGTAATTTGCAGCTGTTCTCGCGCGCCTACGTAATCGCTACGTAATATAGAGAGTTAGCTATATTAAAACCGTTTCCATGACAATGCTTCAGAATTGTGGATTGTGTATGATTGCATGGAACAGGTGTGAGTTTCATTTGTGTTTTTAGTTTTGCTCACCACTTTTAGCTAGCGAAGTTGTTTTTGTCAAAGTGCCTTTACGGCTACGAAAGAGGAAAGCTAAGCGACGAGAGGAATACCTCCTAAATCGAGACTATGAGTTAGAGTCCTCCCGAGTTCGGTACGATGCTGATGCTGAACAAAGGCGGGCGTCTGCTCGTGATATGTACAGAGCAAATCTGGAGTCGAACCGAGCTTCTAAGAGGTGGCAACAGGAAAAGAATTCTGTTGCAGTGCGAGCTTCTAAGATGCGACGTTATGAACTGAACTCAGATGGAAAGCTTGGCATGCGAGTTTCGAACTAATGGAACAGCTGCAAATGTAACATAACTGTAAATATTGTGTTGCTAGGCAATAAACGTGGGAGTTACAACGGCTGGATTTTATCGTACAATCGTATTCAGTTACTTCTACATTATACTACATGTATACCTATATACTAGTAGTCACTTATTTAAAAAAATTAATGAAACAAGATATAAAAAACATTCTCTCTGAAAAAGTTAGTGGTATTTAGGATTTGAAGGCAATGGTGGTGTAAAAAAAAAGGGAACAAGGGATTCAGTGGAGATACAATGATTATTCCTATATTTAGCACTGTATAGAACGTCATTACAATTATGTTGCTAAATATAGGAATAATCATTGTATCTCCACTGAATCCCTTGTTCCCTTTCTTTTTACACCACCATTGCCTTCAAATCCTGAATACCACTAACTTTTTCAGAGAGAATGTTTTTTTTATATCTTGTACTGTGTTGTACATGTATATATCATTTACTGTCCGTATAGGATTAGTTCCAACCGGCTCCACAAGTTCTGGACTGAGAAGGAAGCTTAAGGTCATCTTGTTCCAGACAGGTTGATTGCTTTAGAATGCATTATACAGATAGTACAGTGCCTAACATTGAACCAGCTAAGATTGAATGACGAAGAAGGTATGGTTCTTTAATTTTAATTGGTGCTGCACTCAGTACTACTAAGGTACATGCATGAGGACGCTATACGGTTTTGCAGTGCTGTGTTGTACTAGTCTGACGTAGCCATAAAGCGCGAGGGTATGGCTACGTCAGACTAGTGTTGTATACCTAGCTAGAAGTGATATATGCTAGCTAATTGAAGCTCACTGGTTTCATAGATCTGCAGCAGCGATTACCACTGCTGCTGCTGACTTATATATCGGTGTCAACTGTCAACTGTCTTCAGTTTACGGAAGAGATTCCTCCATAAAATAGGCTAATAGCAGTTAGCATTGCAACGAATCGTTTAATTTCCTTTCCTCTTCCTGTTATTTAGACGTCACACTTTATCGGGTCAGTTCCGTATCTGATTCTTCATCGGTGTTCTTACTTGCACACGTGCACAATATACATGTGCATGAAGACAGCTGGCTGTTCTAGTGCACTGGATTTAACAATTAAGTGAATAATATTCATAGCTTGCCAAGCGGACCTTGGGGAAGAGGGAGGGGGGGGTAGTATGGCCTGCAATTTCCGTCTCATTATTTTCATTGCAGGTGTGGCCAATTGTCATGGTTTTATGGGGCGTGGTCGAAGGCGGAGGGAGGTTGACCTGGCCCTAAATTTTAGGGTGGCGTCTAATAACTTTTTTTTTTGTCCCTCACCCCACCCCCCCCCCCCCCCCCTCCCACATTCAATATACTATTAATTCTCCATGGATCATTTATGAAATTGTTCTTCACATATATTTCACCTACAAGACTACATGTAGGTCAAAGGAAAAAAGAAAAACAATCACACTTTATGGTGACTGATTAATTGGAGATTCAATATATGTGGTAAGAAGCTCTATGTATTATTTGAACATACATTCTATATAGGATTTGAAGTGTTCACCATAATGAAATACTAACTGCTTCATTGTTGTTGGAAGTATGCCTTAATGTTGCCGTTGAACACCACTTACAACCACTGAATGGTGAAGGCTTTCACCGGCTACAACCAATGCTGATGAAAATTCACGTCTCGATATATGTGCCAGGGGCTACCGTTCCATCGACTTACCAGCAATATACTACAGACATGAAATGGTCAACGGGTGAAAGAGGTTGAGCATGGGGTCTTTACAACATTGGTTTTTAGTACACAGGAGCAATGGCTCGTGAGTGTTCAACATTTTAGTCGACATGATTTCCATCAAGCAGACCAAACCTTATTACCTTGTACATAATTAGCTGGCTACGCACTCGGACTCTCTTATGTTTCCCTTCGTGCTGCTGTTGTGTGCATTCATGGAAGCAGGTCATCACATATAGCACCCCTCCCACTACTTGCCCCTGGGTTTCTGGAGAGCTGCTGTCCTACTAGTGCAAAGTCTGTCCCGAAGTTAGGGTACTGTAGCTGCATCCAGTTCTGCAGCAGCTGGTTGGTCTGGAGGATGGCATTGGTTGCCTGAAGGTTTAACCCTGAGGAAGTGCTAATAAGAATACATGTTCATACTACAGCAGGCACCATGTACATATCTACACATGCACATGTACGCACATCCACATAGATCATAAATGTACATAGCAGAAAGTGAAGTAGATTGTAGTAACGGGACAATGTGGCGACCCCATTGTGTGTCTGGGCGACGCCGGTCGGGGCGCAAGCCTGCCGCAGCCGGCCATCGAACATTCTGGATGTGATGCACATGTATGTTAATGTATAGTATGTTTCGCACGTGTGTGATTCGAGTTGTTTGTCCTATCGACTGGTGACCTTGGTAGCGTCGACATCACGTCCGCGTGCCCCATCCTGGACCTCCGTCTCCCTGAGGTCCAGGTTACTACATAGATATACACTTTATTAGTACTTCCCATAAGTAGCCTGTACCCTGCTTCCTGCTGTGAGGTGACCACAGAAGAAGTGACAGCTACTTTGTTCTTGGCTATGAAGCCGGGAGGGGGGGGAGGAACGCGGCTCCTTCTTCAGCTGGTGAGACATGTCCAGAAATTGTGGACATCGATGCATAATTCGGCGTACGATTGTGATTTAAAAAATCTAATTGCACCATTAAACTCACTAGGTACTTCAGAGATTTATCACGTTATTAAAACTGCTAATTAATTTATTAAAATATATTATTGTTATTGTCTTTTAATAAATTCGTTGTATGTCTGCATGGCAGGGAAGTTAGGAATAGGCATCGCTGTTACATAAAATCCTTCCAAACTACAGCTATCGTCGATTTTAGTAATGTAAGCATACGCATGCGCAACTCAAAACATTTAGTTGTACTCGTGCCCCTGCCATTGGATGCATTCTAGAGGTCACGTGATCTGTTATTTAACCATTTTGATCCATTGTATAGTAGTTGGGCGTAGCCTTTTGGCGGATCAAGCCTAGGCCTATATCTATCAATCTAATTCTTGGTATACGCTAGTCTCGCTAGCCAGACGTACAACATCGAACTTCAACTGGATAGGCTGGAAACCCCCATTACGCGGAGTAGCTACTACATAATATGATATATAGGTGTGACTACGAGACTCGCTCGTTAAGATGCATGGGCGATTCCGTCCCATAATTATATGTATTGTATATATATCTAACTGCATGTGCATCGCTCTGACGTAGACCACGATGACTGGCTTCTTTTTGATAACATACTAGAAGTTCTCGTTGAGGTGTGTTAAGGATATTGCCTTCCACTAGCTAAAGAATTAACATATGCATGGCGGCGGATATTCACAGCTGGACTCTCCACTGTGTCCTGGCCCTATTATACTGTATATCGTCGATTAATGACTGTATATATGGATCAATTAGCAGGCAAGGTCGCTCGCGCTCACTCCATAGCAGTCTCGTTCCCAGACCCAATATCTGCTACGAGGTAAAGACATTTCTATCCAGCTCCGCCGGAATTCTGGCTAGGGTATACAAGAAGGATGAACAGCCGTAAACGTATTCGGCAGTTGGCCTGAGATGTGTGTGTTTGTTATGCCGTGTGTTCTACTTTTTTATGATTGAGCGGCTGGAAGGAAATGCACATGCACCCACACCCAAATGCAAATACCATGCACCATGCACGCAAATACACACACACACACACACACACAACGTAGCGTCGTCTGCGACAGAGAGGCATCACGTGATTGCATAAAAAAGTGTTTACTGTGCTGTAATTGGAATCGTCTTCGCTCGTGATCGACCATTGTCAGTGTACCTATTGCTCAAACTTGCCTAGCTCGCCTTCCGAACATATAGAGAACTTTAACAGATAAACGTCCATGTGTTGAGTTACAGCTCAGTAAACACTTTTTAATGCAATCACGTGATGTCTCTCTGTCGCAGGCGACGCTACGTTTCAAGACTAGACCAATCAAAGCACACGTCAGACATGGTATTTCTACAGGGCCTAGGGTCAGGGTATTTGTGTAATATAATTGTGCCTTCCACATTTATACATGCGTCGGATGTTGCACGCGATCTTGACATTTTAATTGTTTCAAGCTCTCAACACGATGAGTTCACCATGCATGCCCATGCCAACCTACTCAAGGCAAGCTGAGCGAGGTAATTTTAAACACTATATGGTAAATCATTACGTGCATGACTCACGCACGATACACACACGCAAGCGAACACACAACACGTGCACACAACACACGCGCGAGCAAGCACACACAGATAAGTGCATTGCCCAGCAGATGGAAGCCACTTCAAACCAGCACGGATCAAGTGCCATTCAGCTATTCCACCTTGTTTCAACAGTTAACAGGTTCATAATGTCACATGCATCAGTTACCTTCTCTTCTTATATATTCATTCTGCAACAGTGCTTGCCTTTAAAATACAGTTTGTTCAAGGATGTATGAATTGGTGAGCATAATGTATACTGTTTTGTACAGTGTTTGCGTGAATGCAGATTTGCTTACACCTGATCATGTTGCTAGCACTTTGGAACGCACTGATGAGAGCCAGTATTATCTAATGCCATCAAGGTTGGTGTGCCCACAATGTGACATTGAGATAATTGTACCAACCAAGCACAGGTTAGTATCAGTAATGATGGAAGGTGTGCAGCAGGCTCAACACATGGACCTGCAGATACACATAACACGATGCAGGGCGGTGTACCAGTACATGTTCATGATCAAGCATGCATGCTCACATGAGCTCCCGTATGAAATGCATTGTGTGCGCGTGTTTTGCAGGCATACTGCACCATCTATAGCCCTGAGAGATCAAAGAAAGGGCGTTGCTGAAAACTGTCTCTTAAAATTCAATTGCCTTTTTTGTTAATAAAAGGCTGCACCACATTGGCTTGGGGAATGTAATTAGAGGTAAGTATGAATGTCATTAATGGTTTAGACAGCTTATGGCTAAGTACACCGACAGTTTTCCTAACACCCAATGAATGTGCCTTATTTTCCGTATAATCGAGGTGATACTTTTCCGTATAATCGAGGGAGCACTGTATTATCTTTTCCCAACTGTTCCACAAGGATATCTCCCATCCACCTTCACAAGGCACTCTCTCCTCTACCTCCACAAGGCTATCTCACAAGGCTACCTCCCTCCACCTTCACAAAACTACCTCCCTCCACCTTCACAAAACTACCTCCCTCCACCTTCACAAGGCTGTCACCCTTTCCACCTTCCCCATGTGGATATAGTAAAAAAGTAGGTTGTTACCGCATGTATTCCTCACGTGATATATCCTTATAAGGTTCGTCTCTGTGGAACGGGGTTTATTTTGCTGTATTGGTAGTTTTCATTCTGCAGAGATGAAAATATATATAGACACGCACAGATACAGATACGTTAGTTGCAACAACAAAATAGAACAAAAATATGGTGTCAGGTTTGCACGTAAGGACATGCCCATCTTCTTTACAAATATTAATGAAGGTAGAACAGGTGCAAAATGTGGCTTTGCTATAGGTATTACATCCACGAACTCGTTGTGGTAGAATTAGCAATATAGGTGAGTAAGCCGGAATCGAATCGTTTAAAACCAACGCAACCAAAACAAGCCGTTGTAGAATCCATGCACATGTACATATAGGTAGCTAAAACACATGATCGCGCCCTACAGCTAGGGCTTAAAAAGAATGTTGGAGCAGCCGAGTAGGCCTACTACCAAAAAAAAGTACAATCGCATCTATATTGCCACCCATGCACACGCACAACAGTCGAAATCAGACGCACATGTGTAACAAGCTATCAAGTATCGAACGTTCGTTGCTAGGATTCATACCGTGGTCGGTGATTTGTGCCTTCTTGTTTGAAAACCTTCATCGCGGCAGGGCACGC
The DNA here is from genome assembly GCA_949361645.1 of Spongilla lacustris. Lineage (NCBI taxonomy): Eukaryota > Metazoa > Porifera > Demospongiae > Spongillida > Spongillidae > Spongilla > Spongilla lacustris. The sequence goes on from OX442430.1 coordinate 4,384,414, forward strand.
ACGCGGCGTTTGTCGATTTATTATTGAATATTGGTATTTACAAAGACATATGAACCTTAATGATAAAAGTGATCAGGGAAGCGAGGGTAAAAGGGTCATGAACGTTAGAATATGTCACACTCCAGCCCTAATGGTTTTACTAACAGCAGTTAGTCTTTCCTTTTTGATATCTAGCTTGGATTTTCGTCAGGAAGCATAAATGTCTTGAAAAACCCTAATTTTAAAAATCAAAATCTATACATGTCTATGGAAACACTGAAATTCTGATGAGGAAGCGTCAGGAAGAGGGCTAATTTTTTTGTTTAACGACAGAGGTATACCTTATGATCCTCTTCATCATAAAGTTCTTTTTCCTTGTCATGGGCATCTTTTCCTGAGTGACAGTGATCAAAAGAGTGTCATCCTCCATACATTTCAATGTGCCTGTTGTTCTATCATTTCGGTTGTTCAACCGAACGGGAACACTTAGGACACTTGCCAACCTAGTGCAAATAGAGAAAGGTGAATTCATTCTTTAGCAACTGCAACACATAATACCGGTAACTTGTACACTCTGGAAAGACGAACTATTGCCATTTAACGATCAAAACCCTGATCTCAGCGCGATTCAACACGACCATGAAATAATAGCCCGCCTAAAATCTACAAATCACATGCACGGTTAGTTAACCACATTTCTAATTGGAGCACTTTTGTATCGTACTACACAAACATTTGTACAGGGGTCCAATAGAGGTCTACTGTGTAGGCATTCTACTGCTTCCATTGTAGCATTTACTGGGATCCGATGTGATAATGACCAAACTCAACTGGCGAGTTAGCATAGGCCATAGCCATGCACCATGGGCCCGGCCTACCGCTCACAAAATTTACCGCCGTATATACACCAAGCAGACATACATGTATATAGCTAACATTTGACGTCCAGCAGCATTAATAGAAGCAAAGTAGCACTCCGACTTCGATGCCTACACACCTTCCTACCTCACGTGGGTCCGGGTACGGGACTGAATTAATTCTATGGTATACTTATGTAAACAGTGGGATTTTATGGAATGAAATATACGCAGTAGTACAGTATATATATTCAAATATACTCTTAAGAATACACTATCGTATATTTTGAAGGTGTGCTTATATAAACGGTGACGTATTTTACACTTGCGTATTCTCAAATATACGTGGTCGTACACTTCAAATATACTACACAGGGTATATTTTGCGCATTCCTCAAATATACGCATAAACAAACATTTTGCACAGTGCAATGTGTAGTTTTTGGTATCAGCACATGTCAGGACCTACGTTATGTACAACGTTAACTAGGTCCAGAAATTCATTCACAGGGACTACTTAACTTAGGTCCCAAGGTTGGTAGAATCCATTGACAGGCTAGTGTAGAGATGATGCTGTTATCATGATGTCATCACATTTGTTATGCAGTGGCTCATGATCAGTTCAATGCTAATGCACACAACTAGTTCTTACAAACAATCTCTGTAGTGCTTCAGCTCTCCTTCACTTAGGGTCAGCAGATATACTACCACTGTAACATTGTAATATTCATGACATTATGATGGGGGAGAGGGGGCTCATGGAATATTCACATTTGAGGGGGACCTAGCCCCCCCTCCTTATCAGCTGGTCACACACAGTAGTGACTACACCCTCCCTCCTCCACATCTCATTGTCTCTCAAGCCGTTTCATTTTGCTACTAAACCAATGCAAGGACATGAATGACCAGTTATACAATATTACATTCCACCAATACCATACTCTACTACTGTAACCAGTTCTGGTGGTACTAAATGTTTATACTGATATGACAATGTCAACATCTTCAGTGTTGTGTTAGACCTCATGGCATCCATCAGATACTGCACACCACCATCTGATATCTTATCACATCTATACAGACCCAGCTTTTCCAATGTTGGATTGTCCTTGATAACATCAGCTAGGCTTTTGGCTCCTTGTTCTCCAAATGGATTGTTACTAAGGTTCAGTGTCTTCAGCCTGCAACACTTTAGTCCTCCACATAGCTCACATATGGCTTCATCCTCAAGACCACACACCCGCAACCCCAACTCAGATAGTGTGGTGTTATGTTTGAGTGCAGTTGCTGGACAGGTACCAATAATGATAATAACACATACATGTTAAACACATTATCAAATAATCATGATAACAAGTTTACAAAGATAGCCTACTGAGCAACCCTGCTCTGTCATCCATTGCTGTTGTACTTCTCCTAGAACCCCTCCGGCAGAGGTCCATCAACTTTGAGGATTGCAAAAGACAGTCTTGCTAGTACCCACCCCCAACACTTCACTGTAAGATTTATTAAAGTATACTGTTTGGTGGAAACAGTGGAATTTTAGCAAATTGCCATAACCACATCAGAGGGCTCAACCAGCTGCAATCCCCTACTGCATATTCAGACTAAGCCCATTTCCTATCATCTCAGATCAGATCTGCCCATGGTGCCCCTTCAGCATGCAATAAACCCACTAAACACAACCCTTCCCCTTTTCAGTCACTTAGCTGCTGGCTGTCAAGTCTTAGTAATCACCCTCCCACCACACTCTGTATCTGAGTATATGTATATTGGAGTGTGTGCACTCTCACTATTGTATTGTGTAGCTCATTTGCTGTTTTGCATGTCACTGCTCAACACATGGCTACCCTAACAACACTGGGCTAACACCTGCTAGCCTAGGGTCCACACCCCATATGCCCCACAATGGTGCAGGCAACTAAGCGAAAGAATGTGCTGAGCTGGTTATCAATCATGACATCACAGCTGGTGGCCAAATCTAAAAGCAAGCGTAAGTGGTGGTATGCCTGGGCATCGATGTATGATGTTTGGGAATACCAAGGCCATTGATTGAAGTGTCTCTTTCCATAGAATTTCCATTTACACACATGCACACACAGCACATGTACACACATATGTACATGACACACACATGCATACACATATATGTATTAACATACAAACATGCACATGCACACACATACACATGCACACATGTATACACAAATGTACACACATACACATAACCACACACACATGTATACACACACACTTACATACACATACACATGTACATGACACATAAATGCATACACATGCTAATACACACAATGCACATGCACACACACACAAATGAACACAGATACATACACATGTGCACACATTTACATGTATACACATACTGTACACATGACACACAACACATGCTCACACATAAGTACATGACACACACATGCACACACATGCACACATGCACACACACATGCACTCACAATGCACACACACATGCTAACAGCAGGCCCGTAGCCAGGGGGGATTGGGGGGCCCCTGTTCGATGCCCAAGTTTCGCCCCTCCTAGTTATGGCACTTTTTAAAAAATTGCATCAGGCTCGAAGATGACAGCGCTCTTGCTTTTTGAATGCGAGGGTAGGGGGACCACCCCCTGTATTACTATTATTGTTATTATCGATAATACTTTCAGAAGTTCTGCAGTCCTATTAATCACCCCCCCCCCCCCCCCCCCCGCCAGACTTCCTGGCTACGGGCCTGTTAACACGCACACATACACATATAAACACACACATGCATGCACATGCACATACATACACAGGCTCATAGCCAGAGAGTTTGGTTGGGGGGGGGGGGGGGGGGGGGGGGGCAACTATGAAAGCAGGGGGAGGGGTCCCCCTTGTGGCCAAATACAAGTACGGATGGGAGAGGGGGCCACCACTGCTTTATACATCTTTATAATATGATAACTGGAGAGGGGCAGAACTCAGGGGGATTGACCAACCCCCCCCCCACCCCCCCCAGATCCCCCGTGGCTATGAGCCTGCATTCACACACATGGCACACATGCACACACATACACACACACATGCACATACATACACATGTACACACATGCACATACACCTGTGTGTTTATGTGTGTATGTGTATAATTCATGTGTGTGCATGCATGAACACACACATTCACACATACAGAGAAATACTGTTGGACAGCAATTACTCTGAGCGAAGTGCACTCTTTGCAACTACTCAAAAGACCTGTCTAGCTTTCCTCACATTTCAACAATTCTAGATCTTAGACATCCCGAATACGTACAGTATAAGTATACCCTAGCTATTTGTGCTTTTCATCGTGAGACATGTTGATTATTCACAATTGTAACAAATATATCGAATTTTTGAGGTCATGTTGTATTTCATTGCACATGCATGACCTTTAGAAGCACGTTTTCTATTTATGAACACAATTTTTTTGGTTTTCTTCCAGCATTAAGCGATGCATTTGAGTAACACGAATTGAAGGCTTTGAAGGGAGTTCATCGAGTTTTTCATGGTAAGGATACTAGTACAGCAGTTCGTGATCGGAATGCCTGTTACTACTGCGTGCTGCACTACCCACTATAATGAGCCACTGCTTTTAAAGGCAGGTAAGTACCTTGTCGCGTTAGTTAATAACACCGTACCTTGCCTTACAAAGGTCATAACATATGATACGCTGGCTCTAGCAAGCTTTCATAGTAAGCTTAACAATCGGTACGATTAACGTTGTTATTGTCACCAATCTGCTTAGCGAACATGACCATCATTGGTCTGACAGCTGCACCGAAAATTCAATTTAATTCAATTTAAAAGGTTAGACATGTGCCATATTGGAACCTGACCTTTATATGTGTTTTCTTCATTTGTTTAGTTTCCAAAGCATGCAGAGAAACACTCCAGGACTACTTGATCGTTGTATAGGCGCTAAAGACATGTTTATAGTTTTGTTGTATGATTGTATTTATTGTCAACTTTTTCAACTGTTGTTGTATAGTTTATTAAGATCACTTTATGTTGTATCATAAGATTACAGTGCATACACGAACTATTGATACCTGTGTCAACACCCATTGGAATGTAGTGGCTACACTTCAGGGGTGTTGGCTACCCCTGAGCGGTTACCACTACACTCCATTGGGTGTTATTCCTAAACAGTCGTACAAACACCCCAATGTGTGTTGCAGTAATGCCCTTTTTTAACAGTGTTTCTTATGCAATCTGAAATAAACATATTATCGACACACAATCACACACGTCACATATAAAGTTATCTTTGACCTAATGTGACCACAAAAAAACACCTCAGTGAGGGGTTAGTTGTTATAGCACTTACTAGCACATCCCAAACACACATTCACACACAGCTGCACAGCCACATTCCTAAAAGTAATCTCTGAAGGTGTGACCTCAAAAGACAATCAAACACCTCAGAGGGGGAGGATTAGTTGTTTTAGCACTTAGTAGGAATAGAACACAAGCAAGCACATATCACACAAACACAGTACATATCACACACAAACACAGCACATATCACATAAATACACACAGCACATATCACATACAAACTATACATATATCACACACAAACATAGCACATCACACAAACACACAGACATATCACATACATTAGTCCCATGCAGTGCAGCGAGCCTTTTCCTGAACCATGTTAGGATGCTGTTAGTTGCGCGAATCAGTGGCGGATCTAGCAGGGCGGCAGCCCCCCCACACACACACACGATGCGTGTGCGCGCGCACTACCTACCGTAGGTAACGCACGCGCATCTAGAAAGCACACCTTTTGTGTGTCGGGGGCGGCAATTTCTTGATAATGCAAAAGTTCAATGATTAGATCTAAATATGAAATTTT
>OX442430.1:4390348-4609342 GCA_949361645.1 Spongilla lacustris
GAGGTAAGGTGGTGAAGGCAGTAGAATGAGGTAAGGTGATGAAGGCAGTAGAAAGGGGTAAGAAGGTGAAGGCAGAAAGATGAGGTAAGGTGGTGAAGGCAGTAGGATTAGGGAAGGGGAGAAAAGAAGGCATTGGAAGGGGTAAGGTGGTGAAGGCAGTAGGATTAGGGAAGGAGGGAAAAGAAGGCAGTAGGATTAGGGAAGGAGGGAAAAGAAGGCAGTAGGATGAGGTAAGGTGGTGACAGCAGTAGAAAGGGGTAAGAAGGTGAAGGCAGTGCCAGTTGGATGAGGTAAGGTGGTGAAGGCAGTAGAATGAGGTAAGGTGATGAAGGCAGTAGAAAGGGGTAAAAAGGTGAAGAGAGTAAGATGAGGTAAGGTGGTGAAGGCAGTAGGATGAGGTAAGGTGGTGAAGGCAGTAAGATTAGGGAAGGAGGGAAAAGAAGGCAGTTGGATGAGGTAAGGTGGTGAAAGGGGTAAAAAGGTGAAGGCAGTACAGTGCATAAGTTTTTAATAAGAAATGCGCGGTGTACTAGTATATCCCAATATATGAAGAAATGTTATATTGCAGGTGAAGCATTCTCAAAGGCTGAATGAAACTCCGTTACATTGCTGGATAATAACACAGGATAATGGTGAGGTTTGTTGTGGCCATTGCACATGCATGGCTGGGTTAGGTGAAACTTGTACACACGTTGCTGCTATTCTATTTTACCTTGAAGCATCAAACAGAGTGATTGGCATAGAAACCTGCACACAGAGGAAATGTGAATGGATTATTCCCATCCTCTGTAAAAAACATAGAATATCTTCCATTAAGCGACATTGACTTCTCTTCTGCACAAACCAAGAAACGGAGGTTGGATGCTAATATCAATGACCAGATATCCACTACAGTTGCAAACGAGAGCCATGATTCTAATAGGGAAAGTTTGAGTACGTCCTTTCCCAGTTCATCAATTATGAGTGCATTTTACACTAAACTGAGCATGACAAGCACAATGCCTGCTGTCTTATCACTAATACCAGAGCACTGTGAAAGATATGTCCCAAAATGTTCCCTTCCTGAATACCCAAAACCATTAAAATCCCTTCATCAATCACAGTACATGACCATGGAGATTAACGAGTTACAGAAGGAATGTGACAACATTGATTTAACTGTGACCCCAGTTATGGCAGCAGCTGTAGAAAAGGATACAGTTGATCAGTACAAATCAAATCTCTGGTACAAGTTTCGGGCAGGCAGAGTGACTGCATCAAAAATGAAATCGGTTTGCCATACCAGCCCATTAAACCCATCTAAAAGTTTAATAAGGAACATATGCTATCCAGAGGCATTTGTTTTTTCATCTGCAGCAACATCATGGGGTTGCAGACAAGAAAAAGCTGCTAAGACCTTATACATGAAGTTCATGCAATGCAAGCACACTAATCTTGTGTTTAAAGATAGCGGTTTAGTGATAAATCCATTATGGCCATTTATTGCAGTTGGAGTTATTAGTTGCACTTGTTGTGGAAAAGGGGTTTTGAAATAAAATGTCCTTACAGTCATAAGGGTGAGTGCATTACAAACATCGCAACACATGACAGTCAATTCTGTCTTAAAAAAGACTCAGATGGGAAGCTTCATCTTGACCACAATCATGCCTACTATTATCAAGTACAAACACAATTATATGTATGCAATGTAGACTATTGTGATTTCATTGTTTGCACGTTCAGCTCAAAAGATGGTTTGTATGTGGAGCGGATCACTAAAGACAACACATTTTGGAATGAATGTGTGCAAAAAGCAGAGCTTTTATTCCGTAAATGCATTTTACCTGAACTACTTGGAAATTGGTATACAAGATCCAGCATTTCATCGCATGCAATAGACGTGACTACTTGCAGTGCAACAGATGCAACCACTTCAAGTGTTGAAAATACAAGTATGCCTGAAACCAGTGATTCATACTATTGCTATTGTAGAGGACCTGATGAAGGTGAGATGATTGGCTGTGATAATCCCCAATGCCCCATTCAATGGTTTCACTTTGAATGCCTTGAGATAACAACGGCTCCTTTTGGTAAATGGTATTGCCCAGATTGTATAAGTATGTCAGAATTGAAGCAATCAAAAAAAAGGAAATGTACAACACAAGTCACAGTCAGTTAATTGGTACAACAGAGTCACACACATTGGTAAGAGCACAACAAACATTGACAATGTAATCTATCACAGGTAGTTCATTATCCTCCCTTGTCGTAGTAAAATGAATTGGAATTGTACTTTGTAATATGCTGTATTTCTTTTTCAAATTACCTATCACTCGTTCAACATGTATCCTCACATTAGCAATGGTTCTGGTTTCATGAACTTCTAGTGCCGAGAGTTGAGATTAACCTCTTGTAAATGCAGGAATATAGAGTTGACATTGTTGCATTCCAACAGAATCTGCTATATCAAACCCCCTGTCAGCTAAAATAATATCTCCTGGTGTAAGTTTATTCAATATTCCACAGTTTTCTGTTAGGTATTTGTCACTAACTTGGCCTCCCCAACACTTCGATACATATGAAATAACACCTTGAGGTGCTATACCTAGTAGTACTTTAGCTGTGTTGTGATGCTTATAGTTCGACCAGGTACATGCACGTGCGTGCAGACCTGATGGTCTTTTTATGAATATTTCGAAGCAATCCAAAATAACAGCCACTTTCTTTCCAAATGCCACTTGGAAACAATCTGGCATAGTCTTTTGACGGGTCTCTTGATCAGGCCATAAGATTGATTTTGATAACATTACATACATAGCTTTGATCCATTTAAGAAAGATTCGAGATACAGTTGATACAGAAACTGTAAATCTATATGCCAGATCTTGATACCTAGCATTTAAACGCAACTTTAACATGACAAGCATAAATTGTTCAAAATTGGTTAATTTTGATGTATCAGTTTTTGGAACAGCTAATGCTACATGGTCAAACACCTCCTTAAGTATTTGAAAGCCTTGCAGATCTGACTCACTAAATGAAGATAGTCTTACATCAGTTTGTGACAGAGTACTTACCATTTCTGTACTCTGTTCAACAGTGCGGACAACTTCTGCGATGTCTACATCTTCAATAACTTCTACGTCTACATCTTCAGAAACTACATTTTCAACACCTATTCTTCGTAATCCTTGCTCAAACTCCAAGTGATACTTTATGCTTTCCCAGGCGACTTCAACACCTTCCTCTTCAAAAGCTGTAGTAGAGTATGTACAGACCTCTTCGTGGACCTCTTCACAACCAGCAACCATTTCGATATCAAAGCACATATCGCTTACATCCATTTGCGTCTGCTCCTTTCGACGTTTCATACGGTCATATCGGGTATCACGCCCGGTACAGCTGTTTTGAAGTACCCTTTCCCTTTTACAGTGACCAAGAAGCAGGGTTGGTAACCAATCTGGGTTCAAGTCGTCATACAGGGCAGCTGGCTTTCCCGATACAAAGTGCATGGAACATACACGATATTTGCTAGCGTCGTCTTTATTAATGTCTTGCCTTGAAAGAGCAGCAAGGAAGCCGTCTCTTCGTCGTTCACTAAGCTCCCTTTCACGCTCACCTCCAATGTGGTAGATAACAGCAGGTATGCGATAGAACGATACATCTTTGTCACGGTCAGAACGCTTGTAACACCCAATTAGTACCATATTTGCAATCACTTCCTGTGCACCAAGATGGCCGCCACCGGTATTACACGTGATCTAGTTAATTATCTTGTGACACATGAAAAAGGTCCATTGCTGCTGCGCGATGGAATGGTGCGAGCAAGAAGTAAGCGATCAAAAGAAGATAGTTTACCTCAGGAAACAGGTAGAGCTAAATCAAGTAGGTATATAGTACTATTAAAGGTAAAACGTGTGTGTCGTTTAGACCAGAATACGGTCACAATGGCTTTGCGTAGAGTTTTCTATTCGCTATCCTTATCCACGTTGACTCACGAATATTGCGCTTGCTAGCTATCAATATTGAATACATGTACACTTTCAAAGTATGCTTATTTTCATGCTAAATGAACGCAAAAGTGAAAAAGCGGCTGGGGCGAAGCCCCAGACCCCACTGGGGGAGCTTACAGCGCTCCCCCAGACCCCCTAGCTGTTACGGGAGGGGCACGCCCCCTCCCGTACCCACCCCCGCTTGTGAATATAGTTATTAGACCCCCCCTTCCAGAAATCCTGGATCCGCCACTGCCCCTATAGCCCCATTCCTAGATCCGCCACTGCCATGCACTCAAACCCGAAACGTACAAGCATTAAAACTCATTTCAGTATTATTTGCTTTGAATTGGAATAACAGTAGTACCCCTCCGCCCCCACCAAAAACGGCTCCTGTTTTGAACGAGCGTATACTATTGAAGTAATCTCGAGCGCTGTTGCGCGCCGTTCATCAAAATCTTGTTAGAGCACCATTTCTTTCCAGAAATCAGGTACGCACTATCGTTAATGGTTACGATGCAGGCGCTGATCAGGGGCGAACGGAGGAATTCGGAGAGGGGGGTGTCCGATATGAATATTGATGAAGGGGCGGGGTAGCTATAAAAGTAATGGGATCTGGGGCGGAGCCCCAGAAAAATTTGGCAAGTAATGTATTAAAATCACAAGGAGTTTTTGTATCGAAAAGTGCCACACCAATGGCGGATTACTTAAATATGTATGTACGTCCCCACACATCATGTATACTGGGGTCTGGGGCGGAGCCCCAGAAGCTGGAGCGCGATCTCGAAATCGTTTTAAAACAGGCCCGCTGAGCTGGAGGTCAATGGCAGATGCTGCACTTTAATGTATTAACCTTTAATCTATTTTCATCCTTAATTCAGGATGGAAATCCTAAATTAAGGATGACTTTACGCCGCTCGTATCGACATCAATTCGAACGGTATCGATGTTTGTTTTTTTTTTGCTATTTAGCTTCTGTAGGCTTTCATCTATACAACGCTATCCATTTAAGTCGTTCAAATTTCTTTTTGAAAAAATAATGTTTAGGCTTAGTTTACTTTTTCGTTTGCAAACAATGCCGCGGTTACCATCAAAGTCAGGTATAAGGTTAAGGAAAGAGCAGGAAGCTTACTTTCAAGATAGAAACTGTTACAAAGATCAGTAAGGAGAGCCATATAAGCAAATTCAAGAATATGGGACACAGGAGGTACGAGCATCGAATTAACTCAAGGCGGGCTAAGTGAAGCGAGTCAAAGCGGGTGGTACGATGGTTAGCCTCTGCAATACACATGTATAAAAACAAAAACGCACTTCTGTCGTTGAGAGCGATGCAGAAATACCTGGCATTGGTAGAAATGCTGTCACCAGTACTGTTGGGACATAAAAAGAAAGGGGGGATGCTCAGACAGCGATCATAAATTACACTTTTCTATTATTTTATGTACAAGTTTGATAAAAATACAACTTCCACCAAGAGTCTGGAGGTGCACCACCAATAAGTAGTGAAAAGGAGTAAAATTGATATGTTCAATGCTCTTTGTAAGCATTACAAACTATAAATTGCTAATCATTTAATTTATGTAAGCAAGAGCAACGAAACGTGCTTATGCATCCTTGAAGTTTGCATGGGCAGCTTTCTAGATGATTAAAATTATTCCATGCTATAGAATGTGCGCACCATTGGTGAAACAAACAGCTTCTATGTTTTTATGATTTTAATTTTCATTGCAATGGTTGTTATAAACGGAAGAACTCGTTATCCTGAATTCAGGATTTTACCGATCCTGAATTCAGGATTTTACCGATCCTGAATTCAGGATCGTTTCACGCAGATTAGAGATTAAACAATGTACATGCATGTATTTAGCGAATCATGGGCTAACTATATGGGAAGTTAGGCAACTTATATATGTATGTATACATTGTATAAGTACTGAAATCAAGTCTGCCCACTTACTTTTAAAAACGGCCCTGATACATGATGTATAGCCTAATGCTTATTCACCATGAATTGGATTACGTGTAACGCGGTGATAGTATTACCAATTAAAACGTATAATTACCAATGGGCTACTGTCCACACAAACCTTGTACATACTACGCATAACTACAAATTATGTGCGTTTACACCAGTCTGCTTGAAGTAAACTCTTTCGCAAAATGTTACTTCATTTTAAAGCTACAATATTATTATTATTACCCCACCCTCCGCCCACACCATTAAAAATGGCTCGTGTTTAAACAAGCGTATCGTCATAACCATTAACGCTAGCGCGTACCTGTTTCAACACTTCAGGAAAGAAATGGTGCTCTAACAAGATTTTGATGAACGGCGCGCAGCAGCGCTCGAGATTACGACAATACCGCTCGTTCAAATTAACACGAGCCATTTTTTTGGTGGGGGCGGAGCGGTACTACCGTTATTCCAATTAAAGGCAAATACTGAAATGAAATTCTATTTAGTGAATACGCATACTGGTGTATGGAGTGACGAAATCAGAGCATACAGTACTATTATTAATATCACGTATTCATATGTGCGGGACGTGGGCTAATTATATTCATCAATGGTTCCAAGGGGGGTGTCCGGACACCCTGGACCCCCCCCCCCCCCCCCTCCCCTGTATCCGCCTCTGCTGATCCAGGAATTCAGAAGGGGGGGTGGCTGGACCCGTGGTGGTAAAAGGGGGTGGGTGCGGGAGGAGGATGTGCCCCCTCCAGCGTGAAGCGCGGAAGTTTTTTTTACTGGCGGTAGATATCTTATGCATGAAAAAGTGTTTTCTTTAGGACAGGTGCACTCATCATATCAGATTTTTCACTGAGATCATTTTGCCTGCTTTCCGTCAAAGATGTTGAAGTGCAAGTCCTTATTGGACTTTTTAAGTTCAACTCGGAAAGGGAAATACCCAAAGGTCCTGATCACAGCGAGACATCAGTATCTGGCCTACCAGTTACTTGTGCATCCTACGAGTCCGAATCTATGGATGATGATGCCGATAGTCATACAGATTCTGATCTGGAAGCAGTATACATGTATATCTCAATCAGCATCTAAATGACGGGTGTAAAACCTCCTCGGCTAAACTTCCTAACACTGATCATGCAGACATGAGGATCAGTCAGAGGAATAGGATCCTGCTCAGGATGTCTGTACAAGATGCAATCTGACAGTCAAGAACATGAAATAATAATGAAATATATCAGTACTGATATCTGAGCAAGACAGGCTTGCAGATGCTGTTTTAATTTTAAAATACTGTAAAGAAAAGGAAACAGGCTAAACTTCAGAGACGTTGGTTTCAAGATTATATAAATGGCTCTGACATGAAGGATGTCTCAAGGAGGTATCAATACTGTGGCTGTCAATTCACAAATCCTGTAGGATTTAGCTATGTATGCACAATCAACAGATCTTAAATGAGAATCTATCTTGGAATATTTTCTCGGACCTATTATGGTTTGTAAATGGTGAGTACACAAAAGCACCTAAACTACTCTTTTTGCTTTGAGACAGAAACTAAATGCATGGCAGGCACCAAGCAATGCAAAGAATTTTAGATTGAATTTTGAAGTTTTCCTTATTTAGGAGTATCAATCATTCACACAAATGCACCATAGAAAGTTGTGTAGTGAATCAGTGTTGTATGAATAAATCACAACTATCATATGATGTTTTTGTGTAAATGATTGACATATTTGGTAACTTAGTATTATCATGCAGTTTAAAGATGTGCACTGGCAACTATATGCTTACATTGATTTTTCGATCTTTTGTGCTATGTACTAGTCACAATTATTATGCATGTATCAAAATAAACATCTGATCACACAAAAAAACAAACAAAGCGTCATCATCTTTTTTTTCACCCCTAAATGGAAGCTGTTGAACAAAAAAGCCATTAGCCCTCAAACAGAAATTGCTGATAGTTCTTAATCAGTATTTTAGTATTCGTAAATAATTATTTGAGGAAGGGTGGGGGGGGGGGCTAGCCACCCTATCCACCCTCTCTGGATCAGCCCCTGCGATGATACGCTTGTTTAAACACGAGCCATTTTTTTGGTGGGGGCGGAGGGGAGCTTAATAATAATAATAATACATGCTATGACGTAACATTTTGCGCATGTTCTAATATAGCAGCATCTGCCCTTGACCCCCCGGATTTCAAGATTGCTAATATCCTATATGAAATCGAAAAGCTCCAGCTTCTGGGGCTCCGCCCCAGACCCCGGTATGGGGACAGTACTAATGTACATACATACACCGTTAAGTAATTCGCCATTGGTGTGTCACTTTCGATACTAAAATGCCTTGTGTTTTTAATACATTACTCACCAAATTTTTCTGGGGCTGAGCCCCAGACCCCGAATACTTTTTAGAAGCTCCCCCCCAGCAAGGGCGTCCCCAGGGGGGGGGGGGGGCCATCCCAGGGGGGAGGGCCATGGCCCCCCCCCCCCTTTGTGACTGAATGGCACCTCCCCCCTCCCCCTTTTAAAAAAGTTTACATACATGCGTTGGCCGAAAGTTGACAGCACCCTCCCCCTAATAATTGAATCTGCTGGTTTAATCGGCCGAAAGCAAACAGCACCCCCCCCCCCGCTGGTTTAATCGGCCGAGAGCAGACAACGTATTCGCGGCAGTTAAATGTCCCTATCCTGGCCCCCTCCTTCCGGAAAACCTGGGGGCACCCCTGCCTCCAGCCCCGCCCCTCATCAATATTTGTATTGGACACCCCCCTCTCCCCTAATTCCTGCGTCCGCCCCTGGGCCTTCGTAACATATTCCGCGTAAATTATTTCTCCGGATGCAGGGGTTAGTTCTGGTTTGGTATAACTGGTAGAGGGAAGGTTTGGTTGAAGCTGAAATGATGTAGTGCTTAGAGCAGCAAGTGCATGTAGGAGGGTAGATATATGAGTGCAGCTTGCAGACATCCTACACATATCAATGAGAAGTTTCACTTTGGCTCATGCTCATTTCCTACACAACTTGCTACAAATGGTACATTACACGTGGATGGTTGTTGAGTTCATAGAACTACTTATAACTAGAGCACAATAGGTAAGAAGCACAGGAAATTGTAAAACTATAGCAACTCCATAGACTTCACGTCCACACATCCATCAGCCATGATGTCATGTTTAGTTAACGTTAATTAAACTCCTACGGCCTTACGTGCAACTGGTAACCACACCCATACGTATAGTATGTATGCACACTGCCATAAAATAAAACATGCAGTATAGACATTGGGGAGGCTGAATAATGTGGGGAGGGGAGGAGTGAGGTATCCCTCACATGGAAACTGCTCAACATTGTGTGAATTGATGAGAATACTCTTATGGATGGGTGTGCCAATTATGATGTCAACCTGGCATAACAAGCTGGTGGATATGTGTATAGAAGGTCATTGTACCAGTGTTCTTACCAAGACATGATGCCCTCTTGGCATCAATGTTGTTACCGGACAGAAATAGGATTCCCAACTTGGTACTGACTTGGACACCTTTGATCACTTCTTCTAATCCCTCTTGATGTAGTCCCCATTTCCCAAGGCCCAGTTGATATAGCAGCACAATATATGCAGTGGTTAGGATTCCTCCTGCCCCCCTCCCCCATGGGTGGCCCCAGCATTTACCAAGGGGAGGGGCCAAGCAAACAAGGGGTGCCAACAGGGGTGTGGCATATTATGAACTGTTGCTATTTATACACGCCATTGAAATAAATGAGTTATGGGGCAGTTTCCCATGGGTCAAAACCAAATGGGCACCACAAGTTATGGAGGTACCAATATTACCTTTGTGTGTTAAATTCAATGGATACCTCATGACAATATTAGTTTGTGTGTGTGTATTGTGTGAGTGGGTGTGACTGTTTCATTGCTCAGCATGGAACAAATGCTGTAAGGTAGAGTATCCTATGTGTTCATGGGTTACCAGACCTAGGACCTTAGGGGACACCAAACATGACAAGTAGAAAATATTATTCATAATTACAGTTGAGTTGCAATAGAGATGTACAATGATGTTCTGCCCACATGTAAATGCAAAATATTCAAAAACGATATATTAGCAACCTTGCATTTGGAACTGAAGTACATACATAGCATGTATGTGCTTTATAAACCTCCAAGGGGAGGGGCCTTTCATGGTCATCTTGGTGTGACGACAGTCCATGCTACCTCTATTGTGGCCCAGCTAAATAGGAAGGTTTGGAGGGGGTGTTGGGGTTAAAATCCAGTGCTCCCTTTGCACGGCGTAAACCAACCTACTCCCACCAGCAGACCACGCCCCTTATACAGGACTTGGCCTATTGTAGCTATTGGCTTGATCATTTGAATGGCACAAGGTGTGCTTAAGAATTGACCAGGAAAATCATTTACCCATTCTGAACTTGCAATGATTCTTGCATAGGCGTAGAGTATGTCAGGACTGAGAGGCTCAAGCCCCGCCCCCAGGCATACTATAAATATGCTTGCATCGTGCATTACAATATATACTTGACCCACCTCCCACACTAAAATAATTAAGCGATGTGTAATGTTGCAGTACTCTAACGAGGCAACCCCCCTCCCCCCATATTAGTATATTTGGCTCAATGCTCCACACTATATTTGTATTTGGCCAAATGCGAGGCCCCCACCCCCTGGTATTGGTATTGAAAGCCTACAGATCTAGTTGTACAGACATGACCACACCCACATGTACCATACACAGCACTCTGCCCCTCCCCCTCCAACATTCCTTACATATTATTATTTTGGGATGCTGAATAATGTGGGGAGGTATGCTAGTAAGGCCACCTTCCAGTACATGCATTCTTACCAAGACATGATGCACTCTTGGCATCGATGGTGTTCTTATACAGATTTAGGGTTTCCAACTTGGTATTGACTTGGACACCTTTGATCACTTCTTCTAATCCCTCTGGTTGTAGTCCACATTCCCAAAGGCTCAGTACCTTAAGAGTATTATTCTCCTTCAACATCATACCTGTGTGAAGAGGGACACAAACACTCTGACATGGCTCATTACATAACATATGATATAGTAGCACAATATATGCAGTGGTTAGGATTCCTCCTGCCCCCCTCCCCCATGGGTGGCCCCAGCATTTACAAAGGGGCCAATCAAAAGAGGGGTACCAACAGAGGCGTAGCAAATTATATTTGGATTATGAACTGTTGCTATTTATACATGCTATTGAAAGAAATGAGCTAAATAACCTATGGGGCAGTTCCCCATGGGTCAAAACCAAATGGGCACCACAAGTTATGGAGGCACCAATATCACCTTTGTGTGTTAAATTCAATGGGCACCTCATGACAATATTAATTTCCCCTGTGTAAGGTTATCCCTCACTCATCACTGGTGTGTGTATGTGTGTATGTGTGTTATGTGTGTAGTGAGTGTAAATGTGTGTGAGTGTGTGACTGCTTTATGTTAATGGACCTCCAAGAGGAGGGCCTTTCATAGTCATCTTGGTCTAACCACAGTCCATGCTCCCTCTATTGTGGCCCAGCTACCTAGGTAGGGTTTGGTGTGAGTGTTGGGGTTAAAATCCAGTGCTCCCTTTGCACGGCATAAGCCAACCTATGCATTCTTACCAAGACATGATGCACTCTTGGCATAAATGGTGTTATGAGACAGATCAAGGGTTTCCAACTTGGTATTGACTTGAACACCTTTGATCACTTCTTCTAATCCCTCTGGTTGTAGTCTACATCTCTCAAGGTATAGTTCCTTAAGAGTATTATTCTCCTTCAAAATCATACCTGTGTGAAGGACACAAACACTCTGACATGGCTTGTTACATAACATATGATATAGCAGCACAATATATGCAGTGGTTAGGATTCCTCCTGCCCCCTCCCCCATGGGTAGCCCAGCATTTTAGCCTATTGTAGCTAATGGTTTGTTCATTTGAATGGCACAAGGTGTGCTTAAGAATTGAGCAGGAAAATCATTTAACCGTTCTGAACTCGTAGTGATTATTGCACAGGCATAGAGTATGTCAGGAATGAGGGGCTCAAGCCCCGCCCCCTGGGCATACTAAAATATGCTTGCATTGTACATTATGATATATACTTGACCCACCTCCCACACTTAAATAATTAAGTGATGTTGCAACATTGCAGTACTCTAACAAGGTTACCCCCCCCCCCCCCCCCCCCCCCTCCATATTAGTATATTTGGCTGAATGCCCAAATATTTGAATTTGGCCCAACGTGAGAGTTTTTCACCATGGGGACTCCCTCTCCACTATATTTGTATTTGGCCAAATGTGAGGCCCCCACCCCCTGGTATTGGTATTGAAAGCCTACAGAGTTTAACCTCCAGTTGTACAGACATGACCACACCCACAAGTACCATACAAAACACTCTGCCCCGACCCCTCCAATATTCCTTACATATTATTATTTTGGGATGCTGAATAATGTGGGGAGGTATGCTAGGAAGGCCACCTTCCAGTACATGCATTCTTACCAAGACATGATGCACTCTTGGCATCAATGGTGTTCTCACACAGATTTAGGGTTTCCAACTTGGTATTGACTTGGACACCTTTGATCACTTCTTCTAATCCCTCTGGTTGTAGTCCACATTTCCTAAGGTACAGTTTCTTAAGAGTATTATTCTCCTTCAACATCATACCTGTGTGAAGAGGGACACAAACACTCTGACATGGCTCATTACATAACATATGATATAGCAGCACAATATATGCAGTGCTTAGGATTCCTCCTGCCTCCCTCCCCCATGGGTGACCCCAGCATTTGCCAAGGGAAGGGGCCAATCAAAAGAGGGGTACCAACAGAGGCATAGCAAATTATATGAATGAAAGAAATAAGCTAAATAACCTATAGGGCAGTTCCCCATGGGTCAAAACTAAATGGTCACCAAAAGTTATGAAGGTACCAATAACACCTTTGTGTGTTAAATTCAATTGGCACCTCATGACAATATTATTTTCTCCTGTGTAAGGTTATCCCTCACTCATCACTGGCGTATGTGTATGTGTATGTGTGTTATGTGTGTGTAGTGAGTGTAAATGTGTGTGTGTGAGTGTGAGGGAGTGTGTGCTCTGCATGGAACAAAAGCTGTAAGGTAGAGTATCGTTTGTGTTCATGGGCAGTACCAGACCTGGGATCTTAGTAGGCACCAAACATGGGCCAATGGCTAGTAGAAAATATTATTCATAACTACAGCTGGGATCTTAGTAGGCACCAAACATGGGCCAATGGCTAGTAGAAAATATTATTCATAACTACAGCTGACTTGCAATAGAGATTTACAATCATGTTCTGCCCACATATAAATGCAAAATATTCAAAGGTGATATATTAGCAACCTTGCATTTGTATGTACATACCATGCATGTGCTTTATTACATGTTAATGGACCTCCAAGGTGAGGGCCTTTCATGATCATCTTGGTCTACCTACGGTCCATGCTCCCTCTATTGTGGCCCAGCGACCTAGGTAGGGTTTGGTGGGAGTGTTGGGGTTAAAATCCAGTGCTCCCTTTGCATGGCGTAAGCCAACCTATGCCCACCAGTGGACCATGCCCCCTTTTACAGGACTTGGCCTATTGTAGCTAATGGTTTGTTTGTTTGAATGGCTTAGCCATTCTGAACTTGTAGTGATTCTCAAGTAGGCATAGAATATGTAAGGACTGAGGGGCTCAAGCCCCGCCCCCTAGGCATACTAAAAATATGCTTGCATCGTACATTATGATATATACTTGACACACCCCCCACACTAAGATAATTAAGTGACGTGTAGTGCTGCAGTAGTCTAACAAGGCTACCCCCCCCCCCCCCCCCCTCCATATTAGTATATTTGGCTGAATGCCCAAATATTTTAATATGGCCCAATGTGAGGGTTGTTTATCACCAAGGGGACTCCCTCTCCACTATATATATTTGTATTTGGCCAAATGCGGTTTGTTAGGAAGGCCACTTTCCAGTACATGCATTCTTACCAAGACATGATACCCTTTTGGCATCAATGGTGTTATGAGACAGATCTAGGGTTTCCAACTTGGTATTGACTTGAACACCTTTGATCACTTCTTCTAATCCCTCTGGTTGTAGTCCACATCCCACAAGGTACAGCATCTTAAGAGTATTATTCTCCTTCAACATCATACCTGTGTGAAGAGGGACACAAACACTCTGACATGGCTCATTACATAACATATGATATAGCAGCACAATATATGCAGTGGTTAGGATTCCTCCTGCCCCCCTCCCCCATGGGTGGCCCAGTATTTAGGCCTATTGAAGCTAATGGTTTGTTCATTTGAGTGGCACAAGGTGTGCCTACGAATTGAGCAGGAAAAATCATTTAACCGTTCTGAACTTGTAGTGATTCTTGCATAGGCATAGAGTATGTCAGGACTGAGGTGCTCAAGCCCCGCCCCCCGGGCATACTAAAATATGCTTGCATCGTACAATTATGATATATACTTGACCCACCTCCCACGCTTAAATAATTAAGCAATGCGTAACGCTGCAGTAGTCTAACAAGGCTACCCCCCCTCCCTCAATATTAGTATATTTGGCCAGAAATAGTATAGAGAGGGATTGGAAACTAATCACGTGAGCCGTAGATCCAAAACGTGAGAATCTCACCTCGTAAAAGGTGTCGGGGGGAGGCTTTAAACTTTAGTAGCGAGCGCTGTGGCCGTTTCTTGGTGAGTTTGTGTTGGATTTTGAACTAGTATCACTATCTACCTTTTGATCGTTTAAAACATCTGGTGTCAGGAGTTTAATTTGTTGTTTTTCTACGAAAAAGAGACTTGCCGTGACCAAATTTTTGTGTGCGACTGTTTCTTGTGCAGGTTACGTGCCATAAGGTAACTAATAACGTCTTGTTAGTACAAATGGGTTGTACTAATCGACTGTAACAGTTTTATGGCCTGAAACGGTTTGATGGCAATGTGGCAGTAACAGGGATACCCCTTGTTTGTCCGACAGTGGTACCATCAAGAAAGAACGTATAGCATTTCTAAGGGGCCAGCTAAAACAGAAAATGCCTGTTGTAGTCGAAGATAATTTTTTGGTGATATTTCCCCGCACAGGACCGTTCTATGGGTCGGTCAAAGTTTCTATTAAGAACGTGAAAAGGAAAAAGGCACAACTACGTAGCTTAGTTGTATCTATTTCGCGGCACTATGTGAACCTATCTGTAACTCCAGGCAATCTCACTATCTCTGTTGTCCCCAAGATTCAGCAGTTAGTTGTGTTGCTGCGTACCCAAGGATTAGAGGCGTAAAAACCCCTCTACGCCTCTGGAAGCCATATTGTGTATTCCTAGGATTGTCCATGTTGATTGGTGTTGATTAATGAGTTTCCAATCCCTCTCTATACTATCTCTGATTTGGCTGAATAAAAAACGGGACCCGCTTCTAACAGGACTCCTATCAATCGGATCGCTTAGCTCATTGTCGTCTCGAACAAGCAGTCAAAAACGAACAGTTTCGTCAGTAGCGGATCCAGGGGGGGGGCAAGGGGGGGCTATAGCCCCCCCCTCCCCCCTCAAATTAAAAATTCATAGCATACTTGCATGGGTGTTTTAGGTGATAATACTAGTAATTCAGTGTAGAAATAACACAGCGCTCCCCCATACCCCCTAGCTGGGCGGGAGGGGTGCCCCCCTCCCGCACTCTCCCCGGGACGGCTCCGCCTACAGCCAGCCCCTCCCCTTTTTAGCCCCCCCCAACCGTCCATGCTGGATCCGCTACTGTTCGTGTTTGTTTGATGTCGCAAAACCGCGTGGTTGTGGAGAACAAAACATTTGTCTAATCCCGTACCCAGTCCCACGTAATTCTCGTTCTTCTTCTTGTTCTTGACCACGCATAACAACTCGTGATAGTGCCCAGACCATACATATTGGATTTTTAACTACTTAGCAAAATATGACAATTGATCGTTTTGAGTCCTGTCAGATGCAGGATGCTTAAATATACGTGATTTGCTAGCACAACTACCGATATATACAATGTAGCCTCGGTACGTTTTGACCACTGAAGCGAGAATGCCAATGAATTCTGAAGCTATTGGTGTTTTCATTTCTTAAAAGTGTTCCTATACCTATTAGTGGTAATTAACCTAGTAAAATTGTGGAACGCGGTTTGCATTTTGGGCATTATTTAATAATCATTCACTTTGACGCGCGTACGCTCTTTGTAACTAAGTGAAGCTGTTTTTCTTTAAAAGCCTTCACGTCAGGAAAAGAAGAAAGCCAAACGACGAGCAAAGTACCTCAAAACTCGAGACGATGTATTAGATTCAGCCCGAGTGAGCTACAAAGGCCAAAGCAGAGCCTGAAAAGAAACGGGCCTTGCAACGTGAAAACTATCGAGCAGAGCCTGAAAAGAAACGAGCCTCTCAACGTGAAAACTATCGAGCTGAGCCTGAAAAGGAACGGGCCTCTCAACGTGAAAACTATCGAGCAGAGCACATGTAGATGTATCATGTCCTTCACAATAAGTACCAATTCCTGAACTTCAGTTGTCTGGTACTGAATGGCGGCCTCCGTTGAATGGTACGTCCTTTGAACCTGGCATGTATGGATTCAGTTCCAGGGACCAGGAGGCCAAATCCAACATTGCGCTCCATGCCCGTGGCACTGTACTTGTATGTTTTGCAACTTACTGTCCAGGTAGGAGTGTGGGCCTGGGGTGATATGCATAAATGTCAGGGTCTCATAAAAAAAAAATACAATTGTTATTAAACTTAATAATTGGCTGAAAGCATGTTGAAGCCAACTTTTGGGGCAGACGATGATGTTTTCTCACTTTTCTGGCTTTACTGCACTGGTGTGTGCCATACATGTACCTAATATCCTTCCTACAGGTCTGACACTCGGGTGCTATCTCCATCAATAGTGTGTGGATCAGTTGTGGTGCTCCCTTTAGCTGTGTGCAGTTAGTGGAGTGTCCATGAAGCAGCATGAACATTTAACCCCACCAGAGCTGTAAAACCCTCAGGCTTAAGAGACACTGTTGCTGCTCCAAAATTTAAAGGGACTATGCTTGTGAATGGTGTGAGCTGCTGATATTGTGCTTCCAGCACAAGATGCATGCGATCTCTGCAACAATGAATGTTAACCAGTTATATGACTTATGTCATTGCTGGTGTTAATAGCAAAGACAGTGTACAAAAGACCTGCAAACTCTTGGCAGGCATATGAGCTCCTTGTTTTCTTCTCACTAGCCTCCACCAAGAACCAGCTACACACAGCAATGCTCTTCGACTTTCGTCATGTAGTGCTCCATCCCGAAAGCCACACCTATTTAGGCTATTATTCATAAAAAAGTGATGCCCAGTTTAGTGGTAAAAAAAAGGTGGCTACTTCTGAACACTATATATGCTTCCCCATGTGTGTAGTTGAGTGTTCTTGCTTACCGACTTGTTTAGTGGGTTAGTTCTGCCGTAAAACAAGCTTGAAGTACAATGTAGACCTGCCTAAGTTACATAAGCGTAAAAACTGGCTGCGCATAACTATTAATCAAATGAAGTCTTCTGATAATTTTGTCAACTAGACTGGTAGGGTGTGTGCGGGAACTATTTGTTTCAACAGAATGTGTGGTATTAGCAGCTTTTGGGGCATATAACATATTGTCTAATTATCAACCTAGTGTCCATCCGTGAACTGTCTCCTACATTTACATTTCATCCTATGACGACTCCAGTTAATTTTTACTATTGGTACCCAAATGATCCATTGCGCATCTATAAACCAAAAAAAAGTAAATAAAAAATATATATATTCTCTATGAGAAAGTTGATGGAATATAGGGTTTGAAGGCAAAGGTGGTGTAAAAGGGAAGGAAACAAGGGTCTAATCATAAGGGAAAATGTAATAGTCCTATTATGTAGCACATTTCTAGGATATTATCTGTGTGCTAAATATAGGACTATTACATTTTCCCTTATTATTAGACCCTTGTTTCCTTCCTTTTTATACCACCTTTGCCTTCAAATCCTATATACCGCCAACTTTCTCATAGAGAATGTTTTTTATTTACTTGTTTGAATTTGGCCCAACGTGAGAGTTTGTCACCATGGGGACTCCCTCCCCACTATATTTGTATTTGGCCAAATGTGAGGCCCCCACCCCCTGGTATTGGTATTGAAAGCCTACAGTGTTTAACCTCCAGTTGTACAGACATGACCACACCCAAATAAGCCATACACAGCACTCTGCCCCTCCAAATATTATTATTTTGGGATGCTCAATAATGTGGGGAGCTATGTTAGAAAGCCACCATCCAGTACATGCATTCTTACCAAGACATGATGCCCTCTTGGCATCAATGAGGTTCTTAGACAGTAGTAAGGTTTCCAACTTGGTATTGACTTGGACACCTTTGATCACTTCTTCGGTTTGTAGTCGACATCATCTCACAAGGTTCAGTTCCCTAAGAGAATTATTCTCCTTCAACATCATACCTGTGCGAAGAGGGACACAAACACTCTGACATGGCTCATTACATAACATATGCCCAGCATTTACCAAGGGGCGGGGCCAAGCAAAGGGGTGCAACAGGGACATGGCATATTATGTTTGGATTGTGAACTGTTGCTATTGATATATGCAATTGAAATAAATGAGCTAAATAACCTATGGGGCAGTTCCCCATGGGTCAAAACCAAATTGGCACCACATATTATGGAGGTACCAATATCACCTTTGTGTGTTAAATTCAATGGGTACCTCACCACAATATTAATTTCGCCTGTGGCTAAGAAGGAGAGGTTATCCCTCACTCATCACTGGTGTGAGGGTGTGTGGGTGTGTGTGACTGTTTCGTTGCTCAGCATGGAACAAAAGCTGTAAGGTAGAGTATCCTTTGTGTTCATGGGCAGTACCAGACATGGGACCTTAGGGGACACCAAACATGGCAAGTAGAAAACATTATTCATACACATGTAACTACAGCTGAGTTGCAATAGAGATGTACAATGATGTTCTGCCCACATGTAAATGCAAAATATTCAAAAGTGATATATTAACAACCTTACATTTGCAACTGAAGTATGCACACAGCATGTATGTGCTTTATTACATGTTAATGGACCTCCAAGAGGAGGGCTTTTCATAGTCATCTTGGTCTGACCACGGTCCATGCTCCCTCTATTGTGGCCCAGCTACATGTACCTAGGTAGGGTTTGGTGGGGGTGTTGGGGTTAAGATCCAGTACTCCCTTTGTATGGTGTAAGCCAACTTACCCCCACCAGCAGACCACGCCCCCATTTACAGGACTTGGTCTATTGTAGCTAATGTTTGTTCGTTTGAATGGCACAAGAAGGTGTGCCTAACAATTGAGAAGGAAAATCATTTAACCGTTCTGAACTTGTAGTGATTCTTGCATAGGCATAGAGTGAGGGGCTCAAGCCCCGCCCCTTGGGCATACTAAAAGTATGCTTTTGTTGTACATACCCACCTCCCACGATAAAATAATTAAGGGACGTGTAACGCTGCAGTAGTGTAACAAGGCAACCCCCCCCCCCCCTTCCCCCCGGTATTGTAGAGTTTAACCTCCAGTTGTACAGATATGACCACACCCACATGTACTATACATAGCACTCTGCCCCTCCCCCTCCAATATTCCTTACATATTATTATTTTGGGATGCTGAATAATGTGGGGAGGTATGCTAGGAAGGCCACCTTCCAGTACATGCATTCTTACCAAGACATGATGCACTCTTGGCATCAATGGTGTTATGACACAGATTTAGGGTTTCCAACTTGGTATTGACTTGGACACCTTTGATCACTTCTTCTAATCCCTCTGGTTGTAGTCTACATTCCCAAAGGCTCAGTTCCTTAAGAGTATTATTCTCCTTCAGCATCATACCTGTGTGAAGAGGGACACAAACACTCTGACATGGCTCATTACACAATATATGCAGTGGTGAGGTGGGCCTGGGGAGGAAGCTAGGCTTCCTTCCCCTTCTCCTGTGGGTCAAAATCAAATGAGCACCATAAGTTATGAAGGTACCAATTGTAACCATAAGTTATGAAGGTACCATTGTGTCCACTTTGGGACCAGTGCAATGCGCATGTTGTAAATGTATCATGTAGGTACGTGTACTATGGCAACATAGACTGACCATTAAATATCAAGTTCTAAATTACAGTGTAATTGACACATGAGTCACACATACATGTCTGAGTGATGTACATATACATCCATCATGCACTGTGTGACATAGTACTGTATGCAGCAATATGCAGAGTTTGCCCACACCATGGTATGCAGATACATATCTGCATGTGTGCGGACCAATATACATACCCGTACCTAAATATATGAATGTCAAGAGCAGTGTGCAGATGGATATAAGGGGGATGCGTACTGCACCCATATCACGAGTGCAGTTTTAGCCCATAAATTACAATAGTGTGCAATAAATAGGAGTATTGGCCGCTAACCACAACCCATGAAAATGCATGGGTGTGGCTACTATAATTTGTAAGCTGACCTCAACTGAGTCGCCAAACTCAAAGGTAAGTTATTGGATCCCTGTAAACTTCTGATGCCTAAGGCTGTGACTATTTCTTACGCATTTCAAGCGGGTGTAGCCTGTATGCTTAATTGAGTAGGCTAATCAATTTTAATATCGCTGATCACATGCTTATATCTAGGCCTATAGTGATAGATGTTGTAGATACTTCCTGACAATGGTATGTGTAACGATAAAGCACATGTCCATTGTGATGGGATGAGCTACATGTAGGCCTACATGTATGGGCTATGCTCAAGATCTGATGTCGTGCCAGCTTTGAGAGGGCATGTTGGTTATGGTGGGATGAACTTGTGCGGTATTAGTGTCTTGGTTTGTAAAGATGTGGATGCTTTCTAATTAGAAATATCATGCCAGCTGTTACAAGGATTTGGCTGAGGTGTTCTCTGTGATGAGTTGAGAGTGCGTGTTGGTTATGGTGGGTTGGGCTTGTGCAGTTTTAATGGCTGTTACATGGGTAGTTAGAATATCATGCCAGCTATTAGATGGCTGGCTTTGCCTACTCTCCGCAGCCGCTCATCAGTTCAGCTGAATTAACTTATTGTTCATATTTATTCACCATTTGTGTTCATTTAATAACAATAATTCTGGCATAGATGACAAAAGGTATTACGCAATGACATATATTGATGAATAAATTATGCATGGTAGAAATTAATTTTTTGACTTGATTTTAGTTAAACAATGGTGAATGGGATAATTTTTCAAGGACATATATCATAATCAGATCGATTTATAGGACAATATGAATGTGTTTAAAATTCAATTCGAAAAAAAAATTGCAAGATGACAGCCGATGTATGGGCAATTTCTCGATATGCCAAATGGTCTATGAGTGCCACTCATGACTAGTGGGACTATAAGATGTATGTGCAATTAGAAAATGTAAGCCAGTAAGGTCTTATTCCTTGTAACCTGACCATTATTCTCCTGTCAGACAGCTGTGAAACTCATGATCAGTAAAAAGTCATTCAGAATTGTTGTCCCTATGTTTCTACCCACCTAACAATAATCTAGGCTTTGGAAAATGTTTAGTTGGGATGATAACCAGCCAATCAGGTCATCTTCCTGGCTGTATATGTTGCATCCCAACCAAACCTAGACTATGTGATACATGGGTAGAAGCATACAGGCAACAGTTCTGAATTACTTTCAGTTTGGGTCATGACTATCTCAGAAGCAAATATGGCTCGGGTCCCCAGTAAATGGCTTGACTATCTGGTTAACATCCCAACCAAACATATTCCCATGCCTAGACTATGTGTTAGGTGGGTAGAAGCATAGGGGCAACAGTTCTGAATGACTTTCTACTAGGGTCATGACTCTCAGAAGCAAAGATGGTTTTGATCCCAAGTCAGGTCTTTTTCCTGGGATCCTGACCATTCTTTCCTTGTGAGACAGCTGTGATTAGTAGAAGGTCATCTAGAACTGTTGCTCATCAATATGTTTCTACATTACCACACGGTCTAGGCATTTATTTTATGCGCATAGTAAGCAGTTCAACCATGATGCAATTTTTAATGCATGGAGTGTAACCATGGATATCATAATCTGCGCTTGCTCGGCTTCAAATTTTGCACATGTTGGTCATTAATGGAGGTGGAAACAAAAAGATTGAATTCCCAACAAAATAGACAGAAAGGAAAGCTGAACTACTGGGCTATCTGTGAAGACAGTACTAATGGATCCGTTCCCAATGATTTTTTACGTAAGAGAAATCAAATTGTTGATTGTGATCACTATAGCTGAACCAGTCAGGTGCAACTGTGCAAGATAAAGATTTCCAAGAGTTTCGGACAGCGGAGGTTATAAAGGCATACCGAACGGGCTAAGGCAGTCAAGGCCTAGCAAGTTGTGCAACTTTGCATTATACGGTGTTGCATACCTGTAACTGGCCATGTCTTATCAAACCAGGACAACGTGTGTGATTCAATGGATGCAGTGAGGTGGCGTTTCAAGTTGTCACAAAGGTTTACATGCTTACGTCAATTTTGTTCTCTAAGCACAGAGCTGACCAATAGAACAAACTTCAACACCATTACGAAGGAACTCATCGTACGGGGTCGCATTCTTTCAAGCATAGTATGTTGTGTATGTGCATGTGGATAATGTGCACGTGCCAATAACTTCAGGATCAGGAGACATCAGTTTAAGCGATTACATCGAGACTGAAATGGCAAAGGTGACCGTGCGACCTCGGCAAAAGAAGAAACCTGGCACAGAGTAGGCCCAATGGAGTCCACGCATGCTATAACTTCCCTTTCTGACCACAGCTCTTTAACCAATGAAGGGGATGACAATGAAGCACAAGCTACCGTGGCGGTCAGAGTTAAGTAAATTCTAAGTTCTTTGTGCTTAACTGCAAGCACAATGCTCATGACATTTTAGCGTGAATAACTTTTGACAAGTGCTGTGAGAGTCGTGCTCGCCCTCCAAGAAGCCTCCGCCAGGCGGAGAATGCTGCTCTAACTACATCAGGAAAATCCAGAATGATGGAGACTTTGATCCTGCTAACTTGGAACATAGTTATTTTGACCAAGTTGTATTTCAGCTGTAATTTGATTAAAGTTTGCCATTAAATTATGAATTATTACTGGCGTGGTTCAGGGTTTGGAGCACTAGACTTCAAGTATATTGGATTTGACACGATTCGAATACATGACGTGTACAGAGTCTGCACACGTTCATCTAACATATGCAGAAAGGTGACAACCAATTACCTTATTCCATTACAGTCTAACTTTTGGGACAAGATCTAGGTAGGTGTGGCTTTTCAATCTCTAACCTGCAGTCATATTTTATGTACAGATGATACTGTTATGGGCCATATAAATGGGCTGACCATGGTCGCTCCAGTCACTGATGTTGTTCATACATATAGAAACTGAATGTATGGCCTGGGGACTTGTGTGTATAAGTACATGGTTCCATACCATTGTCCAGGGTGACATATTACATGTACATCTACCTCCAAAATGGACCTATCATGTAATATTGCTTTCCTTGCAGTGTATAGCATAAACATGTATATTAGCCATTACAAAAGTAACTCACCTAAAAGGAATGCATAGGGATTTAATATAGAAGTGCGGCGCACCTTCAAGCTTGTGATATGATGGAAGGCTTTTCCGTCCTCAATCAAAAATATCATTCTCATACACTCATCAGACCTTAAACATCCTGTCAAATCAACAGCCCACAATGTGGAGCTGTTTGCAATGCAGTACCCCAGCGCATACAGATCAAATGGATTTAGATTAACACCTGAACAGTCAAATGTTTGCTCCTTAGTTCCCATCAACCTCTGAATGAAGGCAGGGTTCTGGGTTTCAAACATCCAATGAAGGTTTTCTATCAACCTCTTTTTATCACCAGTCTCCAATGAAATCACAATGTCTCCAAAGCCATCAACATCCTCAGGTGGTGTCTGGAACTTGGTAAGACCTGCCATGAACCGTATAGTCATAGCCATGTTGGATTTGGTGAGGGCATCTTGCACAAAGGCCCTCCGTTCCAATGAATGTAGAGATGAAACATGCCATGCAGTTAGGAACTCCTGGAGAGTCTTGTGTATGAAGTTGTATGAAGCTGTAGAGGAGCTCCCCCAGTACAGCTGTGGTACCTTCTGAAGGAGACCTGAAGGATATAAGGAATGAACAGGTGGGCATATCATGGTCTACCCTCTCACACTGGACCACGGGGGTAAGGTCACGGAACATGGTATGGTGTGTATATGGGGATGTATTAGGAGGTGTGGTTATGATTGAACACTACAGTGGACCACTTTGTGATCCTTGGTAGGTTTAGCACTTTTCTACTGTTGGACATTTGGGAGTAATTCTGGTAGGTACAAATGTGTACATGTAATTTGATTTGGTTGGGGGGGGGGGGGGGGAAATCACCTCTATCCAATACTCTGCTCCATGCTTACATGTATACGTGTACATGTAAGGTTAACTAAGAGGTCTGGGGACCATAGGTGGATGATACTTTAGGTGCAGTAGGGTTAAAAGTGATGCTGCTAAGGTCTGGGGCCCAGTACTAAGTCCAAACCACTTGTGTGATGGTCAGATAACTCAATATGTCAAATCATAGTATAGAGAGTATAATAAGATATTTGGGAGGAGGGGCGCAGGGACTAATCATAGAAAGTTCAAATATACATGTAAAAGGTGACAGCACATCCCTTCAGCTCCATATATGGGTGTGGGACATGAAGGCCTTAAACTTGGTCATACGTGAGGCCTGACCAACAGAGGCAATAACATTTAGGGGTTATTAATACTAATTAACCAGCTGACAGCTGTTTAATAATATGCTGCACATAACCAGGTCAAGGGCAATGCAAAGTTTTTTAAAGGTCTGATCATTTTAATATTTAATTAGTCCAAATTAGATCACATATCCCATATCTTACATACCTAAGGATTCGATGGTTTCTGAGACACCATGGAATATCAGTTGGTCCTTCAGTGTGCCCTGGTAGGCTAGCCTTGCAATAGGTATTAGCTGGGAGACTGTGGCAGGTGATAGACCTCCAAAACATGCCACCTTTGGTGCAGCCATACCTGTGAGGGGAGGGAGGGGAAAGGAAAGCTGATGTACACCTGCCAATGTAGAGGAGGGGTATTTGGGGGAGGGGTCATAAGTACATGTACTGCCTTCCAAAGGGGGAAGGGGGGTCGAATCTTATTAATAGATGACCTTACAATGCAAAATTATTTTTATTTATTACTAAATGCATATAAATCATTGTCTACATAATTATTATATATATATATATAATATTATATATATATATATATATAATATTTGCATTGTAACCTATACGGAATACACATTTGTTGAATCATACTGCTAACAGGATATAGCACACAAGGGCTCAGTTAACAAGCCAGCTGGATCTTGCCAGGATAGCCCTAGCGTTCTCCCTAACCAAAGTAAGGCTTAGCCTATCATTGTCGTACGTAATTACTAGAATGCATATGTACATGTACATGTAGTAAACAGTTAATCATAGAACTGTGATAATCACCTCAGGGGGTTGTTTGAACCCATTGTACCCCCACCCCTATGTATGCCCATGCTAAAATACAAGAATGCAATAATAAAACGACATGGACTACTCCAACACATGTACATGTAGTGAGCTTGTTAAACATTTCATCAAGGACTTGGTTCCACCACATCAGTGACATCACACAACCACACACTCACATGTTCCAGTCATCTTTCCCACAATGGTGGAGAGATATGGTTCTCCTCCCAGCACCTCCATGAACACCTGGTGCACTGAAGGGTCTGTGGTCACCTGAGCCTCCACTGCATTGATGAGGACTTCATTCTTCCTCTGTGTGGTCAGGTCTCCTCTCTCCTGTATCTCATCCCTCACATGCCGAGAGATTACTCCTCTGGAGTACAGTGAACCAGCCATACCTGCAGGATCCTGAATAGAGCCCACCAGATCTGCGTAATATTGCTTCTTCAGTAACTCCACTGAGGAGAGAAATACATACATACATTGCATACAACAAGGGCATACACAGCCTTCAGGAAAGGGAGTGGCTGAATTTTATTAAAAGGTGACCTTTCAAGAGTAAGGCAAAATTATTCATTACATGTACACAATCATTACTAAGTGTACATATATGTACACATTTTTGTACGAATATGCTAGAATACGTGCACATATGTTGTAAATACAGGTGGATTTATTAACAAATAGTAAAGCTTTTAAGTGTGATGGTGACCTCAATTTGGGGAAGGTGTCGTTCGAACACATTGCCCACCTCCCCCACGTCGATGTAGTCACTACATTACACATAATCTTTGTAATAACAGGCCACTATAAAGTATTTGCTAGGTTAGACCACACCCACCTGTACAGTTGGAGGTCTTCTGTTTGACCTTCTCCTCATGACGCTTCAGAAGTGTGCTGGTCAGTGCTATGTATACCTCAGTCTGGGTCTGTGGGAGTTTTCCCTTGTACTCCCTAAATAGCTCCACAACAATGGCACAGTTGATGGGAACATACATCAGACTGTGGATATGAGGGTGGTGTTCAAGGTAGGACTGGAACCCTTTCATCAGCCCTGAGTTGTGCCTGAGTGAGCGCTCAACATATTCTTGGATCTCCTTCTCACCAAAGCCTACCACTTCAATGTACTGACACTTTTTCTGTCCCCTACACAGCTGATAAAGGTTCCTGTTGGCAGAAGGTCGACTAGTCACCAGTACAGTAAGCTTGGGGAGCTCCCTCCCTTTGATAATGCCAGCAAAGATTGAGCGCTCTCCAATTTGTAGTTCTGAAGGCAGTTCATCATATCCATCTAGAATCATCAACACCTTCTCCCCCAGAGTTTTGGACACCCATTCACCTACTGACTGTTGTATGTCTGGATCTGGATGATAGAATAATTTGGATATGTCATCTGCTGACTGCACCCTCTCATCCCTCAAACGCAGCACAATAACCAGATGGAAGTCTTGAAGGATTTCACCCTTCCCCCAACGTCGTCCCAGCTGCCATGCTAAGGTGGACTTGCCAACACCGGGAATCCCTTCTACAATGATGCAGTTAGCCAATGTACCATCTTCACACCTGCCGACCTGGACATTGGAGAGGTGATGGTTATGAACAGATATGAGTGCACACAACTGACCTGTTCAATTTCAACTGATTGTTTCATTCCCTTAACAATCTCAAGGTCTCCATTCATCATAGCCTTGGTACAGACATCCTCATCCATAAAATCTTCTACCTTCACCACTGTTGCCAGTTTGATGTACTCCTGAAACCCAACAGGTGGCCACTGGTCATCTGTTTGCTGTAGCCGATCATAGGTAGCTCTCAGGAATGTCTTGTACTTCTCCACCTCCTGTGGTACTGATGTGATGAAAACAGCCATGATTGTAGTGGATATTAACCCCATACATTTATAGAGTTCAGTATCATTCTCAATCTCCAAATGTACATGTACATTGTGAGGTGGTAAGGCATGATGGGTTGATAAGTGGTGGCTATATCAAAGTGAGGTGGTAAGGTATGATGGGTGGTGGCTATATGGGGATGACCCAAAGTGAGGTGGTAAGGAATGATGGGTGGTGGCTATATGAGGATGACCCAAAGTGAGGTGGTAAGGTGTGATGGGTGGTGGCTATATGGAGATGACCCAAATTGAGGTGGTAAGATGTGATGGGTGGTGGCTATATGAGGATGACCCAAAGTGAGGTGGTAAGGTATGATGGGTGGTGGCTATATGGGGATGACCCAAAGTGAGGTGGTAAGGTATGATGGGTGGTGGTTATATGAGGATGACCCAAAGTGAGGTGGTAAGGTATGATGGGTGATGATGGGCATGGTCACAAGAAGTCGTGTGGTGGCGATTTGATCAATGATGGCTGGAGGGCTCAAATGTTTGACCACCTCCTCCCTTTCCATGCAGGCCAATCTACAGCATCAATGATTAATTGTTTTGTGAATTTTCTGCTCAACAGCATGCAACATTGTAAATCTCAGTCTAGTCATGACACTTTTGAGTGCAGATAAGGTACGTTCTACAGTGCATATACAGACTAATACGGATGATAGTACATGCCTTACAGAGGTCGTGAAATGGATGCATAATCTTACCTAATGTCATGTCCTCATCAGCTCGCCTTCTCTTCCCCCAATGTTTCGGTGCACAAAATCTCTTTCGCTTCCGTCTTTCCATTGCACACAAACAGTTTTCAGTAGGTCTATAGAGGTTGTTAGGACTCAAGATATTGATTGTATGCACTGTGATACTGTATTTTGCACCAACACATTACTGCATGTACCTGGTCAGAGGGCATTAATGATCTTATGATGGCAATTCCTTGTTAATGTTTTAATGTCAGCCCCTTGTATTACGGTGCCCTATGATCTAGGCCCATAGCCGGGAGGGGTGGTCCTAGGGGAGACCATCAGCAGTACCATGGGTGATCCTATGAGGGACCATCAGCAGTGCCATGGGTGATCCTAGGAGGGACCATTAGCAGTGCCATGGGTGGTCCTAGGGGTGACCATCAGCAGTGCCATGGGTGGTCCTAGGGGGGACCATCAGCAGTGCCATAGGGGGTGACCATCAGCAATGCCATGGGTGGTCCTAGGGGGGACCATCAGCAGTACCATGGGTGATCCTATGAGGGACCATCAGCAGTGCCATGGGTGATCCTAGGAGGGACCATTAGCAGTGCCATGGGTGGTCCTAGGGGTGACCATCAGCAGTGCCATGGGTGGTCCTAGGGGGGGCCATCAGCAGTGCCATAGGGGGGGACCATCAGCAGTGCCATGGGTGGTCCTAGGGGGGACCATCAGCAGTGCCATGGGTGGTCCTAGGGGGGACCATCAGCAGTGCCAAGGGTGGTCCTAGGGGGGGGGACCATCAGCAGTGCCATGGGTGTATATACATACATTAACAAGGTAGCATAGTGATCTAAAAATACATGTATGTATTTTTTCTAACGACATATATATATATATAATATATATCATTCATCCATACCTTTATTGAAAGCAAATATATTCCAGCAGTCCTGTGAATGGATCCCCCCCCCCCCCCCCCCCCCTAGAAAAGCACCCCTGGACAAGCTTATACTATACCTCAACCCCCCCCCCCCCCCCCCCTCCCTTCTTCTGGACAAGCTTTTATTTTGTCCCACCCACCTGGACAAGCTTCTATTCTGCCTTCTAACCCCCCCCCCCCCCCCCCCCCCCCCCCCCCCCCGAGACAGGCATTTCAATGACCACCCCCTAAGTCATATTCTCTTAACCTCCTCCTGGACACCATTTATTGTATCTGTAAGGGGTCTATAATTAAATAATGGAATAGCCCAACTGCGATATTAGCGAATAGAGATATCTGGCTGCGTACTACGTTACAGTTAAGTGTTGCAGCCAGGTTCTATTTGCAGCGATAAACCACACCTAACACACGCCCGATACTGGTTTAAATGGCAGCATGCAATAACGTTGAGAGCCTTAAGCCTGGTTCACAATTCGACGCAAGAGCACAACATACACACAAAAAGCAACTGCCCCGAGCCAGCTGGAGATCGTTTCTTAATAACGAACTATACGCCACAAAACTTAATTTCATATAAATAACTCACTTAAGAATCAAGAGAATTCGGCTGACGTTACACTGTTAAATGTTCTCACCGATATTTGTTAACGCGTTGATGAACTATTGAAGACCTTTACCTATGGA
Source organism: Spongilla lacustris (assembly GCA_949361645.1). Taxonomy (NCBI): domain Eukaryota; kingdom Metazoa; phylum Porifera; class Demospongiae; order Spongillida; family Spongillidae; genus Spongilla; species Spongilla lacustris. The sequence continues at coordinate 4,420,088 of OX442430.1, forward strand.
TGAGCAGTACATGGTATGTGTTTGCGAGTTGGATAATTTGCCAAGAGGCACTAATTGAATTCATCCTTACCTCTATCGCTACAGCGAAACTCTTGATGTACTTAGCAAACCCACCTGTGTTTGACCTCTCTCCTGGATTTTGCTGTGTATCGTAATCCACCCCCCTTCTCTGCACCCCGCCTACCTGTACTTCCGCTACGTGTATGCAATACCTGCACGCTCACTACTTAGCCAGAATATGAGTTTCAACCTTGCTTTGTTACCTTGGTGGAGGGATGGACACAACCTGACCCAAAGTGAGGTGGGAAGGTATGATGTGGCTATATGGGGATGACCCAAAGTGAGGTGGTAAGGTATGATGGGTGGTCACAAGAAGTGGTGTGGTGGCGATTTGATCAATGATAGCTGGAGGGCTCAAATAAATCACATAAATCCCCGTGGCAGCCAGCCTAACCTGATCGTACTCCACAGACATTTGTCCGCAACGTCCATCTGCCTCAATGAGCCAGTGACCTGAACGCAATTGATCTGTGTTCTCTGCATGAATGGTTGGCAAAGCTGTCCTAAATATAGAGCAGTTTCTGATGTCCCAGTTTTGGCATGTAATGCTGCAGCTACAATTTGTATGGTACACCAAATTACCACTTCAATTGACATGTTGCAAATGCACAGCATGTGAGCATAAAGAAAATCATCACTCCACACAGTGTACTTTTTGTTGTTGTGTCACACATGCTTTTCATCCTTGCATAGCAGAAAATGGTGTGCTCATTGGCAAAACTAAGATGAGTTATCATGGTATGGTGGAATTAGGATAACTGCGCTCCTCCTGTCCCTTTGCTCCAGATTTAGATGATTGACAATGTTCTGACGTGACTGATATTCCAGGTACATCCTTATTAATGCACACCTACACCGGTCCTCTCAACCTGAGGTGTTACATGATCAGATGCTCAATCTAGGTGCATAACCAAGAGAACAAGAGTGCATGTATATCATCAAGAAAGTGAACATGTGAGGTAAAATTGAAGGAACACTGTACTGTTCAGTGAAATTTTCCTTTTTTGGGTTGAGTGCTCAGGTTGTGTCCATCCCTCCACCAAGGTAACAAAGCATTGAAACTCATTCTGGCTAAGAAGTGAGCGTGCAGGTATTGCATACGCGTAGCGTCCGGTAGTAGTACTAGTAAGAAGTACAAGTAGGCGGGGTGCAGAGAAGGGGGGTGGATTACGATACACAGCAAAATCCAGGAGAGAGGTCAAACACAGATGGGTTTGCTAAGTACACCAACAGTTTTGCTGTAGCCATAGAGGTAAGGATGAATCCAATTAGTGGGGTAGCGTGCCTCTTGGCAAAGTACACCCACAGTTTTCCTAACTCCTGATGAATATGCCTTATTTTCTAGATCTGCGAGCGGGCACTGTACAATCAGGCCAATACGCAAAGGTCGGGCTACGCCCAACTAGTGTCGTTTTGAATGGAGGAGGTACACTCGAAGAATTCAATGAGCAATGCTGAGTATGTTACTGCTTCTCAGTGGAGGCTAGAGACAAAGCAAAGAGTATAACTGCAGAGAGATTTGCACTCTCCCTCTTGTAATCAACACCGCACCTTTTTGAATGGAAGATTGCATATGTGGAATAGCACCTCCCACTCAGACAGGATGACTACATACCTTCCAGTTCAAGCAATTGTGCTCAAACCACTCCAGCAAAAAGGTCTTGCGCACGATTCTTGGGCAAGATTACCAGGATCTTGCCCAAGGGGCCAAAATCTTGTCCAGGCGGCCAGATCTTGCCCAGGATCTTGCCCAAGATCTTAGGCAAGATCCTGGGCAATTTTGGCTGCCATAATCTTGGCACCTTGGACAATATCTTGGGCAAGTTCTCTTGCAGCGCTGCAAGAACTTTTTGCTGGGACTGGAGCTGCCATGTAGGACTTTGGTTTTCAAAGACTGTATGGTACACATTAGTTCATGGCACCGTGGGCGGATGCTCCTTGGACTCTGTCACAATTGAAGCCAGCACGATAATCTCTGGTTTATGGTACCATAAATATTTGATACATGGATTGGAAACCCAGCAATGAATGTCATTAGTCACGCGTTTCGCCGGAAGTGGTCGTTAGTTGGGGTTTTATGGCTAGCTGTGATAAGTCTGTTACGATTTTTTTTTTTAATACAAGCTCATAGTACGCACATCGGCATTGGTGTAGTTTAGGTGGAAATCAATTATTCATAGATATTTCGATGGTTTCTGGTTTCCCACATGTCTCCTCATTAATTATTCATTACCTCCAGTTAAGAATTATTTACACCGCAAAATTGGGCGCGCATTTTTTTTTACCTTTCCCTAGCCCTGGCCTCCCTGTTACACCGTTCAACCATAAAGCGGTAAACCTATATATCCACGTGCTCAATGCTAGGTGGACGCATAGCCCAAGCTTTGCATTTAACTAACACAGCGCTCTACAGGCTAAGGCAGGGGGCGGAGCGGGGGGGGGGGGGTTACGACGTATGACGTACACTGATAACTTACATACGGTCTCACAACTTCATGTCTGTACCGACGTCACACACGTATCATTGGTATCAATCTACGCAAACTAGCGCTACCGGAACAAAGAGATATCAGAGGCGGCCCCAGCATCTATCGAGGGGAGGGGCCAAGCAAATGAGGGGCGCCAAAAGGGGGCGTGGCATATTATGCTTAGTCATTTGACTCTGGATTGTTGCATCCGAGCGCAGGCGCTGATCCAGGAATTTAGGAGGGGGGTGGGGTGGTAAAAGGGTGTAACGTAAACACTACTGATGTAATGTGACTAATTTATAACGGAGGTGACAAGTATTCCTATTCACAGCACTGAATAGTATAGCTCTTGGAGCATCGGTGCTATGGGGCGTGCGATGTACCTTTCCCTACCAACAGCCTGTGTTATTGTGCCTTTGTCTTGCATGTGCATATAACATGTTGTGTGTGTGTATGAGTTCAGTTCAAATATATTACGTTGTAAGTTGGTGTTGGAATCGAAACGCGGCGTTACACTGGTAGCAGAGAATGGTTCTCTTGTTTAACTCCCTGTAGTCTATGCAGATACGTATGTCACCATTCTTCCTTGGAACGTAGGGGAAGGCTGGGCAAAGTGGACACGTTGGGCAAAGAGAAAAACTCAAATTACTTTAAGACGCTTCATCATAAAATTATCCAATTTTGGCCCGCTATAAAATAGGTACTGACGGACAGAAATGCAGTACAATTAATTAAATTAGTTAATAAATGTGTAAGTTATTAATTACTTTGTTTTTTTCAATTGTTCCTTACGATATTCGTCCGCGATAACCTTTTGTTTTATTCAATCATAACAAATGAGAGAAATGGTTGCATACGCATAATGATGTTGCCTACCATCGCCTGTGATAAGCATATCATGACTTAAGTACAACTACTTATGAATCGACAAGTATGTTCGTATAAACTCAAGTGCCACCCTACGGGCAAAGTGGATAGGGCAAAGTGGATAACTTGTTAATAAAACTTTCATTGCTGCAGTGAGACGGCCAACATCCTATTAAGCTAGCCCTCTTTGTCTGTAATGATTTTTGTGCATGCTCTACGTATATATGTATATATTGCCATAGGCGAACAGCTCAAATGATGTGTAACTACGCGATGTTCGCTCGCAGCCATAAATAGTGAACAAAAGCCGAGTATTACTGTCATGACTCGTGAATCAAAAATTCAAAAGACAATACAACACGGCACGTAAATGAATGGCGCATAACATGGAATAACATTTAAGATGCCTAGATACGTCGAAGTGCCATATTAGTCGCTTTTCGCTTTGCCCGGTCAAATCTAAAAGAGGCAAAACTGATCGTGTTGTGAAAATCAATTATAATAAATACGATGTGTTTACAAAAATTATTAACCATGTTGAATAATAAAGAATAATGATTTGTCTACACACACAAAAGAATTTGTTCACAAATTATTTATAGTTCGAACACTATAATGGCCTAACCTTAGCTGGTCCGCGTTGCCCTGCCTTCCCCTACACTGCAGGGGCAAGCCATGGGCTGCTGTTAACTCTAATGATGTTTCGAGCAAGCATATCTTGCAGTTGGTTCTGAATTTCGTCCCTAAAGTGTGCTGGAATTCGTCGTGGAGGAACACGTATAGGCGCATTGTCAGCAGTTTCAATGGTATGGAATGCCATGTTTGTAGAACCAGGAACTGTAGAAAATAGATGCTTGTATCTTTCTATGACACCAGTCAATTCTGCCATGCATGATGGGATGTCAAACTCCGGACCTTTCCCAAACTGCGGCACTGCACACTCTTCAATTGTGTCACCTTCTGATTCAGCAACTGTACAGGCAGTGTAGCAAGTACTTGAATTATGTTTCGTGGTGTCTGCTCTCGTGTGGATTGTTTCAGCTCCTATGCGAATGCGTACCGTTTGGTTGCTGTAGTCTAAAATGACAGAGTGCCTGGATAAAAAGTCGACTCCTAGCTATTATCACTGGCATTAACAACTCTTCTGCAACTAAGAACTCGTGTACTGCTCGGTATTCTCCCAATTGAACTGCAAGCCTGGCTATTCCCATTACCCCCATTTTGTGTCCGTCCGCTGTCCACAGACAGTTGACGCGCATTTTCCATTCTAATTGGGCTATTTAAAGGGAGAGCTGCTTTCGCAACAAGTGAAACAGAAGACCCTGACGTTACAAGGGGGAGGGGGATGTGCCCCCTCCCGCGCGATCGAAGCGCGGAAGTTTTTTAACTGCATGGCGGTAGATATCTTATGCATGAAAAAGCGTTTTCTTTAGGACAGGTGCACTCATCGTATCAGATTGTTCACTGAGTTCATTTTGCCTGCTTTCCGTCAAAGATGTTGAAGTGCAAGTCCATATAATTGGACTTTTTCAAGTTCAACTCGGAAAGTGAAATACTCAAAGGTCCTGATCACAGCGAGCCATCAGTATCTGGCCTACCAGCTACTTGTGTATCCTACGAGTCCGAATCTATGGATGATGATGCCGATACAGATTCTGATCTGGAAGCAGTATACATGTATATCTCAATCAGCATCTAAATGACGGGTGTAAAACCTCGGCTGAACTTCCTAACACTAACACTGATCATGCAGACATGAGGAGCAGTCAGAGGAATAGGATCCTGCTCAGGATGTCTGTACAAGATGCAATCTGACAGTCAAGAATAATGAAAGATATCAGTACTGATATCTGAGCAAGACAGGCTTGCAGATGCTGTTTTTAATTTTACAATACTGTATGATTTAGTGTTGCTGGAGTAAGGAAAAGGAAACAGGCTAAATTTCAGAGACGTTGGCTTCAAGATTATAAATGGCTCTAACATGAAGGATGTCTCAAGAAGGTATCAATACTGTGGCTGTCAATTCACAAATCCTGTAGGATTTAGCTATGTATGCACAATCAACTGATCGTAAATGAAGTAATTCCTTGGACTTATGGTTTGTAAATAGTGAGCACACAAAAGCACCTAAACTACTCTTTTCGCTTTGAGACAGAAACAAAATGCATGGCAGGCACCAAGCAATGCAAAGAATTTTAGACTGATTGAGTTTTCCATATTTAGGAGTATCAGTCATTCACACAAATGCACCATAGAAAGTTGTATAGTGAATCAGTGTTGTATGAATAAATCACAACTTTCATATGATGTTTTTGTGTAAATGATTGACATATTTGGTAACTTTGTATTATCATGCAGTTTAAAGATGTGCACTGGCAACTATATGCTTACATGGATTTTTCTTTTGTGCTATGTACTAGTCACAATTATTATGCATGTATCAAAATAAACATCTGATCAAACAAAAAAAAAAAACAAAGCGTCATCATCTTTTTTTTCACCCCTAAATGGAAGCTGTTGAACAGAAAAGCTATTAGCCCTCAAACAGAAATTACTGATTGTTCTCAATCAGTATTTTAGTATTCGTAAATAATTATTTGAGGAAGGGGGGGGGGGGGGGGGGGGGGGGGGGGGGGCTAGCCACCCTATCCACCCTCTCTGGATCAGCCCCTGGGGAGGCCAGGGCTAGGGAAAGGTTAAAAAAAAAATGCGCGCCCAATTTTGCGGTGTAAAAAAAATATTAACTGGAGGTTATGAATAATTAATGAGGAGACATGTGGGAAACCAGAAACCATCGAAATATCTATGAATAATTGATTTCCACCTAAACTACACCATGCACCAATGCCACGGCTTCCATTTGTACATCCGTGGCTTGCAGTTAGTTAAAACAAGGGCTCGAGTTGGCTCAAGCAACTGAACTGAGTTTAATTGGAAGGCCAGAAACAAAAAGAAACCATTTGAAGCACGAAGTGTCTGAAAAAATATATATTTATGCACATCCCATTACGTGTGTATGGGAAAGAAGGCCACGCCCCCATGGCGAACACTCCTTCCCAACATGAACAACTTACAGTACTTATATACAATTGGTAGCAAACATTTATAGGCCTAATGGTAGCTATTTTGACTATTCTCACTTCGTCATTTCAGAAAGTTTGAGTAGTCGCCAGGGGTGGCGACTACTGCTTTAGCGTAATTTCAGATTGGAGTCTCCGCCATCCACCCTAATTCCCAAGCTAGTAATTTTCATAACAAATAGAACTACATATATTGTCCAGAAATCACCACTCTTCTCTAATAACAAGATTTTAAACAGATCATGACTACGTATTTTACGGACAGCGACTTGCACCAGGTAAACACACTTCCAATTGCGCGTTGTTTACCGCACCACTTTTGCCGAAAATTGAGGTAGCTTAGTTTTTGATATTTTTGTAAGAACTAATAGAACTTCAATTGTGGGCCGTAAACACAGACTCCATGTACTAATATTTCCATATTTTGCTGCGATATTAAAACGTCAGGTAAGCCCTAGCGCCGCGTTTAAAGTTAAGGGTGGCGAACACTCCCCGCCCAGCAAGAAGTTCTTGGCCAAGATTCTTGGCCTCCTGGCAGGATCTTGGCAAGATGGACAAGATCCTGCCAAGATCCTGCCAGGAGGCCAAGAAGTCACCAAAAATAAATTATGTTCATTTTAATATATGAAAGTTCAATGAAGTAAACAAATACATAACGTGTGTATAGCTAGATTCAATCTTTATGATGTAATATAGATTAGGCCCAGCTATAGCTGATACACTATTACATCAATTGAATGTATAGACATATGTGTAAGCAAAAGTAACACATGAAAGCAGAACTCTTATCTGTCAATACAAGAGCATTTGGTAGCTAGATCAAATATTATACATGTATATCATGATCAGTAGTAGAATGTTTGATTGTAGGGATATGTTTGATGACTTGCATTTGGTAGTTACTATAGAAATAATCAGATACTTTTACGAAGGACATATCCACTGCTGCATTTGCTAAATCAAGCTTGGCCATGTAGTTGGGATGTAACGTTAACACGAATTCAATTGCTCAAACGTAAAAAAAAAATTTCTCTCCAATTAACGGTTAACACGTGATCTGATCGTGGCGCCCAAAATTTTATACGCGTTTGGAAAATCTCCGTCTAGATACCACAAGGGCAATGTACTGCTTGGAAACGAAGACAAAATGGCTTAAACGTGTAAGTGTTCTTGTAAATAAAGATACCCCCCATACGTTGGATCAACCGGGGATATTTTACAATGGTATAATGATAAACACTACTAGTAATGTGCATATATAGCTGGCTATATATAGGCTAGATCAAACGTTACATGTGTAGATATAAAAAAAATTGGGCTCCACCTATGATTCGGGCATACATGCATGCGTGCGCGATCGATCGATCGATCAACTGTTCGAGAGATCGCGATCGTGTACATAAACGTACTGTGGTCTCTTTTTTTAGTTTCTTCCTTTATATATCATACGCAAATCGTTGTATGCTTGAATCAGGCATGGTTTTTTATGCCATTCCTTATAATTATTAGTATATATCAAAGTGAAAAAGTGGTACCGAGCAATAAGCAAGATTGTATGTGTCTTTATTCAACCATCATACGTATAGCCAACTGTGTGTAGTGCTTTGTTTTGCAAAACATCAATACACTTGCAAGACTATGTCCTCATCCTCTGAATACAGTTGTGAAAAGCTTAAGTATGGAAATCACTCAGTGAAAATGATGAAGAGGTATATATTTCTCTTGGTGTAAAGTCATTAATGTACAATATACTATCAACATGATAATAGAAGTGTGGACAAGGAAAAGAGAGGGAAAGAATCAATTCAGAAGAGATCAACAATTGAATGCAGAACTGAGGTATGATAGATTAACAATTTTTTTACATACATGTACAGTGTAATATAATGTTTGCAATGTTATTTTGCACAGAAGCCACTAAGCAAGAAAGTGGACTGCGGCAGTAATATAAATAATAGTAAGGGATTATTGTTATTATTAATTAACCTAGCTACATTATTTATAAAAAAAATCCATGCATATTGCAAACATCAATATAAGCAACTCACATTTGCAATTCCCATAGTCATATTATTTCTTTTTTTTTTGTTATAAACAGCAACCATCTCAAAATTGGAAAACACAAAATTGAGCTAGAGGTATAAAACTGTTTTGATGTTTGTTTAATTTATGAATGTATATATATGCATGTATATATATGTGATATTTAGGTACATGCAGAAGGATTTTATCATGCAGGATCTTGCAAAACTCAATGAAATTGAAACAGTAATGCTGAGACAATTTATTGCCTTTTGGAGATTCATTTCATACAGTAGGGAATATAATTTCCAGATTCTGCAGAGGATGAAGGTTTGCACAAAACCACATGCACATCACATATTGAGTAGTATAATGCTTCTATAACTGTATGTTTGTAACATTCAGCAGGTAATCTGAATGAGAACCACATCGTATCTGTAAGTGTATTGCATGATGCACGTATTTACATGTATTTTATCTGAACAGAAAAGTGGTGTGAATCAATCTTTTTTAAAGATTGACTTGCATTAAGTAACTCTGGTCTTACTGGATGCTATGTTCTCCCAAGAAAAGGCTGCTATAAGGAGTTAACTAAAGCCAGCAGCAGCAGCATGCAGCCAAAAAAAACAACATGTATGTCACCAGCTAGAGTGAAGCTCATTGAAGGTGCAATTCTATATATTCTAATACAGGTTATATTATTGATCTTCCATGGTCATCTATAACAGACAGAAAAGTTAAGGAAAGGAACAGTGGCTGAATTGCTGCTGAAAAAAAAAATCAGAGATTCACTTAATCAAAAGTGTCGTTACATGTACAAGCTTAAAAAGCTGAACAAATAAAGTACATGTAAGTGAAATAAATCCTTTCATGCTGATGCTCATTTTTCTTTCTGCTTCAGGAAGTGTCGGTTGCCGTTCAACAGGGATTGCTGCTTTCATAATGGGGCACTATGAAACCGGACAGTTATGTAGATGAGTTTTTTGTTTGAATTGTTAAGCTGTCATGTGAGGTAGTTTAGGTCAGTTACCATTTGTGTATTTCCCTAAATTTACATGTAAAATACTTGTGCATTAAAACCCAATTTTATTAATGTGTGCCACAATTCAGTGACATTATGATTGGCATGCACTGTTCTATTAGCTAATGTCAATCTATATTCCTGCTGGCCTTGGGCATTACAAATGCAGATCGAACACTCATATTGTATAATGCCACCCATTTCATGCGTGTGCTATTAAAAATGTGCTTCATTCAATCACATTAACTACATATTTATAACATCTTGGCCAAGATCTTGTCATCATATCTTGGGATCATCTTGGACAAGATCTTGGGCAAGTTCTTGGCAAGATCTTGGCGAGAACTTGGCCGGCATAATCTTGGCATCCTGGGCAAGTTCTTGGCAAGTTCTTGGCAAGTTCTTGGCAAGTTCTTGGCAAGTTCCTGGCAAGTTCTTGGCAAGTTCTTGGCAAGTTCTTGGCAAGTTCTTGGCAGGAATCTTGCCCAAGAATTCGTTGCTGGGCCGCTGGCGAAATTACCTTAATCTACCCTAGCTGTACGTTGTAATTGTTACTTGGCACAACCTGCAGGACAAGTGAAAGAGAGAAAGGTGATTGCAATAAGAGGCAAAAGAAAGTACAGGCTCATGAAAGAAAAAAAAAAAAAGAGAAAGTGGGGGGGGAGGTAGTCTCTCGTGCCATGACGTAATGTATTCATACATTACGTCATGGCACGAGAGACTGGGGGGGGGGGGGGGGAAGTAGTCTAGCTCGTTCCCAGACTCACGTAAATTGTGTAATGTATTACGTATGTGAGTGGGAACGAGACTAGGGAAAAGTAGATCGAAATGAAAGCGTTGCTGAAGAACTATAAAATGTATTGTGAGCCTTTCCATTCCTAATGTGCTCAATTCCAGGAGATACCATGCAGTTTGCTGATTGAAATTCTAACTGTTTTACCTTTTACAGTTAGTGCCATAATTTGGTAAGAGGCTCAGTGTGCATTTTACCGACTAGCCTCTTTGCTTGCCATAGGCCAGGCCAGCTCTAAAGCAAAAAATGGTTGCAGAGATCTATGGCCATCTCAACTTATCTCTTGTGAGATCGGTGTCCAGGGCCATTTTAGGAAGGGAATTGGCAGATGCTTTGTACAACTGTAGGTTAGATCTTGTATATATGTATGCGTATTGTACATGTATGTGCATGATTATTATACTTCTCCCCATGACAAGCTTCTGTTATGCTTACCCTCCAGGACTAACATTTAAACTGCGCATTTCAAGTGTCCTCGGGCCTGGGATTCTATTTTAGATCTACATGTACATGTATATAGTACTAATGCTACCATGAGATTTGTAAAAGCAGGAATACTATCCTAACACATTAAAATATTAGATTTAAAATTAAAATAAAACCTGTTATTATTAAAAGCTATTAAGGGATGTGGTGAATTTAGCTCTGCCTGTCACCTGGATGCAATCAGCAAGGCAAGACATGAGTTGCGAAAAGCACTTGACGAGAGCTCCTGTACAGTTCAGAGATGGCCTAGCTCTGTGCTATTTGCGACATCCATCTAATCTGCCAGCCAAATGCGATGGTTGTGGAGCTGATTTCACCCTCCAACATGCCCTAGGCTGTAAGAAGGGGGGGGGGGGGGGGGGACTTGTTATACTGCGCCACAATGAGATTCGTGGCTGCATTGGTGATCTCGCCAGTCAGGTGTGGCCCCAAGTTATAAAGGAGCCTATTGTAAATGAAGTTACTGCCACCTAAAGTGATCCAGGACTAAGGCTTGACCTGGGAATCAGAGGTGTTTGGCAACCACAGGTGAAGGCATTGTTTGATGTCATAGACACTGACGCCCCATCACACTGCCATCGAGCACCTAATGCCATTCTTGAATCCAGCTCACAGGAGAAGAAGAGAATGTACAAAAAGGCAGTTGAAGACAGAAGAGGCACCTTCACCCCATTTGTCCTTTCCATGGATGGACTACTTCGCAAACCTATTCCATCACCAGCAGCTACATCAGATCACGGCTCACTTTTGCAGGGGTTTGAGCAGTGAGCCTCTGTCGTAGAGGATCCCACACTAAATGGAGAAGTGGGCTGGGGTTTGATGATGGTGCTCCTCTGGCCTCATTTATGGAGTAAATTTATTGACTTATTTTTTTTGCTTTATGATTTCAATTTGTATCATCTAATTGTATGTATTTCATGTTCCATTTTTTATGTGTACTGCATAATAAAAAATGTTATTATTTCAATACAATGCCCTTAATTTATTTCTCATGGATCACTATATAAAGCTACATTTAGGTTTTGCCCATTAATACAAAATAGACAATTGAAACATATCACACTTTACAATGACTGATGAATTGCCATGTGTTATCGGAACCTTCGTTAGTAGATTATGTATGTAGGAGAATTGTAAGTGTTCGATTAGCAAAACACCCGGTCCCCACTACATGTATTCGTATAAATTTTTTTTTTTACCTGTTGCTTTAGTTAGTGACATACCAGGGTCCAGGCTTTGATGCAAACATGCAGTTATTATTAAAATGTACCTGCATCAGTTTGGCTGTATATACAGCACCCCTCCCACTACTTGCCCCTCTCATCACCCCCACCAGAGCATAATCAAGAGGATAACTGCACACATATAGCATCTAAAGCCACACACCCTCAATTCAGGGCTGCACTGTGCATGCTCTGCTGCAACTGGTTCATCACAACACCACTATTTGTCCTCTGAACTGCAGCCTGCTGTGTGCCAATAGTGGAGCTGCTACCTGGGTAAAAACTCTGTCCAAGTAACCCCCTAATGTCTGCTGGCCCAAAAATGGCTGTCCTGTGGCAGATGGTGCAGCCATACCGGGGAGAAGTGTGTGTCCTTGGAGGAGGAGACTCTGACTTTGTTGAAGCTGCGGCAGTCTGGCAAGGTGTTGGAACTGCTGGTAGAGGGCAGGGTTTCTGGAGAGCTGCTGTCCTGCTAGTGCAAAGTCTGTCCCGAGGTTAGGGTACTGCAGCCGCATCCAGTTCTGCAGCAGCTGGTTGGTCTGGAGGATGGCGTTGGTTGTCTGAAGGTTTAACCCTGAGGGAGTGCAAATAACAATACAGTAGTGTAACCCAAAAATAAATCACAATGCTATGTGAACATGTTCATACATGTACATACTACAACATGCACCATGTACATATATACATGTGTACATGCACACACACCCACATATGTCTCGACACGAGTGTACACAGAACCATTTCCCGACACAAAATGTACATAAATGTATACAGCAAAAAGGAAGTATTAGTACTTCCCATAAGTACCCTGCTCCCTCCTCTGACCTGGTCTTGTGGCTGCTGGCTGGCCTGGCCACTGCTGTGAGGTGACCACAGAAGAAGTAACAGCTGCTTTGTTCTTGGCAGTGAAGCCGGGAGGGGGAGGAGGGATGCTGGCTCTTTGTTCTGCTGGTGAGAAAGCAAAACCACTGTCATCCAATGACATCATGATGTTATCATTCAATGACATCATGATGTTGTCATCCAATGACATACACTCAAGCTCATGTACAGCTTTCTAAATCTAGACTGCACAAAGGCCAGATGAACCCCCTCATCCTTATTGCCCTTCAGCCTTCTGCTAATACATGTATTTCAACACTTAGCCTGGGCACAGAATAGTACAATATTGCTATGTAAGCACACGTGGAACAGAATGCCAAGACACATGCAAACCACATACACACCACACCCCATGCACATACACCACACACAGGTCCACCTCAATGAATGCAAAGCTTACGCCTGACAGAGGAGTTCTCTATAGCGGTCCACTTTGTTGCCAACTGACTGCTCTCTAGGTCAGGCCACTCCCCTTCATCAGTTGATCGAGGAAGGGCATTGTAACCGTACCCAAACCCTGTCCCATGTACAGGCTGGAAGGGACTCCCCCTTGAACCATCAACAGCATCGCTGAGGGACGAAAATGACTTCTCAGACTTGAGAGAGGTGTTCATGGAGGAACCTACAGAAGTGGACAGCATAATGTACAGTAGGACCATGTGCACAGTAGCTCGAACACATACATGTACATGTACATGTACACACACACACTCACACACACACACACACACACACACACACACACACACACACACACACACACACAATCTACCTCCAAAGCTGATATTCACGTTAGGGAACAAGGCTCTGAACTCCTCCTGCCAACTGGTCAACGATAAAGAAGGATCACAGCTCTTCTCCTTGGCAACAAGTTCAGACAAGTGACAGTGTTGTTTTGAATTACCATTAGTAGTAGGTCCATGGGACCCATTGGCTGTGGGGCCATGGGTGACGTAAGACACAGACGCCAGATGTTGCTTCTCATCCACGTCGACAACAGGATGACGATTTGATGCCTCTGCCTCCAAGAGATCCGCCAGCCCCTTGTTAGATACATCCCAAGGATCAAAACGAGGAGAAGTGCAATAGCACAATTCTTTACATGTACATGTATGTATGTACAATATTTTCAGTTTGCAATACAATGGTAAGCTCCAACATTTTTTCAGAGTTGGAGTAAACCTCCGAATGACTAAAAAAAAAAATCACTGTACGCTTCTCATTTACGACAATTAATGGGTTCTGAAGTGGAAGTAAAGCCTTGCAAGTGGGGCCACTGTTAGTAAAACAAAAACTGGTTGCCTACTTGGAAGGTTTGCTTAGCAAACAAGGGCACTACATAGGTAGTGCATGCATACCTCAACCAGACAGATTAATGTACTGTGAAACAGTTTTGTAATTATAAATTTCAATTAAATTAGTACACACAAAAAACTCATATTCAAATAGAAAACAATTTTTATAAATTCTACCATGTATACATGTAGATAACCATGTAGACAACCATCCCTAGTTAGAGCACACCTCTGCAGCACTCACCTAGATCATCTTCTGAAGGAGGAAGTGCCTCAGGGACAGGTCCATTCCAGCTCACACCAAGGCAGCCAAATTGTCCAGTTCCAGCAGACCCCAGTATTGCTGAGGATAATAACATTGTAAAAAAAAAAACTAATAAATAGAAACGTTTTGTTTGTAAAGCTTTAACAAGAGAATAAGCTGATGGTAAGGACAGGACTTAAAATATGTAGCATACAGTCAAAACGTGATATAAGCACATCCTCTCATTATAAGCACATCATATCGTTACAAGCACATCCTCGCATTATAAGCACATCCTCTCATTACAAGCACAGGGGCGGAACTTTAGGATTTCATGAAGTCACAATGTACACTAGCAAATAAAAACAATCAAATAGCACAAAAGCCTTTGCTTGTTTAGTGGTTTAAGTGTACAACATGTAATTTATATGGTGAAATTATACCTGAAAACTATAAGCACAAATTCGTTATAAGCACAGGGAAAAAACGTTGTGCTCATATCGAGTTTTGACTGTACATGTACATGTATATGAGACCTAAAGATATAACCACATTAATCATAGCTATAACAATGAAATCTCACAATATTATTGGTCAATTGCGGACATAGAAACCAAGTCCCAGGGGGTGGGTACTTTTAAGTGTAAGTAGGTGTGTACTCTACCACAGAGAACCTGCCTTACATTTATACGTATTCCTTATACTCTAAAGCAGTTAAGACAGAAACCATTTGTGATCCAGGTGACTTAGAAGCACTTCAACCCAAGAACATACATCCCTTGGTTCAGTGCCCTTAGAGCAAGGCTTATTTTCCTATCTGTTCACACATTATCATCCTAACCATCAACTTGCTTCCTGGTTTTCACACCAAAGCTAAAATCCTACTCATTCCAAATAGATGCTTTTCATGTACTGTACACTGATACACATGCAGTAAACATGTATATAAATGCCACACAGACCGCAGAAAAGCAAGTCTCAATTAAGTGCACACCATCTCCTTTTTGCATCCTTGCCATACCCTTTTCTGCTTACCGACAGGGGAAGATCCACCTTCATGCATGTGGGCCTGGGGCCTTGACACACTGGTGGGCTGGTTGCTGCTACTGCTCTGGAGGGCATCCCCCATATCCATGGCAGCCTTGGGGACACCCGGGGGCACACACATGTGCACGTCCATCTTGCCCGCCTCCCTCTCCACACCAATGCTGCTGGAGCTGCTGCTGGTCGTCATGGAGCTGCTGGGTGACACACTGGGGGTGGAGACAATGCTTCCTGTGCTGGTCCTGAAGGTGGTCCTGGCGGCTAGCTGCTGTCTGGATGTGCTCACCTGTATGCCTCCTGCCACTGCAGCTGGCTGCTCTTGTTCAAGCTGCGTGCCACACCCACCTGGGCTGGCCGAAGGGGAAACCCCATCCTGATCACATCCAAAGCTGAGCGACGATGAACTATCGACCTTTGCTTGCAGCCGAAGGTCATTGTGGGAAGGGGAGGGGCAACCTGCTGCTTGTGGTCCTGCTGCACTTGGGCTCCCGAGGGTGTTGAGAGCCCCTCTCTTTGGACTGGGCACTCGTCTGCGTCATTGATGGCTGGGCCACCCCTGTGGATGTGCTCCTACATGGAGGGGGGAGGAGGGGGATGGGAGGGAGGAGGGGAGGAGGAGGAGGAGGAGGGGAGGACGAGGAGGAGGGAAGGAGGGGGAGGAGGGGGAGGGGAGGGAGGAGGGGAGGAGGAGGAGGAGGGGAGGAGAAGGAGGGGAGAAGGAGGAGGGAAGGAGGGAGAGGGGAGGGAGGAGGGGAGGAGGAGGAGGGGAGAAGGAGGAGGAGGGGAGAAGGAGGAGGAGGGAAGGAGGGGAGAAGGGGGAGGGGTAGAGGAGGAGGGAAGGAGGGGGAGGAGGGGGAGGGGAGGGAGGAGGGGAGAAGGAGGAGGAGGAGGGGAGGGAGGAGGGGAAGAGGGAAAGAGGAGGTGGCAGGTTTATAGGACCCCTGGTAAGTACAGCCAGATGTGAACATTAACAACTCACCATGAGGCTGTGGCAGAAAGTACAGGGTCAGCTCCTATGGTACATGAGGAGATCCATTAAAGGCAATACTAACAAAACATGTCCAAACGTTGGTGTGTGCCTGTACCATAGTCCACCACCCTGCATGTCTAATGCAAAGTCTGACCAAAACATATTCAGTAGCAACAATGACACACTCAAAACTACATGCACATTGTAGAATTATAGCGTGTGTACCCATTACTCCCAGAAAAATTATGTCATGTGATCACACTGGTGTCATGTGATCAGCACACTGGTGTCATGTGATCAGAACACTGGTGTCATGTGATCAGCACACTGGATGATTACAATTTGCACCCAAACATCTGCATGCCCATGTATGGCAAGCAGCACAACCCTGATGGGAAAAATTTCCTGTGAAAACCATACATGTTGTACACTCTTAGGACTGCTATATGAGCTAAACAATGTACACATGTCCTACTCTGCATGCAACACAGGAACAAGTGGAGTACAATAAATGATTTGAACAAAACAGTAACTTCTCTGACTTCCCTACCTACTAACAGTCCACTGTCCCTACCTACTAACAGTCCACATCTCTACCTACTAACAGTCCACATCTCTACCTACTAACAGTCCACATCTCTACCTACTAACAGTCCACATCTCTACCTACTAACAGTCCACATCTCTACCTACTAACAGTCCACATCTCTACCTACTAACAGTCCACATCTCTCTACCTACTAACAGTCCACATCTCTACCTACTAACAGCCCACATCTCTACCTACTAACAGTCCACATCTCTACCTACTAACAGTCCACATCTCTACCTACTAACAGCCCACATCTCTACCTACTAACAGTCCAATCTCTACCTACTAACAGTCCACATCTCTACCTACTAACAGTCCACATCTCTACCTACTAACAGTCCTCATCTCTACCTACTAACAGTCCACATCTCTACCTACTAACAGTCCACATCTCTACCCACCAACGTTAACAGTCCACCCTCCCTACCTACTAACAGCCCTTAACTCACTACACGTACACATGGAGATTACATCAATTATGGAGAATAATGGCAAAATGCAATATTATGCCTGCAACTAATGGATGTGACTAAAGATCACCCTGGCTGTATTAAAGCACACACACGCGCCATATGTATGGTATGCCACAATACAACACCCCCACGCCCACATCCTCCTCCCCCTACCTTCAAGAGATGTCCCATTGCTCTCCACTCTCTCGCACAGCTAGGACTCTCTGCTGGTGGTCGTGGGATGGGAGGAGGAACGCTTCAGCTCCTTTGGCACCAAAGTGTTATTGGCCACTCCCAGAGTGACATTGGCCACAGTCAGGGTGGTATTAGCCACGACCATGACAGTATTAGCCACGCCCAGTGTGGCTGCACTGGCTTCTCCCTGCACAGTGTTGGTTGCCCCAAGTGTGGCGGTCTCATACAACTGGTGCTTGCTGAAGGGAAGGGGAACACATGGGGTACAAGGGGGACAATGGAATACAAGGGGAAACACAAGGGCAAGGTGGAACACATGGGGTACAAGGGGGAACACATGAGGTACAAGGGGGAACACATGAGGTACAAGGGGGAACAATGGGATACAAGGGGAAACACAAGGGCAAGGGGGAACACATGGAGTACAAGGGGGAACACATGAGGTACAAGGGGGAACACATGGGGTACAAGGGGGAACACATGAGGTACAAGGGGAACACATGGGGTACAAGGGGGAACACATGAGGTACAAGGGGGAACACATGGGGTACAAGGGGGAACACATGGGTACAAGGGGGAACACATGAGGTACAAGGGGGAACACATGAGGTACAAGGGGGAACACATGAGGTACAAGGGGGAACACATGGATACAAGGGGGAACACATGAGGTACAAGGGGGAACACATGGGGTACAGGAGAAAACACAAGGGGTACATGAACATATAGTATTAGTGTTCAATATTGTGGCTACATGTTGTGTGTGTATGCATGTACGCATGTATGCATGAATGGGGAGGAGGGGGGTGTCACACAACCAAATCCAAACACGTACCCCATCTGCATGTCCTCCTTTGTGAAGCTAGCCTCTTCATCCCCCAGTTCATGCAGGTACATGCAGTCCTTGGGAGGAGGAGGTTAGGAAAGGGAAGAGGAGAGGGACAGACCAAGACTTAATAATGTTACCATAACAACAGGTGCACATAGAGTACCCACACCTTCACACACCTCATCCATTGCATATTTCCTAACAGTCACCCACACACATCAACACAAGACCATGTGTCGTGTGACCTTAGCAGGCAAGGTATGGGTTCATGATATCATGGTCCAACTGCACACATAACTAGATTATAGATTTGATTGATTGAACCATACTACTCTATGCATTCACCATATGTACATACATGTATACGTACATGTGCATGTACATTGTACTAGCCTCATGCCACCAGCAGTCATACCATGTAAGTGTAGACTAATACATCATCTCCTTAGACACACACACACACGTACACACATGCACACACACACATGTACACACACGTACACACATGCACCCACATACACACATGCACGCACACGCGCATACACACACACACACACACACACACACACACAGCCGCTTACAGTTTTTGTACACTGGACACCTCGAAGGAAAGAAGGTACAGTACTTCGTGGTACCAAATGATGCCCTGATAATTAATACAGATCAGATGTAGACCAAGCATCACACCATCCTTCACACACATACATACACATGCACACACCTGCAGGATAAACACTGTGGTCACCACTACCATATCTCCCCTAGGTTTCCCCTATACAATGTAGACTAGTGGGATTTTATGGTCTGATAGCATGTGATAACTCAATCAAGGGATTTAAAATAAAAGTTGTCAGAAAGATAAAAGCGATTGGCTGGTAAGTCTTCCAGGTCACCCCTTGTATGCTGGCCATAACAGCAGAGGTGTATGCTGGCCATAACAGCAGAGGTGTATGCTGGCCATAACACCTTATATTAACAGCTGGTATTTCACCTCCACTAACAGCACATCATGAACAGAGGTAAGTTATCTACCCAGTACATGTACTTAGCTGAAAACAATGTTCAGCCAGGTAAACTGTACTTGCTATAGGCTTGAGCGGTAAAGGCTTTTTTTTACCCTGGCATTCGGATATCCACGGCAGTTTGTCTATGGGTGTCATTCGGATTAATATTCGGATACTTTTTCAAAGTACATGTACATTAAGGTTCACATAATTCGATCCCCTTTACTTGTACATGCTTTTACATTGAGTATTTTTTAACAAATTTGTAGCACATTACAGATATCAATACCTCAGACCTAAAGTTATGTTATACAGAAACATGATTATATCTAAGCATTACTGCAGCTTCAACATAATCCTGTAAGGAATTAGCTTGCTGGTCATTGAACATGTTGCACAGCAAGGAGATACAGTAGGAAATTCATTCCTTCTGGTATGCACTGTAACAGCTTTCAGGGTTGTGAATTTTGCCTTGGGAGAAGATCGTGGTTTAGATGTGGTACCAACGATTTCCCTTCCCCAAGATCGCTTAGGGGATTGCACTTCACCATAACGCGTACTTAACTTGTCCGCTACAGTCGGGACGACGCGCGCTAAAGATGAACTAGTACTCTGCGAAGGCTCCGCCACATGACACAATGACCGTGACAGCTGTAAACCAATTAACAATTGAGCTCTATGAATGGCATACACTATTATACATGTATGGATAGTGACAATACCGCATACTAATCAAACAAGTAAATCAAAAATTTCTCTATCGAGAAAGTGATTGTTGGGATGTAGGATTGGTGGTGCAAAAAGCAAGGAAACAAGGTACAGTATCAGGACCCACGGTAGTGGAGGATTGGCTTCGTGGGCGTGGCTTTCGATCGAGCGTTTTAAAACGGTAACGAAGCGTTGCCTTTACTCGCCAGCTCGCATATAATCCATCACAAACATGACAGATATGCACATATAACGTGAGCTTCGCTAAACAGTGCCGTTTACGTAAGTCGATACCAAAATTCCGCCATTTAATTTTTGTTCATCTCCTCCTCCTACGTCGTCTTCCGTTCTTCACATATATAACTCGCGACAGGAACGTCGTAAGAAGACGAAATTAGCTTCAAAAAGTTGCATTTGATTTCCAAACGTGCCCTTTCATACAAATAAGACCTACAGTTGTAAGCTGGTGATGAAATGCCGTGAAATGACGCGAGCAGGTGCAATTCATTATCGGTGAAAATTCTCGGTTGCCTAGGGGTGTAGCTAAAACCAGGAGCAGGAGCAGGAGTTGCTACCTAAAACCAGGAGCAGGAGCAGGAGTCGCTACCTAAAACCAGGAGCAGGAGCAGGAGCAGGAGTTGCTACCTAAAACCAGGAGCAGGAGCAGGAGCAAAGGATCTAATCCAGCCGCAGATGATTATTTCAAGTGTTAATGATATGTCTAAATGAAAAATACTTTTACATTATGTATAAGTCAAGTACATCGGTTGCAATCTTTGCATTTAACACTGTTAGTGATATGCATGCGCGTGAGCTATTAAACTAAGACTTCCACACGTGCCTGTTTAGTTCTACCACCTTCAGGCTAGGTATGGAGCAGGCGATAACAGCTCCAGTCAGAAGTGATTGTTATGAGAATCTTGATGGCGATCAAGTGCTTGATATCTTCCAAAATGCTACTACGAAGTACCGAGACTCAATTGCCCAGGCTCTGCCAGTGTTGCCAAAGGAAGGGGAAGTATATTTGTTTGATTTAGGCCCCGACAATGCTTCGTTTTCAGTTTCGTCGATGGGAGTACTGGGGCTTCTCAGGTCTTTTCATACTACACTACACTGGAGACCACACGGTGTTTTCTGGGTTCGCACACAGGAATTCTAGGAAAATATCAAGACCATTCATACGATCAGCTCCGTACGTAAAAGAGAAAAGGTGAGGATTGCTGCTCCTAGATAGCCAATTAATAACGATACACATTCCTCCTAAACAGATAAATGCTGAGAATCTCATGAAGCCATGCAGACAAGTGTACCAAGATATAATAAACAGTGATGAAGGAGGACCTAGGCATTCAGTGTATACACCACGTGACTACAAACAGGTAATGACCATTTTATACATTACAAATATGTGCATGTGATAAGATGTGTACATATACAACCATAAAAATGATGTGAAATAAAATGGGGACAAATGTAAATGGATTCAACGTGACATCTGGGGTGCCATAATTTATTATCACTATTGCCCTTTCTCATGTGCCATATTGTTTATTAGGTTAGAAATGCAAGAGATGAGACTAAACGGGAGCTTCGTTTATCACATGATGCCCTGTACAATGCATAGCAGCTATCATTTCAATTGAAGCTAATAAATCGAAAAGGAGAAAGTAAGGACTTTATCGAACATTTTCTGTTGCACCCTCGCATCGTTGTGCAGTTGTGGGCTCATCCTCTACTGGGATCATTAGAATTCCTACTGAATATTTGTTCAAAACCTGTAGTTTTGCACTATGATACCGTTTTTAATGTAGGTGACTAACACTGACTACTACTTGTCCACTCTAACATTCAATAACAGCTTGTTCGTTGGAGAAACTATAATTCCATGTGCATATTTAGTGCACTCAAGAAGGTATCATTCAGACCACAAAGCTTTTCTTTCTGATATTGTTGATAATGTTCCTGGTCTTAAGACAAAAGAAGTTAATATCATCACTGATAGAGAGTTTAAGTTTGCTCTGTTTTGCACTGTATGCAGCAATGGAAACAAGTACCATTAGATGTCATAGCTGTATCTCTATACCACCTTTCTGTGTTTTACTACCGTGAAATTGAAAGATCTGCACTGTGCAAAAAGTTTGTTATACGATAGTGTATATTTATGCGTATATTTGAGGAATGCGCAAAATATATCCTGTGTAGTATATTTGAAGTGTACGACCGCGTATATTTGAGAATACGCAAGTGTCAAATACGTCACCGTTTATATAAGCACACCTTCAAAATATACGATAGTGTATTCTTAAGAGTATATTTGAATATACTGTAGTGAGTTATACTACTGCGTATATTTCATTCCACAGTATTAATTCATGAGTGGTCAGACCCGTACCCGGACCCACGTGAGGTAGGAAGGTGTGTAGGCATCGAAGTCTGGGAAGGAGTGCTACTTTGCTTCTATTAATGCTGCTGGACGTCAAAGGTTAGCTATATACATATATGTCTGCTTGGTGTACCCGTATATACGGCGGTAAATTTTGTAAGCGGTAGGCCGGGCCCATGGTGCATGGCTATGGCCTATGCTAACTCGCCAGTTGAGTTTGGTCATGATCACATCGGATCCCAGTAAATGCTACAATGGAAGCAGTAGAATGCCTACACAGTAGACCTCTATTGGACCCCTGTACAAATGTTTGTGTAGTACGATAAAAAGTGCTCCAATTAGAAATGTGGTTAACTAACCGTGCATGTGATTTTTTAGGCGGGCTATTTCATGGTCGTGTTGCTTTTGTTATAAACAGACAGAAGGACTGTAAGAATCGCGCTGATATCAGGGTTTTGATCGTTAAATGGCAATAGTTCGTCTTTCCAGAGTGTACAAGTTACCGGTATTATGTGTTGCAGTTGCTAAAGAATGAATTCACCTTTCTGTATTTGCACTAGGTTGGCAAGTGTCCTAAGTGTTCCCGTTCGGTTGAACAACCGAAATGATAGAACAACAGGCACAATGGAGCGCGATATAAAAAGGTATAGGCCTATTCATTTGTTGTGCTTTGCTAAGGTTTTTTTTTAACTTGCAGACTCCGACCGGACGGTACGGTAAGTGTTTAACCCGCACTGTTCCATTGTTTTAAGTCAAACATCAGAGATAGGAGACAGGAAAGGTAAGCATATCACTTACCCGATAATGTATCTGTTGCTTTATATATAGAATCATGTATAAACAGAACGAGGATATGATATGTGGTGAGTGAAATATTTTTTTTTACGATATGAATTTATTGTTCGTATTCTGTACAGGTGCCTTGGATCGAATATATGCAGATTGCCGCCTCGGACTGTTAGTTTGTTGTTTTGTTGTACATGTGCAAAATGATTAAAATTTTTGAATTGACTAAACTGGATCGGGAACGAGGGGTGGGAGTGGTAGGAGGATAATATACGGAATATGAAGCACTTAGTATACGGTGACCGACAACGTAGCCACAAAGTGAATTCAACGGTTTGCTAAGCAACCACAAATGTCGCGTGATCGGTTATATTTGAATATACGCACCTGCGTATATGGTTCTATACGCTGGTGTGTATATCTAAGGTGTATATTCAAATATACGCTATAGAATACGCTATCGTATAACAAAGTTTTTGCACAGTGCTGCATGTGCATCAGTGTGGACGCTGGGAAGTTAAGGAAGAGTATGATCATTGCAAGCGTGACCCGTCATTAATGCCACGATTGGAAGCTGTTCCTGATCCACAGCAGATTGCAAACATGTGTATGAATGCAAAAAGTACAGCTGGTATTGTTGCTGATGAGGTCAAAGACACTTCAGTTAGCAGCAGTGGTCATTTAGGTTTAGCTCAAGCTGCAATTACAGCATATAGAGTGAAACTTGTGCAAAATGGTGCATGGGTGGTTACAGAAGCTGAAGGCACAACTCCACATGCTGTTACATTACTTCCCAAGGAAAAGTGTACATGCAGTTCAACTAAAACATGTTATCACATTACAGCATGTAGACTAATGGTTGGATTGCCCCCACAACTCCAGGGTGGTACAAATATAGCTGAATTGCAGAGGAGAGGTTGCAGGAAGAGGGAGAGACCATCTGGGAAAAAACAGCCACGCAAACATGATTTTGGTGAACCTAAAGGTATGTTGCATGTAATGTAACATATATCTATAGATACATGCATGTATGTGTTTCTATTGCTGAACACACCTTTGAATTTTTTTAATTAATTGATACGTTTTCTGCATCCCAGCAGACAATAAATCTTCCAGTACACCACACATTTTAACACATGATGAGCTACCGACGCCTACCGTCTGGTCAGATTCATGCACTACCAACTTCCCATTCAGAGAGATTTGAGGAAAATCTCTCAATGTCCATTAAAGTACCCAATACTGATTCTACGGAAGCTGTATGCAAATCAAACATCCCCTCAGGTATGTATAGCATTATGCTAACGTGTACATCATATGATATATATTTCAGATGATAAAAAATGCTCACATAAACAACCATCATCCATAGGGCCTATCCAGGAGTCGAAGTTTGTTAATGTGAATTGCTATCGCATATTTGCGGTTCCTATTTCTGATCACACCTTCTTATGGTCAGACTTTTTGCTAATAGATGCCAGATTTGCTGGGATTCTTTTGTGTCCATATGTCTGTAGAGCTGGCTTGGAGGAAGTAAGTTTGAAACAATCTCATTTTATTATTTCATTTATTGTATGCTATAGGAAATTGCATATTTGGAGGATGGTCAAATGGTGGTACTTCAAACTGCAAGGTCTAAACAGATTGCATTCATTAAAAGGCTCGGTACCAATGTTTCTGGAATTCAGAAGTTGAGGTAATGGATGTGATGCCCACTTACTTATAAGGGTACTTTAAAGGTCCAGCATTTTGATATTACACACGTGAATGGGCCTCTACATGACAATTTGTAAATGTTTCTGTTAATTGTTCAGCAGTCAACATTTTTGAGCAGGAGCCCCTGGATGATTCCTTTTGATTTTGCTTCATTTCAGGAAGACTCACTGAGTGACTTGAGAACAACCCTTCCTAGGAATATCACAGTTGATGGTAGAATGTACGTGCTGGTGTGTTACACCCTGTATAAGGAAGGAGCATCTCATTTCAATGCTGCAGTTATGTGGAGAAATAAGTGGTGGTTTTATGATGGGCTCTCTGAAACAGACCAAACACGAATGACACCTATGAAAGATGCTTACATGTCTGGACACAAAGGTTCTTATGTGATATATGTATAATTTTAGTTATTTATCATGCATGCATACATGTATGTTATTTGCTTTGTGATCAATATATCAATAGTTAAATCATTATACTGTAAGTCATATCAGTAACACTTGAAATAATAAAGTATTATCATCTGCGGCTGGACTAGATCCTTTGCTCCTGCTCCTGCTCCTGGTTTTAGGTAGCGACTCCTGCTCCTGCTCCTGTTCCTGCTCCTGGTTTTAGCTACACCAGTATATAGGTGCTACACATATATAGTGCGTGCTCAGTTTGTTCACTTACATGTAGAACTGGGAGTTCACAACCAGGCAGCCTTACATGGATTAGCTAACCACAATTTCCATAGCACACAATGAACCTACCACATAATGTAATTATCTTCAAGGGCCAAACGCTTGTAATTCAGTACATGTACCGGTAGTGTAGTATGTACTTGTGCACCAGTACCACCCTGGACCTACCTTGTAACTACATGTACATAAGCCTATACTAGTACCCTGGACCTACATAGGCCTATCCCTGGACCTACGTGTACCTATATAGGCCTACCAAGGACCTACGTGACAACATTGGCCCAACCAAGGATTATTAACAGCCCAACGCTCTGTTGAGTGTAGGCAATGCATGATTCATGCATGCGTAAAATAGCGAAGCCGGAAAGCCAAAGATACTATCACGTCGGAGGACGAGGGGGGCTGCTCAATCACCCCAGAACCATGTATTGAGTAATTAAAACACCAATTTATACCATCACGTGAGTAAACCTGGCCATCCGTGAAAGTTCCTGGCGGCCACGGTCAACAGACCAAAATTTTGACGGCAATGCGCCAGCGAATTTCATACGGTTAGATCACGTGCTACTGTTTAGTGACAGTCACGGTCACGGCTGGGTCGTCTGAGCCGTCAAATCAATACGGTCCCGGACGGCCAGTGCTGGCCGCGGCATCACTGATGGTGGGGAACAGACTTTTTAATACATACATGTAAGATCTTCTCTTCAACCAGAGATTGTACATTTAATATCTGTGAGGCAGGCCCATGCCCCAAGATTGGAAAAATTGGAACACATGTTCAAATGACAGTCCTAGACAAATCTTTTTTTAATATAATTCCTAAAATCATGATTACTGTTTGCCACATGTTTCAACATTATGCTCTACACTTCAGGTATGGATCCAGAGGGACATCTGCTGGTGAGTGATTTGAATGCTACGTGGTAATTGACCCCTGTCGGGTACCTGACCAAATATATAGGGCACAGAGCAAATGTAAGACACAACAAACAAATTTATCATGCAAAAATAGTATGCTGCAATAAAGTCAATAGTGTTTACAGTTTAGCAAATATAAAAGTGTGAAGGCCCCCTATTCTTTGGTGTGAATGAAGTAAGCCAATAGCAGGTGCGACCGTCACACCCAAGCGCAGAAGATTTCACCCAAAAAGCAGAAGGGGAAAAAAAAAGTACGTATTAGCAGGATTCGAAGCTGTGACCATCTACACCAGAGCCCTATACCTAACTACTCAAGCTACAACGACATTACTGTTAAATTAGTAACTAAGTTATCTTTTATATCAATTATTCATACAACTAAAGCGGAGTGAAGGTCACACCAAATAAAATTCACACGAGCTCATTCGATGGTGTTATATCACACCAATGATAAAATTTAGTCACCCTTTTTAAAAATGTATTACGGGTAATTATAGGTGACCTTCACACTTTTTTATTTGCTGTGTATAGCGTATCAAATACACATGCATGCATCATATAACCCCATGTAAAGTAACCTTTTCAACTATAATTATAATTATAATTATTCATGTTATATGTTCCTGTATTATAATTACTAGAGGAGTTGTACTACAACAAAAATTATCTTTTCTCCCAAAAATAAACCAAGCAAATCAAACTATGTTGTGCTAACAGGCAGTCATTCTAGTTATCCATAACTATTCAGTTTGACCTCTGCTTCAATCTCGTAGCTTCTTAGATATAGCCTATCCGTGCATGGCTGCTATGGTGCTAGTATTACTATAAATGATGTGCAATACAGATGTAGTTATAATTTCCACAACTGAAATCACAAGTTACCTGCTTGTTTCTTGTGCTGCTTCACCTGCTGAGTTAGAATCATTACTTCTTCAGAGAGTTTAGAGTTTACAGCCTGAGATAAATTGAGGCCATGTATATGCAGGCCATGTAAAGTAACCTTCCCAATTACAACCCTGGGAAATTACAGCTGCCCATAAAGACTCATCCATTTAGCTTAGCTGGTCGCGGACCATATTGTAAAATAGACAGCTGGACATATATAGGACAGCTTCAGCTAAAATGTCACCCTTTTATAACATTATTAAAATGCTTCTTGTTTGAATCGCTATAGTTAGGCATAACTATATTATATGGGACAGCTCACAAGAAGATTTATTATGTTAAAAAGATTTATTGTTTCAATCGCTATATCTTGTGAATAGTAATTATTATTGACGTCCAATATTCAACGCTTCATAATGCATCATTTTGGTATGGTAAAATACATTTTGGAGTCTTGCACTAGTTCCGTGCCAGTATTGCAACGTCCAATACCCCACAGAGTTTGAACCTGCCCAGGGATTTACCGCCAAGTTTGCAACCGGGGATGGGTTTCGGAATATATGTAAATACAAGGGGGTGGGCATAAATAAATGTCTTCCCTCTGCACTGTTAAATGGTATGCCATGCAGTCTTATTCTGATATGGCATGTGTAAACCAGGGGATGGGTTTGTCGAATTAGGGGCAAAGCAGGTGGTGGGTAGGGGGTGGATAGGGGGTGGGAGTGGTAAATCTCTGCAGTGCCATAACTTTCGGCAGGAGTAATCTAATCGCTTCAAATTCAGTTTTTAGGTAGAGAGGTATGATTTGTTTTGTTCATTAATTTTCATGCCATCCATTACAGAGATACAGCTGTGCAAAGTAAGTACACGTTTCCCGACTCGTAAATGTGAATGTAACTGCTTCCATTCTCTCCAGAGCAAATGAATATTCAACTGCATCCTGTGGGCTTGGACATTTATAACGATCCCATCCACTATCACTGGTGGAATACATGAAACACATCATGCAGCAATTTAGTTTACAGTCCAAGAATTGTTGTAAGGTAATGTACAATGGCGATGGGATTTATGCTCTTGGCTTTTGGTTCCACTGATGATTTTGAATGGTGTGACGACGACGACGATATCTAAGATCAATCACACAAGGATAGGACATACATGCAGGTTAAGACTTGTATTGAGTGGACCCTATAGCAATTCCGTATACCCAGTATTCAATAAAGGGTATTAGGCCTACGGTATATGGAGTACCTCACAGCTAACAGCTATATAGTACAATGTAGAGTGGACCATATGGCAGATAGCCATGGAATATCCGATAGTAGGGGGTAAACCTTATGCCCAGTACCCCATATTGAGCAAACACCTATGAAGCAGACCCTATGGCAAACAGCCATAAGTACATGTATGCTAACAGCTACAATGCATGGACAGTGTGTTGTACCTCATACTGCACAAATTTGCTAAACAATGTTGTGTACAAAAGCGTGTGCTATTTTTTTCACCAAAGAGTGATAGCATGGCTTTATTTATCATCGATACCCCTATGTAATCTACAGTCTATTCATGACACAAAGCTTTTTACAGCTAGATATAGATGTACATGTACATGTACGGTGTACTAGTACTAAAAAAAGCACAATATGCATGTAGTGTCCACTCCATAGCAAAAGAATACTAGGGTCTGTTTGATCTTCTGTCTGGATTCTACATATAGGGTCCACTCCATAGATGTTTGCTTTGAGGTACTTGCCATATGGCTAACCCCATAGCTTTTTGCTGTGGGGTACTTTGTAGCTGTGTACCATTAGGTATACACTCAATGGCTGGCAATACTCCATAGCTTATTGCCAAAGAGTACGCACCACACAATAGTTGTTTGCTGTGGGATATTCTGTACCTGTCTGCCATAGGGTCCATTCAATACAGTAGCTGTTTGATGTGAGGCCTTCATAACTGTCTGCCATAGGGTCCACTCAATAGCTGTTAGCTGTGTGATACAATTTATTTCCATAGGGTCCACTCCACACCGAAGCCGTTCGCATTGAGGTAATCCGTAGCTGTCATCCGTAGGGACCAGAGTATTCTATAGGTGTCTGTCATGTTGCTAGCTATGGGGTATCACATAGCTGTCTATCATAGGGTCCACTCCGCAGTTGTTAGCTGTGTGGTAGGAGGCTTCACTCCACAGTAAACTTCTGTGGTTTTCTGCCATAGAGTAGCTGCTATAGCTTATTGCCATTAGGTCCACTCCATACAGTACCTGTTTGCTTGCTGTCAGGTATTTGGTAGATAGGCTCCACTCCATACTGTTAGCTGTGAGGTACTCTATATACGGTAGGTCTCATACCTGGTATTGTATATGGAATTGGTATAGAGTCCACTCAATAAAAGTCCTAACCTACATGTCCTATCCTTGTGGGATTGATGTTAGATAACGCCGTCATCGCAACATTCAAACCCATCGCACTGCCATACATGTACAACAAGTCTGGGATTGTAAATAGTAGTTAATTGATTTTTTAATTATCGCATGATGTACGTGTCATGTTGTATTGCACCAGTGGTGGCGGGTGGAGTCATTGTTATACTTGTCCCAACTCACAGGATGTAGTTGTATATTCATGTGCTCCAGAGATAGGAAGCAGTCCATTCACATATAAAGGCGCAATTTGAGTGGGGAAACATGTACTTTGCCCAACTGTATTTCCATCACGGATGGCATAAAGATTAACGAACAGAACAAATCAATAGGTATAGGATCTCTCTACCTACAAACTAAATTTGTAGCGATTAGATTACTCCTGCTGAAATTTATCGTGGGTTCAAACTAGGACGTTGCAATACTGGCACGAAGCAAGTGCACGACTCCAAAATGTATTTTACTATACAGAAATAGTGTGGTATGAAATGTTGAAATAAGAATGTCAATAGCATTTATCCTTCGGAAGATATAACGATTCAAACCAGAAGCATTTTTATAACATTGTAAAATTATAATGATGGTGAAATTTTCTTGTGAAAGCTGTCGCATACGTAGAAAAACAGCTTAAATGATGTACAATATAGATATGAATGTAAGTGGCGAGTAAAAGCTTATCGCAGTTTAGTAATGTGAAACTCACAAACAACAACATGCAATGTGCAATATAGGTACAGCAGGGATGGCATGCTTCATAAACTGAGTAATGGTTAATTGTTTTGCCCAGTTAAACAATAATAAATGGTTAGGTTATTGCATCATAATCATGACACTTTAACGAATGTATCATTTTACAAACCTTTAGCTTTTGAAGCTCATCTGCAACCTACATGTATGGTGAAAATATGATGTGTGGGAGAATTTGCTAAGTAGAGCGTAGATCTACAATCTTACACATAAGTTCACACATCATGGTAGTATACTATCATACACATCTTTATACCTTTCTCACAAATACCATGTAAATACCTACATCAGTCAGTAGCTTTTATCAACTTACAGATACACACTGTATATTGTGATAATCTTGAAACCGAATAATACTTACATCCAATATATTATTCCATTCCCTCTTATGTTTCAAACAGAGATCACTCATTGTTCCATTAAGCTCCATTGTTACAGGTCTGGCTTTTGGAGAGTCTTGAAGACATCGATGAACCACTGAATAGAGAGGATGTTTCTCTCCCATTTTATCAATCCAATGCTTCCTTCTATAGAACTGTATTTCTTTCTTTAAAGAAACCATCATGGGGATTGGTGGATCATATACAATGGGAAATGCTTGATTGGCTGTGTACAGTGATAGGACACCAAATGAAAATATGTCTAGCTTAGTATCATACTTTGGGTCTGGGCTCAAGACCTCTGGAGGCATATATGCTAGTGTGCCAGGAACTGCAGTGTGCACTGCAGTCCTTTGTATCTGCTGGAGGTCAAACATTTTTGATACTCCGAGGTCTGCTATTTTTGCTCTCATATCTGGTGTGAGCAGAATGTTGGAAGCAGTGAGGTCACGATGGATGATAGGTGGCTCCAAGGAGTGTAGATGGAGCAGTCCATATGATACATCCTGGAGGATGGATAGCTTAATGGGCAAAGAAATGTTGAAGTATTTATTCAAGCATTTGTCCAAGTCCATGTGCATGTACTCCATCACAAGAAACTCATCATCCTTGCAGCTATGAACTCCCAGGAACTGGACAATGTTGGGATGTTTTAACTTACTCATCAAAATGCATTCATTGTGGAACTTTCTCTTTATTGCTTGTTTGTCTTGCTCTCCTACAGCATAGTTTCCTCCCTGTCCCACCAAGATGTCATGCAATCCCTTAGCAATGCAAGGTAGGCCATTGAGCTTGACCTCAAACACTGCACCATATGATCCACGACCTTTCTCTTTCTTCTTATCTAGACCCTCCAACTTAGGAATCTGATGAACATGAAGATCATCCTCTTTTTCTCCAACTGTACTTGTAGTACATGCAGCTTTTGCAACCTAAAAATGAAGAACTAGAGTTTTAAATCATTTATGTAATAACTGTACGTGCAATACATGTATGCCCATGCACATTTCAGGTGATAAATGTCAGTGGGCATTGCATAGAGAATCTCAGGCTTTACTGAACAATAGGGACCACATGCATGAAGTACACATCCTTAAGAAATGGACAAAATGTATTTGAGCCCTCATAATGTGGCTTATAGGGCAGTATATTGTTACCCAGACCCAAAACGTCACAGCAGTGGGTGGATTACATCACCACTACATTCGGTATAAGGTCTGGCACTTTGACTAGGGTTTTTACGTGCCAACTGGAATGCAATTAGATTTTATCAAGATAACCATATCCTATTCATAATACAATTCATGGTTTTAAAATGTCTGCCATAGCACAGAACTGGAAACCTTTCCAATGCCGCTGTTAAGCAGGTTAATCCCAAATCATAGAGACCGCAGAGTGCTTAGTTCTCCTTCATGTAAAACCACACATGATTTCATACTTCAGTTGTTACAATCCAATTTGCCAATGTTAACGTCAGTTTTTGATCCAGCAGACACCTCAAAAGTAGGATTACATACAGCCTATATTCGCAAAGGTTGTTACAATGACATGATGAATGCTGCAGCAGTAAAGGAGAAGTTGCACATCAAAATAAGGCTGCTGAAGAAACAGTAATGACGAAGCTGAAACAGAAGTATTCTATCGTGACCTGTGAGTGTTCTGAATCCTGTTCTGGTGCAACTTGTTACAGTGGGATAGCAAGGGGCATTACTCCTCAGCTTCCTACTATATGTACATGTATTGCATCCAATAAATCACCAGCAGTTGTTGTGATTCATAATTAGTTGTTTTTCAGTGTATGAAATGGACATTTACACTTAGGTCACAGTTGGGTACAAGACAAGAGAACGTAGACATATTCTCCAGGGCACTCCGAAGACAATTGTAAAAACTGTTGTGCATAGTAATCGACATGCAGCTCTTAAGTGCTTGCTTTTGCAATGCAAAAAGTGGCAACTACACAGATCAGTAGCAAAAGAAATACAGAATGCGTGCTAAGTTCTACCCTTAGGGAACATTCAGAGACCGCTTTGAAATTCTTTTTATGGGAGACAATTGTTTTGGAAATAGAAGTGCATGCTCCATTGTTATTCATAATTCTGAAAGGATGCCTCTCAACCATTCCTAAACCAATGCCAATATTGTGCATTATTGCTTCAATCATGCTGAATGCCGAAACTCCAAGTTATGCATGGTTCAATCCATGATTTCCATCATTCTATTTGCAGGTCATGCATCTAATGAAATTTTGATTTATCCATTACAATTACACCAATAATTGCTACAAGGTCTTTGAGAGATTACAGAACTGAGTTAAGGCTGTGCATGTCACAAACATGTACCAGGAAATTATATAATGATATTGGTGTAGCGTTTGATGAAGATGTTTTAGATTCTCAGGGATGTTAAGGCAGCCTACACAAGAAAACATGATGTTGACAATATGTCGACAAGTATGTTCATGATTACATCATTATGACATAGTGCAAATCACTGTTTATTCAAGCATTGCGATCGTACGGAAGATATTTTTGTAAAGCATTCATACCTATTGTCATGCTAGGGTATTCTAGCACTTAGATTTCGTATATGACGCGTAGAAGTTTTGGCTTGACAATATAAAAGTTGCAGCTGTCGAGCGGGAAAGTTCAGTTACGTCATATTTTATCGCCTTAAGAGGGTCGTTTGTGAAAAGCAAAACGGCGCAGATGAAGACGAGGGCGGATAAGAGGACTTTTGTGCCTGGTATGTTACACGACGTTTCTATTGTTCATCTACGCTTAGGATGTGATTGGAACGTTCCTGGTTCGCTAAATATAATCGTGTTTATTGAAATACGCCGCCATTTTGAATAGATACTAAGCAGGATTGCTACGAAGGCTGAAGTAAATCTTACACAACCTAAGGTTAAACATGTATGGTCTGGGTACGAGACACGCGTAGGCTGCCTTAACACCCCTGAGTTGGAGAAACTCTTTGACACAGTTAGTAAATGTGAGTCAGGAAGTGTCTATTATTACTTCTATTCATACCAAATTCTTATTCATTTTTCAGATAACAGTCACCACCACTTTGAGAGACAGCCTGAACAATACTGATTGCAATAGAAGTAATAGCTTCTCAGAAAACACTGAAGATGTTTTCACTGTCAGTGAAAGTGACCAATCAACTCTTGAGTGGAATAGTATCACAGAACACAGTTCTCCAATAGCTTCACCTATTTTGCCATTGTCAGGTAGTCATTCAGAAAACAGCTCATATGGAGAAGATATTCAGTGTTCTGAATTCCTGCCAGCTGAGATAGATACTGCTAAATTGAATAACTCTGCTTCAGAGCAGCTACCAGTCATTCCACCTTGTGTGTGAATGCATGCAGTTGGAAGGGGTTTAAGATTGCAGGAGATAATCTGGACAAAAATGTGTATCCTAGACATCAAACAATTTCCGACCAAGCACAATCTCTGCATTTTTTCCCATCCTATGCTGTATTGGATAGGTTGAACTTGTCAAGCATATCAAACATCCCTCCATTTGAAAATGCTGCAATATCAGATTCCACAATCTGTTGTTTCTTCCATTCAGATAAGTCCACCAATATTCAGATGAAATAAGTAGAAAATCCACAACAGTAAGAATATGTATGATCATGCATTGCTTTAATTTCAGATGTTATCTTAGGTTGCACTAGGGATCGACATGAAGAATGAAAACAAACTTGATGAAATGGCAATTATCATGGAGTGTTTGCAAAAAGATGTGCCATACGCGGAGGATGTACAAAACCATAATGATGAGCTGTTGATTGTAACCCATTTTCATCAAATTCTTGTTGGAGGTGACCAACTTACAGTTGCTCATGCAAGAGGTGCTCAAAGGATGCAGCAAAGTGATGAGTCTGGGGTGATGAGGTTGGAAGGTATGACCTTGGAAGACCCTATTCCGAATGTAGTGGTAACCACTGGTGTAACATATATTTGGGTCTGAGTACAAGACTAGTATATTGTATGCAAATGTATATATAAATCATGAATGCAGTTAATTATGAGGTGGTGGGTAATTTCAGTTTGGTTAACCAAACAGCCATGTACATATAGCGTATAGTAGTAATTGGCTATGTTAGTGTGAATGATAAATTTTGGGATTCCCTAACCCTTTGAGTAACTTTTTTTTAAATCAACTGTGAAAAAAAATCTAATCAATTTTTCGGGTTTATAGCAACTTGCAAATCAGTTATTAGACACCTACAATCCATTTTGGCAATTGATGCATTATCAATTATCTACATGTAGGTTTCTTTGTATAGAAGCAGAGCAATTTTTAATATTGACATGATAAATCACTGCTCTTGGCCTAAGCTGCAACTAATTGCAAGACAAGCCTCAGATATGGTGATATGTAGCTCAAGCCATGAAGGAGGAAACGTTAAGCTTTGCCACATTTGCATCCTACAGCTATGCCCCTAGCCCTAATTAACTGTTTAGTGTTTATTTTATCAACTCATATTGTGCGTAATAAATGCAGAGAGTGGGAAGGTCTAGAGTGAGCGCTCAGTGCGAACATCAACTACATCAAACAGTACTGATCAAGCTATTGTGCCGTGCACGTGCACCCATGTATGTACATGTAAAATTCACAGGGTATTTTGAAGGGAGGGCAATGTTGACTAGTATGGGGACCTGACCCATGGTTACATACGCCTAGTATTGATTACATGATTTTGCATTCTTCTTATGTGCACCAAAGTGCCACTCTGTAATATATTACACTTCTTTTGAACTAAATGAATAATTTTTAGCTTTGTATAGAGATTGAACATGAGGTGCTATTTAAGCCAACATGAATGCATGTAGGTGACAAAACTGCGACACACAATAGGGTGTGTAGCCATTTGATAAATAAAATAAATTATTTCGACTATGAAAAAAAGTGTAATCGATTTTTCAGATTCATAGCAACTTGCAAATCGGTTATCAGAAACATAAAATCAATTTTAGTGATTAATGCCCTATTAATGCCATCAATTCCCAAGGTTTTCCACTTTTTATATTGGCAGGATAAATCACAGTTCCTCAAGTCTATAGATGTATAGCCAGCTTTATTGCTTATCAGATGCTTATGCCAACATTAAATTATTAAAACAACACATGCCCTATAATTATAATCCATTGTTCGAACCAATCATTTGATACAATCTGAAGTAGTGTGCAGAAACGGTTAGAAATCTCATTGTGGAACATCACTCCATGCATATGACAAAACTGTCAATCAAGACATTTACGATATTCAGAATGTCATGGCCAAACATCTGAAAAGGGTGTACCTCCCTGACACCTGGGGCTGGGCCAGCCTGAGAACCAATAGAACACTTAGGCCATCGCTGGTGCTAAAGAGTACGTAGCGCATTTGGTTAATGCATGTGTACTATATACTGCAGATAGCACGGGGTGAGCGCAAACTATACCAAACGCAACTAAAAGAAAAGCGTAATCTGCTATTCTACTAAATGCATAGTGGACCTAATAGGTAATCGCAAATAATCGATTAACCTACAAAACCTGAACACACACAATGATGTATGTAGCCATATATCATCACTGATCATAGCTCAAGTACATGATGACCCATGCATGCAAGCTACTGACTATAGCTCAAGCACAAGATGACCCAGCTACATGTCCAAGTCTGGACTCTCACCAAACCACATATATACCTGCTGCATTAACTCTGCCGCCATTTCCTGTATCATTTGCTGGTATAGAGGATTCTAGAGTGGTAAGATGTATCAAAAGAGACACAAATAACACAAATATGGGCACACACAATACACATGTGTGCATAGATACACCCACATAAAACCACATATCACATGTTCCTTGCCTGCATCAATTGGGCCATGATTTCAGGGCTCTGTGCCAACAGTTGCAATGAACCAGCTACCTGGGACTAACAGAGATAATCAAGGTCATTTCTTAGGGTAAAAATCAGTCAACAACATCTTTAACTGCTCTGCACAGGTGATGATAAGTACTTACTGACTGGAAGTCTAGAAAGCATCATAGGGATAAAGGAGAAACAAGTGAGTCAGTGTTGCGAGAGAGGGAGAGAGTGTGAGGGAGAGGTAAGAAGGAGAGAGGGGAAGTGAGGAGGGAGAGAGGTGAGGGTCAAAGTGAGAAATATTATAGACACTCTCACCTCCACCCTGTCCCAGGCTCCTAGGAACAAAGCCAGCCAAACCACCACCTGTTCCTTCACCTGCTCCTCTGGAAAGTATCACATTCAAGAGTTACAAGCCCACAAAGCCACATACATACAAGAACCCATAACCTACATGTTCACACAACACAAGTGGGTGTATTTGAAGTCTCTCACTCAGGGCCGAAACTGGCATTTACAAAGTGGTCCGGCTAAACCGTGCGCAGTGCCGTGGGAGGAGCTAGCGCTGGTATCAAACAAAGGATTGATGCACAAAAAAAGGAGCCAGAAGCGAGAGGAACAGGCTACACAGCACTTGCATCATGCCATAGAGTATATGCAATTAAGAAAATGCATCACCGAAAACAATTCAGTAGATGTCTTTATCTTGAATCGATGAAATCTTTCATTACTGACTATATTAAGGTCTGTATTCCTTTTAAAATTATGCAAGATTCAGTGCATGTCCATAGCCTGTCATATCATCAAGTTACTCACAACATCTTTAGATCTTAACACTGTCCATGACAATTTTTAATGACAGATGCATAGCAAAATGTCCTCGATAGTTTGTGTCAGAGGGCTAGCATCTATTCATTGGCTAATCCGGAAAAGTCCTCGTGCGGCACCAAGTCATCACCAACATGCATGCCTACGAATATATGCGTACGCATCGGTTGCTTCATCGCGGTCATACATAATTGAATAGAACACCAAACTTTTGATTGTAGGTCTCTCGAAACAGAAAATGCTATATTTTTCATCTTGTAAATCAGAATATGTGCATGTACTCATTCCTGCATGCACAGCTTCAGCTATTTAAGAACTTTTGGGTCGTGCACAATTGCATCTCAAGAACTCATGATATTATAAATCTGATGGTAGCGCCTTGCCAGTTGGAAAACCCCGTCTTTATCTAAAGTTAGCTCGTCCCCAGATCCACGGATGGATTACATCACCGCTATGCAAAAAGTGTATATTGAGTATGATTATCACATACAGTGGCCTTCAGGTATCTGATAGTGAGTATGATTATCACATAGCTGTATGTGATAATCATACTCACTATCAGATACCCGACCTTCCGGTGAAAACGCGAAGGTCAGGCTACTCCCAACTAGGAGGTTTCCGCCTAATTTGCATTGTATTGATCAGTTACATGTATGTGGCTTAAATTTAAAAAAAACATATTCATCCAAATGCCTTTAATGGTATTACACTGTCAGGCACTGAGAAAAAGGGCAAGGGCTTGCAAAAACAGGCTAGGGAGAAAACTGTAATGGGTGTGCTAGTGGCTGTTGATACAAATAAGTGTGTAGAGTTTTTATCTATGGATATTCTATAGGGAAAATGTCCTAGTCTAGCCTCTATTTAAGCAAATATTTAACATTGTAGGGGTCTGTAGTGCACTAATATATTGTAGTAACCTTGGCAGTGATTCAGGTCGTTCAAGAAGTGATTTACAGCACTGAAATACAACTTAATCATGTGTGCGCATGCATCTTACTACATCACAAAGTCTCCTCTGGGTCATTTCGCATGTGCTCCCACATACGCTATCAGTGGACACGGGTATAGCCTTTTGGGTATGATATCCAACCTTCCGCCAATACCGCGAAGGTCGGGCTACGCCAAAATACAGTGTAGCAATCATATACAAACTACATGAATAGGCTAATACTGCACATGCTACATAAAATGCCAAAATGATCTACGGAACATACAAGAGCATGTTCTTTTCGATGCCGAGCAACAAAAACTCAACTTCACGTAAGCGTTTAAAACTCCAGGCACCATTTTTGTTAAACTTCGTGTATACACTTCAAGTGCTTCATCAAATGAAGTTGGGGCAACTGAACTAGAACAGAGACATGAGTTAGATTGTGGGACAAAATAACACCACCCATACAGAAGAACACACTGCTGCTGCATCAGCAGCATGTAGTGATGAGCCTATTCTGACGACTGAATGTAAAGTACAAGGGCCTACACACAATATGGAATCAGATGAACAAGGACAGCACACTGAAGAAGTTACATGTAGCTCCTAAAAAAATTCCGAATTTCTGTATGTGCAGGACTAACATGTTAGATGAAAGCAGATACATGTATATCAGTTAGGAAGGAACTTGCAACATGTGTAAAAATATACTGATGGGATAACAGAAACAAAATGCTGAAATACCAGATGGTACAGTGGATACAATTATTGCCACTACAACACCACCATTTGATAAAATTACACATTAGCAACAGACGGTGTTGCAGTTATATGGTAGGTAAGAAGAGTTCAACTGAAGCATGTTATGAACCCTGGAATGATCAATATTCATTACCTAAACCATTGACTTGCCCTGGCAGCTATGGAAACATTTCAGGATATCAAGCCTTTTCAGAATGTAGATGAACTCATAAAAGCGATATACAAGTATTTCAAAGGTTTGAGAAGTCATGCATGGGCTTGCATGTCTGTTTGCCTGTGTTATCAAGGCTTTCTCTCATAGTTCAAAGGAGAGATATTGATCTCACAATCATTGAACCAACACTGCAAAATACATTATCTGCCTTGGACAAATTTAAAACAACAAAAGGGCCTAACTCTGCAACATTACCTGATTATGTAATGCAGTCAATACTAGCTTCTCCTCACAAGATAACGTGCTATTTCTCATTTCCTAGATACCCTTAAAGGTAATTTTCAACGATTAGCAAATGTAAACATGTCACTAACATGACCTTAATTTAGTGCACATTGGGAATTCTAATTCACTGGTTGCTAACACGAGCTCATTTGGTGCACATCCAGGGAGGTTGCTATAGCATGATCCCATTTGGTACACACTGCTAACATGGGCCCATTTGGTGCACACTGCTAACATGACCCTAAAGACATCTTTTTTTTTTTTAATTGGGGAAGAGATCTATATATGATCTCTGATTGGGGGTGGGTATAGAAGTATTAAAGGGAGTATATATGTTGGGTGCAAATTGTGAATTTGCGCAATTTATAAATTGTTGAGCACTACGTGGATTCACATAATGCGCAGCGCAATTTATAAATTGCGCAAATTGATAGATTGCGCCTAACATATATTTGAGTATAAGTATATAAAGAGTGTTGTTTGGAACTTTGATTCATTATATCATGCAGGGGAAGATTTCATTGCCACATAGCAATTTTGCTGCCAAAAATGCCTCTCAGATTCGAGGAAATGCATTAACATCTGAGGCTCCGCCTCAGACCCTGCTGGGGGAGCTTACAGCGCTCCCCCAGACCCCCTAGCTGCCATGTCTTTCAGTCCTGTTACCAGCCTGACCACTTTTCTAATGCTGCCTACGGGCCTGGCTTCATTAAAACAATTGAATTCAATTATTGCCGAAAAAGCCTTGCCTTAATCACGCTGAGCATTTGGTGCACATTGCTAACATGACCTATTTAGCACACATTGGTAATACTAATTCACTGGTCCCAAACATGACCCCACTGCATCCCAGCATTCATTTCGCCTACTGGTGAAATACCTTTCATTCTTGTCGGGACTATGCTTGCAACTCATTTGTGACTCGCATGCGAATGTAAACTCGTGGGTGAGTGGTACTATACAACACGTACAACTAATACTACATACAACTGCATAAGTTCTACATTGATTTTGGAACACCACCAGGGCAAAAGATTAAAAACTAGATTTCAAGGAACATCCATTTGAAAAGCGGGGTCAGAGTGTGTAGTTATATGTCAGAGATTGTTATTAGGGAAAAGCAGCCATACATTTGGAGACAGTGTATATTTCACTTGGCAGATGATACTTGGCATACATGTACATGTACAGTGCCATCCACCCACAAGTTCACAATTGCTTGCGCTTGACTCGCACTCGACTCGCATATGACTCTATCAAATGCAACAATGACTTGCACGCCTTAAAAAAACAGCTGGTTACTATTAATAGCTTGAAACTAATGTAATCATCTGTAGCTATGCCGTAAACCGGTATTCGAGTGACGCTCGCAATAGCGCTCGTATCGAGGACCCGCACGCTCTCTAATTGCACTCGAACGTGACTCGCACTTGACTCACCATACACTCGTGTGCGAGTGTAAACTTGTGGGTGGATGGCACTGTATGCTTTTTGAAAAGCAATCACAGCTGGAAACATGTCCCAAGACCCAACCGTAACAGAGGAATCAACAAACCTTGACGAAGCAGTGTTTGATGCTGTCACTCCAGCAGAGCCTCCTCGAGGTGATAGGGCTGAATCATCATTGGCCCGAGGGTTAGGGAGTGAGACAGTGTTTGTGGTGCATGGTGGCAAAGCAGGTCCAGGGCTAGGGGCAGCTGTCCAAGAATGACAAGGGGAAAAATACAAATGAAATGAGAGAGAGGAGGCAAGAAACAGTCACTCATAACTTGTTAACAACTATTGCAATTACCATTATTCCATTACATAGACCTCCAAATCTTGAAATCAAACCACCACATATTCATGTTTATTTTTCCCCCCATCTTGTGTACATGTACCTT
Source organism: Spongilla lacustris (assembly GCA_949361645.1). Lineage (NCBI taxonomy): Eukaryota > Metazoa > Porifera > Demospongiae > Spongillida > Spongillidae > Spongilla > Spongilla lacustris. The sequence continues at coordinate 4,461,960 of OX442430.1, forward strand.
TGAATCTGTGCCCCCCCCCTCCGCCACACACACATGCACACACACACACACATACTGGTACCAGTGGCTTACACTGTGATCGTGTATCTCCCCCAAGCAGAGATGCAAAAGGCAGCTGCTGCTGCTGCTGCTGCTGCTGCTATGTAAGTAAATAATAAATAAAATAAAAGAAGTGACCCCTTCCTCTCTTCTCTCCCCTCCCCAAAAAGACCTACAGACTTTTGGGTAGCATTCATCATTGGCTCCTGGATTTCAGTGCACCTCCTTGCAAGAGCATTCCGGCCTCCTGGCAGATTCTGTAGCACAAAAGACCCAGGAAAGGATTTTTACACACTCATATGCATACCCGTATGTGTAGCTGTTCAGCCACCACCATCATGCTTCTCTCGCTGAATTCACTCACTTCACACAAGCTGCAATCACCCCACCAACCACATTGATCTAGAGACCTGAGTACTACCAAACTATACATCCTTCATACCCACTACTAGTACATCTACCTCTCACACCCTTTGATACAGCCTCCCTCTATGCCTCCCTAACCACCCTCTATGCCTCCCTAGCCACCCTCTATGCCTCCCTAGCCACCCTCTATGCCTCCCTAGCCACCCTCTATGCCTCCCTAGCCACCCTCTATGCCTCCCTAGCCACCCTCTATGCCTCCCTAGCCACCCTTTATGCCTCCCAAGCCACCCTCTATGCCTCCCTAGCCACCCTCTGTGCCTCCCTAGCCACCCTTTATGCCTCCCAAGCCACCCTCTATGCCTCCTTAGCCACCCTCTATGCCTCCCTAGCCACCCTCTATGCCTCCCTAGCCACCCTCTATGGGGGGAGGAGAGGACATCGTACACTTCATCCAGAAAACCTCTATAGACAAGGTTTTATTAGCGCCACACTTAAGAGTGGCTCAGTGGCTCAAACGTTTACCTGAGGCGTCCCTGGGATGGTATTGGTGGTGGTGCTGGATGCGGAGAAGCTGGTGGTGGTGGTGCTGGCAGCTGTGGCACTGCTCATAATGGAGCCAGCTGCAGTGTTGGTACCGCTTGAGGATTGAGGCTACGCAATTCATGTGCGAGTATATTTTTACAGAGATAATATATAGTGGGATTCAAAACAAATTACGTAATTCAACAAATTTAGCATGCCCTATCCTTGCATGCATGAATCACACCTAGGTTGACCAAAAAAGGGGGTGGAATTGAAGGCTTGAACAGAAGTCTTGAAACTCACAAGGTAGTGAAACATGCCTTCTCAAGTTTAAATAAAGTGGGTGATAGACAATCCATAATGATTCATTGAATACTTATAGATTCAATTTTGTGCCCTTTTATGACAAAAAAGAAAATGAATAGGCCATTATTTTTACTTTTGGGGGAGAATCCGTCAATCTAGAAGAACTGTCCTCATCATTTTTTTTGTATGTAATGCTTGTAGTCTAGTATGCACCCATCACTGTTGTCTGTGTATAGCATCTTCAGAAACCTCGCTGCGGTGTAGGGTGTGTAACCGGTTATCAGGTTATTCGGATTATTTGGATATTCACAAAAACCTATCCGTTCGAATAGTGATTCAGCATTACTCGGAAAAATTGATCATTGGATTTGTTCTATTTGAAATAACTGGTTTGTGCATCTCCATTCGGAGGTACTTAGGTATTCATCGACAATTCGCACATTATTCGAATACCTTTTTACAACAATATCCGGATGCACATTTACGATAATTTATAGTTCTAATTAGAAACGTAATATTAACTTTACGTCACTATTTTTATATACGTGGGGACTAGATGGAAGATCAGATGCAAAAACAATTAAATGATTGTACGATAAATTTCAATCATTACATGTATGGCTGTCATAGAAGTAATTCGACCTAGCCAACAGATTTCTCCCTTCACGAGTCATGACGATAGACAGCTCCAGATAGAGAGTTTGCTTAGTACATTTCACAACGAACTTATTTCCTGCATCAATCTCTCTCTGAGCTGATATCGCCAGTATTTTCAAAACTCATGATGGTGAAATGGTAGCTGCATGACCGGTGGTATGTAGGTGTGATGTGTAAGCAGACCTCTGTGTGGCCACGCTAAGGTCGGGACACGCCCAACTACATGTAGGTACATGTATGTGGTTATGTGCTGAATGTAGGCTGAGCAATTTAGGCCTATAGATGTAGGAAGCTGTGGTTGTGTGCTGATGGTATCTTGTGTGATGCAGGTAGCTGTGGTTGTGTGCTGATGGTATCTTGTGTGATGCTGGTAGCTGTAGTTGTGTAGGAGGGTGTCTGGTGTGATGTGTAGTGGTGTCTGGTGTGATGTGTACTGTACACTGTAGGTAACTGTGGTTTAGTGCTGAGAAACAACCACAACTCAGTGAGCAGAAAACCTCAATAACCTAGGTATTTGGCTGGCAAATAGTTAAAATCTATTCGAGAAAACAATTTTTGTTTTTCTAAGTATTTTGGATTTTCAGATCCAGAAAAACATGAAAAATCAATTAGTGTTTGTAGTAACTGGCTAACAATAGATCATGCAGTTGGAGCATGCAAAGTGAATCTCAGAGGCCGATCCAGGATTCATTTTAACTTGGGAGGGGGGGGGGGGGGGCAATAGGCAGAGGGTAAGGAAGCAGGTGGGTGCAGGAGTGGGCATGGCCCCTCCTGGTCCAGCATAGGGGTAAGGGGGAGTGCTGTAAGTGCCCCATTGGGGTCTGGGGCAAAGCCCCAGAAGCTTTGCATTATTAAGCTTTAGAAAGATCAGGAATTTCATTGGTTTCATATGTGCCTTCACTGTGAAACAGCCTTAGGCTTTCCAGTTGCCAAGCTGCGCATGCACGTGCATTTTTTATTTTAACACCAGGTGTATCGTATACAGTCAGATCGAGTCAACAAATGTGTAAGGTGTAATGTAACTAATGCTGACTTCATGCCATGCAGTGGATTGAGCAATAACATTTTTCTTGGTTGCCTTTTTGCATACTTTTCCATGAAGGCTATTCAATTCCAAATCATTGTGCTCATACAGTGCATTAAAGTAGCCTTCTCCCATTGTGCTTTGAGATGCATTTTTGATAATCATCAACGAGAAATTTGCTCTCTCAACACCCCTAAATGTTACCTAAGTCAAAAGCAGAAGACAAATTATTTTAGTAATGTTTGGATACATACTGTTGCCACTATCCTGTTTACTGTTAGCTTCGGTCTGTTTGGCTATAATAGATGCTTCATATATTATAAATTACCTTATTTTCTTCGAGAACACCTCATTCAATGCATTTAAAAGTTATAGCCAAGCCCAAACACTTTACAAATGTATGCCTTCTGATTATGTCTGCTGCAAGTGACAGAGTCACTCAAGAGATAGTATAATGGAGATAGCAAAAGGCAGGCCAGCGCATACAACTGACGCCTACACAATGCAAGGACTAGGCAGGGCATGTACACTGATGTGATGGCTTAATTGAAGTTCCAAAAATATTTGGTATGGTCAAATTCATATTTAGGATTGGCTTATTAGGGAGGGTGTACGCCCCTTTCGCCCGCCCCCCCTCTCCCCCCTCTCCTGAATCCACCACTGAATCCGGTAGAACCAGTTTGGGGCATACTTTAAGGTCTACCATTAAAAGAAAGAATCAGTCCAGCTGGCTTGTTAGCTGAACCCTTGTGTGCTATATCCTGTTAGTATGATTACGTGATGTAAATTTATGTATTACATGAGAGTACCAGGCATTCAGAACTGCAGCTGGTCTATGTGTTATGGACGTTGTCTTCATTGTGTTTGTGTGTTCTGCTACCTAAGTGATTATTGTGTGTACCAATTGACTTGTCAGTTGTCAGCAGCTTAGTACTACGATGTTTTTAAAGTATGCGATTTTCATTTTTCAGGGGAGGTTACACTGCTGGGTGCAAACCTCAACTAGTGCTGGGTGCAAACCTCAACTAGTGCATAGCACAACTATCTTAGTATACGACCTACTGGGCCACCATAACACTCACTTGAGCGCTTTTGGGGCACAGCGGCAAGAGGTGGTGTGCACGTCAATCAGAATGTTGCCGGGTTTGCAAACAATACCCAAGCTATAAGAGTAGTTAATTCATGCTACCAAGGAGTAAAAAGAGGAAACTGTCGAGGTGGTGATACAGAACTACTTATATGGAGCAACCATGCTTAAGCGTCATAGTCATCTAGTGTAAATCTGGTGACAATGGTGGAATCTTTAACACTGCACACATCAGGTACATGCATCGTGCTACAATCATGCACATGTATCTACTCCTATGCACACATAATTATTATAGGTCATGTTGATGGGATTCTGATGAAAGGCATCTATGCGCTTCTAGCAAAAAAGTCATTCTATTTTTCAAAAACACCTGCACAGTTAGCTCTAAAGATAGCTACATCATTACTTCAATGGGCACCCACTCACCCAACAGACATCGCAATACATGTACACTGAAGGACTTGTTGTCAAGGTTATTTATTTATTATTTTAAAATTGGGTTAACAGGATAAACCATACATGTATGTGTGAATAAATTACCTTTGAGCTGTTTTTAAGCATGGAGCTATAGAGCTGGGTTCCTATCTAAGATCAACCAAACACACTTGGGGGATGAAGTACTAGTACAAATCACTGAAAGTTAGGTTGTTGTTTTTTTGTTGTTTCTATGCCAGTGCATGGGTATAAAAAAATGACGGTTGCCCAGCCAAAAACCGTATAAGAATCTAAAGGCCTGAGATAAACTTTTTAGTCCACATTGTGTTGTAAAATTTTCTAACCGCTTGTAAGGATTCGATACAGGATCGGGCGCGTTAAATTACATGTAGTGTTGATTGATCCTTTTCCAATCCATCTATATATTATCTCTGATTTTTACAACGGGTAAAAAAAAACTTAGTTACTTACCGTAGATCTTACTACGAGATGTACAGTCACACCATCCGTAATACCTTATATTGGAGAGAGATGCGTGATCTCAGGTGACATCAAAACTACCCCCTACCTTGTTCCACCAATGTCTTGTCATCCTTCGCAACTCTACCAGCCATAATAATGCACTGGGAGTCAACGGGGACATTGTCTAATTTTCCAGATACTAGTAGCAATTTCTTTAACTGTGGGTCGATACAAAAATGATAATGTCACTGATTTTTGTACCTGATCAACTCACTTCTCTAACAGTGGAGTCTGGGGCTATTAAAACCTCTAACTTGTCTCTTGGCATTTTTACCGTCAGTTTTATCTTCTTAACCTTATCGTCTGCCATTTCGGTCCCAATCAAAAAATAATATTGCGATGTTTGTTCGACTTCTTTCTTGATCTTGCGGCGATTTGGGATTGCAGAAGTTTTTGTATGGAGTACTCTCTACCAAACATGCATGCAGGAGGGAATGCCGCGAATAGGGCAAACTGATTAGACGTTTGGGGTATACTGGATAGGAGTCCGATACACGATGCCCTGGTGGCAATCTTTCCTTTAATTGGATCTGGCGGTACTATTGTACATTTTCAAATTGATCGTCTATTTATAGTGAATGCGCAACATTGCAAGATTGGCTAGACATTCTTACCCCATTCAGGCCATTGATGATGAGTTCGTATCTATCTGTTGTGACGTACGTCTGCACTCCACTTACAAAAGATGTCACGGGAATTTTTATATAGCAAGCAAAAGTTGCAGCAGAATTAATTATTACTAATATTGGGTACAATTCAGCATTGCAATCCCGTATGCTGATGCAGGTAATTTTTCAAAATACATTTATATATCATGCACTGTACATGTCCGTATAGGATTAGTTCCAACCGGCTCCACAAGTTCTGGACTGAGAAGGAAGCTTAAGGTCATCTTGTTCCAGACAGGTACCGGTTGATTGCTTTAGAATGCATTATACAGATGGTACAGTGCCTAACATTGAAGCAGTTATGATTGAATGACGAAGAAGGTATGGTTCTTTAATTTTTAATTGGTGCTGCACTCAGTACTACTAAGGTACATGCATGAGGAGGCTATACGGTTCTTCAGTGCTGTGTTGTACCGAGCTGGAAGTGATATGCTAGCTAATTGAAGCTCACTGGTTTCATATATCTGCAGCAGCGATTACCACTGCTGCTGCTGACTTATATATCGGGGTCAACTGTCCTCAGTTTGTGGAAGAGATTCCTCCATAAAATAGGCTAATAGCAGTTAGCAACGACTCGTTTAATTTCCTTTCCACTTCCTGTTATTTAGACGTCACATTTTATCGGTCAGTTCCGTATCTGATTCTGTATCGATCAGTGCTCTTACTTGCACACGTGCACAATTACAATATACATGCAGACAGCTGGCTGTTCTCTGCATTAATGTGTATTAGATTGCACTGGAATAAGCAATTAAGTGAATAATATTCATAGCCTTCCAAGCGGACCTTGTATCCATGGGGGGGGGGGGGGGGGGGGGTATTATGGCCTGCAATTTCCGTCTCATTATTTTCATTGTAGGTGTAGCCAATTGTCATGGGCGTGGTCGAAGGTGAAGAGAGGTTGACCTGGCCCTAAATTTTAGGGTGGTGTTTTTTTTTTTGCCCCTCACCCCCCCCTCCCACATTTAATATGATATGTTTAATTCTCCATGGATCATCTATGAAATTGTTCTTCACATATATTTCACCTACAAAACTACATGTAGGTCAAAAGAAAAAAGAAGAACAATCAAAAAATATCGTATTATTTGAACATACATTAGTAGGTTCTGTGTAGGATTTGAAGTGTTCACCATAATGAAATACGTTATAGAAGTATGCCATAATGTTGCCGTTGAACACCACTTACAACCACTGAATGGTGAAGGCTTTCACCGGCTACAACCAACGCTGATGAAAATTCACATCTTGATATATGTGCCAGGGGCTACTGTTCCATCGACTTACCAGCAATATACTACAGACATGAAATGGTCAACGGGTGAAAGAGGTTGAGCATGGGGTCTTTACAACATTGGTTTTTAGTACAACAGGAGGAATGGCTCAGGAGTGTTCAACATTTTACAGGCATTTGGTCAACATGATTTCAATCAAGCAGACCAAACCTTATTCCCTTGTACATAGTTAGCTGGCTACGCACTCGACTCTCTTATGTTTCCCTTCGTGCTGCTGTTGTGTGCATTCATGGAAGCAGGTCATCACATACAGCACCCCTCCCACTACTTGCCCCTGGGTTTCTGGAGAGCTGCCGTCCTGCTAGTGCAAAGTCTGTCCTGAGGTTAGGGTACTGCAGCTGCATCCAGTTCTGCAGCAGCTGGTTGGTCTGGAGGATGGCATCGGTTGCCTGAAGGTTTAACCCTGAGGGAGTGCAAAGAAGAATACATGTACATACTACAGCAGGCACCATGTACATATCTACACATGCACATGTACGCACATCCACATATATCTTAAGGACAGTAGTGTACATAGAACCATTTCCCCATACGTAAATGTACATAGCAGAAAGTGAAGTAGATATATACTGTATTAGTACTTCCCATAAGTACCCTGCCCCCTGCTGTGAGGTGACCACAGAAGAAGTAACAGCTGCTTTGTTCTTGGCTATGAAACCGGGAGGGGGAGGAGGGATGCTGGCTCCTTGTTCTGCTGGTGAGAAGCAAAACCACTGTCATCAGATGACATCGTGATGTTGTCATTTAATGACATCATGTGTCATCCAACGGCATCATGATGTGTCATCCAACGGTATCATGATGTGTTGTCCAATGACATCATGATGCTGTCATCCAATGACATCATGATGCTTTCATTCAAGGGGACACACACAAGCTTATGTATGCTTTCTAAACCTGGACTGCACAATGGCCAGGCATATATTTGAACCCCCTCATCCTTATAGAAAGAAGATATGGCATTACTGGAAACATTTTCAAAGCTTTTCAGCCTTCTGCTAATACACATATTTCAACTCTTAGTCTGGGCACAGAATAGTACCATCTTGTTATGTAAGCACACATGGAACAGAATGGCAATACACATGCAAACCACATACGCACCACACCTCATGCACATACACCACACCACTAAGTCTAAGTCAGGCCACTCCCCTTCACTAGTTGATCGAGGAAATGCATTGTAGCCATACCCAAACCCTGTCCCATGTACAGGCTGGAAGGGACTTCCCCTTGAACCATCAACAGCATCGCTGAGGGACAAAAATGACTTCTCAGACCTGAGAGAGGTGTTCATGGAGGAACCTACAGAAAGCACATATACAGTAGGACCATGTGCACAGTGGTGTGTCATGTGTACAGTGGTGTGTACAGTAGGACCATGTGCACAGTGGTGTGTCATGTGTACAGTGGTGTGTACAGTAGGACCATGTGCACAGTGGTGTGTACAGTAGGGCCATGTGCGTACAGTGGTGTGTACAGTAGGACCATGTGTACAGGGGTGTGTACAGTAGGACCATGTGTACAGTGGTGTGTACAGTAGGACCATGTGTACAGTGGTGTGTACAGTAGGACCATGTGTACAGTGGTGTGTACAGTAGGACCATGTGCACAGTGGTGTGTACAGTAGGGCCATGTGTGTACAGTGGTGTGTACAGTAGGACCATGTGTACAGTGGTGTGTACAGTAGGACCATGTGTACAGTGGTGTGTACAGTAGGACCATGTGCACAGTGGTGTGTACAGTAGGACCATGTGTGTACAGTAGGACCATGTGCAAAGGGATTTGTACAGTAGGACCATGTGTACAGTGGTGTGTACAGTAGGGCCATGTGTACAGTGGTGGCATGAAATTACAGATATGTATTTATAAAAGTGCCTTGCCAAAGGATGTAAGATGTTAGCTCAAACACATACATGTAGAACCTCTGCTATGAATCTACCAGGTTAGATACCTCCCATTGACCAATCAGAATATTTGAATCATATTACCTATTATCATATTATTGCCTTCTTATCTAATTTGTACACACCCATACAGCATATAGTGCACATTGACATGTGCAATGCACACAACACACACACACACACACACACACACACACACACACACACATGTACACACACACAGCACACATGCACACACACAGAGTGACACACACACACACACACTCACACACATACACACATGTACACATTCACTCTTACACCTCCAAAGCTGATGTTCACGTTAGGGAACAAGATTCTGAATTCCTACTGCCAACTGGTCAACAATAAAAGAGGATCACAGCTCTTCTCCTTGGCAACAAGTTCAGACAAGCGACAGTGTTCTTTTCTATTACAATTAGCAGTATTACAGTATGTCCATGTGATCTAGTCATAAACCATTTATACATCTGGTTACGAAACTACACGTGACCCATTGGCTGTAGGACCATGGGTTACGTAAGACAATCCACCTCGACAACTGGATGACGACTTGATGCCTCTCTGCCTCCAATATGCCGGGCCAGAAATCAGTAAATTATATCAATAATTCGATTCCACGCTATTTCCTGTGTCACGTGATGACGTGAATCAAAGTGCCAATGGGTCCAGGGTCTTCACGCGCACTGGCAGTCCTGCTACATGTACAGTTTGTGGCGTGAGACCAAAGATTTCAGTTAAGATTTACTCGCTCAGCTAACTTATCAATGTCTACCCCGACTAACCAAGGACCAGTTGTCGACCTCCAGTGTGGTTTGGTGAGATGTGGAGTTTTACGAGTTAAAGGTGATGGTACCATTGACGAGAATTCACCAGGTACCTATAATTTAGATGGATTCATGTATAGTGATTTTTTTTTCCCCCTGCGGATGCATGCAAGCCGTTAAAAGTGGTGACGTGAGAATACAGGAGAGCGGCGAAATTGATAAGAGGTCGAAGGCTGTGAAGAATGAAGCTGTGACTTTTAAGTAAAAGGGTGTCATCAGATTGCAAGTTTACCGAACTGCCGATACATATATTAAAATGCTGTCCATCTGCTATGCACAATAACATGCACATGAACAATTGTAATGTACAGGCGTTTAATGTATGCGGCATGCTGCAACTACATGCGACATGATATGCGTACGCAGAGTTTATGAACTATCGATGACCTCATAGATTAAAGACCTTGCGTCTTTAATCTATGATGACCTGAAGTATATACATGTAAATAGACCGTTAGAAAAGGTTCACTGGACTGCATGATTCATAGAAGGAAACCTACGTAAACAATATACCAATTGAAAATTAGAAATTATCAGTTATCTTTTCGAATTCAATTTTCAGAATTGGAGGATTGGCTTGAGTATTTCGCTTTAAGCGTTAGATATCTATGCTTTAACAAAGGTCCTATGCTACCGCAGAGTGTGTAGAAAGGCTTAGCTACTACCCCACCATACTTTCAAAAAGCTACAAAGTACAAACTGTTCGTTGAAAGGCGCGCACGTAACCTTAAAGGGAAGTATTTTAGCGAAACGGAAAAAAAAAAAAAAAAAAAAAAACTGTAGAAATGAAATTGATATAGCTGTACGTTGTAATTGTTCAAACTACAGACTCGGCACAACCTGCAGGACAAGTGAAAGAGCTAGGGAAAGGTGATTGCAATTTTCGTTGAAGAGGCAGAAGAAAGTACAGGCTGGGGGGGGGGGGGGGGGGGGGGGGGGGGGGGGGGGAGGGAGAGAGAGAGAGAGAGAGAGAGAGAGAGAGAGAGAGAGAGAGAGAGAGAGAGAGAGAGAGAGAGAGAGAGAGAGAGAGAGAGAGAGAGAGAGAGAGAGAGAGAGAGAGAGAGAGAGAGAGAGAGAGAGAGGAGAGAGAGCGAGAGAGAGAGAGAGAGAGGAGAGGAGAGAGAGAGAGAGAGAGAGAGAGAGAGAGAGAGAGAGAGAGAGAGAGGAGAGAGAGAGAGAGAGAGAGAGAGAGAGAGAGAGAGAGAAGAGAGGAGAGAGAGAGAGAGAGAGAGAGAGAGAGAGAGAGAGAGAGGAGAGAGAGAGAGAGAGAGAGGAGAGAGAGAGAGAGAGAGAGAGAGAGAGAGAGAGAGAGAGAGAGAGAGAGGAGTAGTCTAGCTCGTTCCCAGACTTACGTAAATTGTATAATGTATTACACATTATGCGGTAATGCTTACGCAAGTGAGTGGGAACGAGACTAGGGTAAAAGGAGATCGAAATGAAAGTGATGCTGAAGAACTATAAAATGTACTGTGAGCCTTTCCATTCCTAATGTGCTCGATTCCAAGAGATACCGTGCAGTTTGCATTGAAATTGTAACTGTTTTACCGTAATTTTACAGTTAGTGCCATAATTTGGTAAGAGGCTCAGTGTGCATTTTACCGACTAGCCTCTTTGCTTGCCATAGGCCAGGCCAGCTCTAAAGCAAAAATGGCTGCAGAGATATATGACCATCTCAACTTATCTCTTGCATGTGAGATCAGAGGCCAGAGCCATCTTAGGAAGGGTATTGCATGGCAGGTGCTTTGTAGAACTGTAGGTTAGATCTTGTGTATGTATGTGTATTGTATGGCATGTGATTATGATATACTTCTCCCCATGACAAGTTTCTGTTATGCTTACCCTCCAGGACTAACATTTAAACCGCGCATTTCAGTGTCCACGGGCCGGGGATCCTATATTTTAGATCTACATGTACATGTATATTGCACTGATGCTACTTATTGCAACTTGAATAGCATATACGTGACGTGTTATCTGGGAATAAAATAAGCTCATATACATGTAGTGAACTGACTGAGATTTGTAAAAGCAGGAATACTATCCTAACACATAAAAAATAAAATAAAAATTTAAATACAATGCCTTTATTTATTTCTCATGGATCATTGATTTAGTGATCAATTTACCTATATAAAGCTATATTTAGGTTTTGCCCATTAAGACACAATTGAAACATATCACACTTTACGGTGACTGATGAATTGCCATGTGTTATCGGAACCTTCGTTAGTATGTAGAAGTGTTCGATTAGCAAAACACCCGGTCCCCACTACATGTATTTGTATAAATATTATTTTTTTACCTGCTTCTTTAGTTAGTGACATACCAGGGTCCAGGCTTTGATGCGAACATGCAGTTATTATTAAAATGTACCTGCATCAGTTCACTACTTGCCCTCCCATCACCCCCACCAGAGCATAATCAAGAGGATAACTGCACACATATAGCATCTAAAGCCACACCCCCTCAATCATCTTCAATTCAGGGCTGCACTGTGCATGCTCTGCTGCAACTGGTTCATCACAACACCGCTATTTGCCCTTTGAACTGCAGCCTGCTGTGTGCCAATAGTGGAGCTGCTACCTGGGTAAAAACTCTGTCCAAGTAACCCTAATGTCTGCTGGCCCAAAAATGGCTGTCCTGTGGCAGATGGTGCAGCCATAGCGGGGAGGAGGGTGTGTCCTTGGAGGAGGAGGCTCTGACTTTGTTGAAGCTGCTGGAGTCTGGCAAGGTGTTGGAACTGCTGGTAGAGGGCGGGGTTTCTGGAGAGCTGCTGTCCTGCTAGTGCAAAGTCTGTCCCGAGGTTAGGGTACTGCAGCCGCATCCAGTTCTGCAGCAGCTGGTTGGTCTGGAGGATGGCGTTGGTTGTCTGAAGGTTTAACCCTGAGGGAGTGCAAATAACAATACAGTAGTGTAACCCAAAATAAATCACAATGCTGTGTGAACATGTTCATACATGTACATACTACAACATGCACCATGTACATACATACATGTATACGTACATGTACACACACCCACATATGTCTCGACACGAGTGTACACAGAACCATTTCCCCACACAAAACGTACATAAATGTATACAGCAAAAAGGAAGTACATACATGTATACATTGTATTAATATTAGTACTTCCCATAAGTACCCTGCTCCCTCCTCTGACCTGGTCTTGTGGTTGTTGGCTGGCCTGGCCACTGCTGTGAGGTGACCACAGAAGAAGTGACAGCTGCTTTGTTCTTGGCAGTGAAGCCAGGAGGGGGAGGAGGGATGCTGGCTCCTTGTTCTGCTGGTGAGAAAGCAAAACCACTGGCATCCAATGACATCATGATGTTGTCATCCAATGACATCATGTTGTCATCCAATGACATGATGTTGTCATCCATTGACATCATGTGTCATCCAATGACATCATGTGTCATCCAATGACATCACGTGTCATCCAATGACATCATGTGTCATCCAAAGACATCACGTGTCACCTAATGACATCATGTGTCATCCAATGACATCATGTGACATCCAAGACATCATGTGTCACCCAATGACATCATGTCATCCAATGACATCATGTGTCATCCAATGACATCATGTCATCCAATGACATCATGTGTCATTCAATGACATCATGTGTCATCCAATGACATACATACAAGCTCATGTACAGCTTTCTAAATCTAGACTGTACAATGGGCCTTCATCCTTAGGGGAGGAGTGGGTTAGTTGAGCCACTGGGTTAGTTGAGCCACCCCCTGTTTTAGCTCCATGAAGAAACATAATTGAATTATGTTAACATATATTGGCATTAAGTGTTATGACTAGCTTTTTGTCCTACTTTAGGATTTTGTTTTAGTATTCATCAGAATATGAAATTCAGAATTTTGATGATTCAGTTTTTACGGTTTGTGCCCTCATAATTTCTACCCAATGACTATATTCTTGTTTCAGTCTTGGGTGTTTGAAAGTACATGTATGCAGCTATATTTATGTTTATAATGAATTCTATACTTTGCTTCCTTTTTATACAACTTAGGTAGTTACAGGAAAAGTTAGTAATGGGGTTAGTTGAGCCATTTGCAAAGGGGGTTAGTTGAGCCATACACTTTAGCTGCAATTGTATGGCATTAAAATGATTTATTGATTGACGTAATAGAAATAGTGAGCTATGCTTATTTGGCTATGCAGCAATCTCAGAAGTATTCTGTTTTAATTTCTAAATAGAAAAATGACTTTGAATAACGTTAAAAACACTTGCCGATCAATTTCAAGAGCTCTCATTGAAAAAGTGTCATGCATTAGTGTATGAATTTGCTTTTATCAATGATTTGACAACATAAGGCCTAGACCTACAATTATTGTGCAATGCAACTAACTTTGGCTGAAGGCAGCATATGGCTGAACTGACCCATGTACCTGGCACAACTAACCCACTTGGCTGGGTTAGTTGTGCCATTTGACACCTGTTGATTTTTAATAATGTCTCTATTCTCACGTACATCCCCAGTCTCTAACATTCCTATGACATGTACCCAAGTGATGCCCCTTTACATCAGAGTATTAACCTCTGCTTAATACCAAACCTCAGAGGCAGTATAAACCTAAACCTAAAAAGTGGCTCAACTAACCCACTCCTCCCCTATAGAAAGAAGTACATGTATGGCATTGCTTTTCTACCTTCTGCTAATACCGTAGAGTACCACAAGATATCCCCCCCCTCCGCCCCCACAAAAAAAAAAAGGCCCATTAAATGAGCGTATCGACATAATCATGAACGCAGCTGCGTGCTATTCTTTAAAATCCTGTTGGAGTACCAGTTCTTTCCTGAAATGCTAAACAGGTACGCGAAGCGTTAACGAGTACGAAGATACGCTCGTTTAAACATGGGCCATTTTTGGGGGGGGGGGGGGGGGGGGCGGAGGGGGGGGGGGGATATCTAGCGGTACTTTATGGTACATGTATTTCAACTCTTAGTCTGGGCACAGAATAGTACAATCTTGCTACACGTGGAACAGAATGCCAAGACACATGCAAACCACATACACACCACACCCCATGCACATACACCACACACAGGTCCACCTCAATGAATGCAAAGCTTACGCCTGACAGACGCATTCTCTATAGTGGTCCACTTTGTTGCCAGCTGACTGCTCTCTAGGTCAGGCCACTCCCCTTCACTAGTTGATCGAGGAAGTGCATTGTAGCCATACCCAAACCCTGTCCCATGTACAGGCTGGAAGGGACTCCCCCTTGAACCATCAACAGCATCGCTGAGGGACGAAAATGACTTCTCAGACTTGAGAGAGGTGTTCATGGAGGAACCTACGAAGCAGACAGCATAATGTACAGTATGACCATGTGCACAGTTGCTCGAACACATACATGTACATGTACACACAAATGCAACACATAGTGAACATGCACACACACACACAATCTACCTCCAAAGCTGATGTTCACGTTAGGGAACAAGGCTCTGAACTCCTCCTGCCAACTGGTCAACGATAAAGAAGGATCACAGCTCTTCTCCTTGGCAACAAGTTCAGACAAGCGACAGTGTTCTTTTGAATTACCATTAGCAGTAGGTCCATGGGACCCATTGGCTGTGGGACCATGGGTGACGTAAGACACAGACGCCAGACGTTGCTTCTCATCCACGTCGACAACAGGATGACGATTTGATGCCTCTGCCTCCAGGAGATCCGCCAGCCCCTTGTTAGATACATCCCAAGGATCAAAACCTGACCAATGGAAGAGATGTGCAATAGCACAATTGTGTACATGTACATGTATGTATGTACAATATTTTCAGTTTGCAATACAATGGTAAGCTCCAACATTTTTCAGAGTTGAAGTAAACCTCCAAATGACTTAAAAAAAATCAATATACGCTTCTCATTTACGACAACTAAAGGGTTTCTGAAGTGGAAGTAAAGCCTTGCAAGTGGGGCCACCTCACATGGTGCCCAGTGTTAGTAATTAAAACAAAAACTGGTTGCCTACTTGGAAGGTTTGCTTAGCAAACAAGGACACTACATAGGCAGCGCATGAATGTACACCTCACCCAGACAGATTAATGTACTGTGAAACAGTTTTGTAATTATAAATTAATATTGTTAGTACACACAAAACAATCTCATACTCAAATAGAAATCAATTAAAAAAATTCTACCATGTATACATGTAGATTACCATCCCTAGTTAGAGTACACCTCTGCAGCACTCACCTAGATCATCTTCTGAAGGAGGATGTGCCTCAGGGACAGGTCCATTCCAGCTCACACCAAGGCAGCCAAATTGTCCAGTTCCAGCAGACCCCAGTATTGCTGAGGATAATAACATTGTAAAAAAAAACTAATGAAACAAGTAAATTGAAACATTTTGTTTGCGACAGTGAGTACGAATTAAGAATGGTGTAAAGCTTTAGCAAGAGAATAAGCTGATGGTAAGGACCAGTTTAGGACAAGACTTTAAACATTTAGCATACAGACAAAACTTGATTTAAGCACACTGCGTTATAAGCATTACTATACTCTATAGAAGTTACGACAGAAACCATTGTGATCCAGGTGACTTTAGAATGCCTCGAAGCACTACAACCCAAGAACATACATCCCTTGGTTCAGTGTCCCTACATGTAGAGCAAGGCTTATTATCCTATCTGTGCACACATTATCATCCTAACCATCAACTTGCCTGAGCCTTGTTTTTACACCAAAGCTAAAATCCTACTCATTCCAAAATGATACTTTTCATTTACTGTCACATGTATTAAACATGTATAAAAGCCATACAGACCGCAGAATAGCAAGTCTCCATTAAGTGCACACCATCACCTCTTCCATCCTTGCCACACCCCTTTCTGCTTACCGTTCACAGGGGAAGGTCTGCCTTCATGCAGATGGGCCTGGGGCCTCAACACACTGGTGAGGGCATCCCCCGTATCCATGGCAGCCTTGGGGACACCCGGGGGCACACACACGTGCACGTCCATCTTGCCCGCCTCCCTCTCCACACCAATGCTGCTGGAGCTGCTGCTGGTCGTCATGGAGCTGCTGGGAGACACGCTGGGGGTGGAGCCAACGCTTCCTGTGCTGGTCCTAGTGGTAGTCCTGGCGGCTAACTGCTGTCTGGATGTGCTCACCTGTATGCCTCCTGCCACTGCAGCTGTCTGCTCTTGTTCAAGCCGCGTGCCACACCCACCTGGGCTGGCCGGGGGGGAAACCCCGTCCTGATCGGTTTGATCACATCCAAAGCTGAGCGACGACGAACTGTCAACCTTTGCTTGCAGCCGAAGGTCATCGTGGGAAGGGGGAGGGGCAACCTGTTGCTTGTGGCCCTGCTGCTTGTGGTGGTGGTGGTGATGGTGCCTTGAGGACTTGGGCTCCCGAGGGTGTTGAGAGCCCCTCTCTTTGGACTGGGCACTCGTCTGCGTCATCGATGGCTGGGCCACCCCTGTGGATGTGCTCCTACATGGAGGGGGGAGGAGGAGGAGGGGAGGAGGGGAGGGGAGGAAGGAGGAGGAGGGAAAGAGGAGGGGAGAAGGAGGAGGAGGAGGGGAGCGGAGGAGAGGAGGAGGGGGAGGGAGGAGGGGAGGAGGGAAAGAGGAGGTGATAGGTGTATAGGACCCCTGGTAAGTACAGCCAGATGTGAACATTAACAACTCACCATGAGGCTGTGGCAGAAAGCGCAGGGTCAGCTCCTATGGTACATGAGGAGAGCCATTAAAGGCAATACTAACAAAACATGTCCAAACGATGGTGTGTGCCTGTACCATAGTCCCTGC
This sequence comes from Spongilla lacustris, assembly GCA_949361645.1. NCBI lineage: Eukaryota > Metazoa > Porifera > Demospongiae > Spongillida > Spongillidae > Spongilla > Spongilla lacustris. The sequence continues at coordinate 4,479,418 of OX442430.1, forward strand.
ATGTCTAAAGCAAAGCCTGACCAAAACATATTCAGTAGCAACAACAATGACACACTCAAAACTACATGCACATTGTAGAATTATAGCATGTGTACCCATTACTCCCAGAACAATTATGTCATGTGATCACACTGGTGTCATGTGATCAGCATACTGGATGATTACAATTTGCACCCTAACAACTGCATGCCCATGTATGGCAAGCAGCACAACCCTGGTGGTGGGAAAAATTTCCTGTGAAACCATACAACATGTTGTACGCTCTTGGAACTAGTGGAGCATTGAACAAAACGGTAACTTCTCTGACTTCTCTACCTACTAACAGTCCACATCTCTACCTACTAACAGCCCACATCTCTACCTACTAACAGTCCACATCTCTACCTACTACCAGCCCACATCTCTACCTACTAACAGCCCACATCTCTACCTACTAACAGCCCACATCTCTACCTACTAACAGTCCACATCTCTACCTACTAACAGCCCACATCTCTACCTACTAACAGTCCACATCTCTACCTACTAACAGCCCACATCTCTACCTACTAACAGCCCACATCTCTACCTACTAACAGTCCACATCTCTACCTACTAACAGTCCACATCTCTACCTACTAACAGTCCACATCTCTACCTACTAACAGTCCTCATCTCTACCTACTAACAGTCCACATCTCTACCTACTAACAGTCCACATCTCTACCTACTAACAGTCCACATCTCTACCTACTAACAGTCCACATCTCTACCTACTAACAGTCCACATCTCTACCTACTAACAGTCCACATCTCTACCTACTAACAGCCCACATCTCTACCTACTAACAGTCCACATCTCTACCTACTAACAGTCCACATCTCTACCTACTAACAGTCCACATCTCTACCTACTAACAGTCCACATCTCTACCTACTACCAGCCCACATCTCTACCTACTAACAGTCCAATCTCTACCTACTAACAGTCCACATCTCTACCTACTAACAGCCCACATCTCTACCTACTAACAGTCCACATCTCTACCTACTAACAGTCCACATCTCTACCTACTAACAGTCCCTACTACCAGCCCAACACTCACTACACATACATATGGAGATTACATCAATTATGGAGAACAATGGCAAAATGCAATATTATGCCTGCAACTAATGGATGTGACTAAAGATCACCCGGGCTGTATTAAAGCATGCACACGCGCCATATGTATGGTATGCCACAATACAACACCCCCACACCCACACCCTCCTCCCCCTACCTTCAAGAGATGTCCCATTGCTCTCCACACTCTCACACAGCGAGGACTCTCTGCTGGGATGGGAGGAGGAACGCTTCAGCTCCTTTGGCACCAAAGTGTTATTGGCCACTCCCAGAGTGACATTGGCCACAGTCAGGGCGGTATTGGCCACGCCCACAGCGGTATTAGCCACGCCCATGACCACGCCCAGTGTGGCTGCACTGGCTTCTCCCTGCACAGTGTTGGTTGCCCCAAGTGTGGCAGTCTCATACAACTGGTGCTTGCTGAAGGGAAGGGGAACACATGGGGTACAAGAGGGAACACATGAGGTACAAGGGGGAACACATGGGGTACAAGGGGGAACACATGGGGTACAAGGGGGAACACATGGAGTACAAGGGGGAACACATGGGGTACAAGGGGGAACACATGGGGTACAAGGGGGAACACATGGGGTACAAGAGGGAACACATGGAGTACAAGGGGGAACACATGGGGTACAAGGGGGAACACATGGGTACAAGGGGGAACACATGGGTACAAGGGGGAACACATGGGGTACAAGGGGGAACACATGGAGTACAAGGGGGAACACATGGGGTACAAGGGGGAACACATGGAGTACAAGGGGGAACACATGGGGTACAAGGGGGAACACATGGGTACAAGGGGGAACACATGGGGTACAAGGGGGAACACATGGAGACAAGGGGGAACACATGGGGTACAAGGGGGAACACATGGGGTACAAGGGGGAACACATGGGGTACAAGGGGGAACACATGGGGTACAAGGGGGAACATATGGGGTACAAGGGGGAACACATGGGGTACAAGGGGGAACACATGAGGTACAAGGGGGAACACATGGGGTACATGAACATATAGTATTAAAGTGTTCAGTATTGTGGCTACATGTTGTGTGCGTATGCATGTATGCATGAATGGGAGGGGAGGAGGGGAGGAGGGGGGTGTGTCACACACCCAAACCCAAACACGTACCCCATCTGCATGTCCTCCTTTGTGAAGCTAGCCTCTTCATCCCCCAGTTCATGCAGGTACATGCAGTCCTGGGGAGGAGGAGGTTAGGAAAGGAAAGAGGAGGAGAGGGACAGACCAAGACTTAATAATGTTACCATAACAACTGGTGCACACAAAGTACCCACACCTTCACACACCTCATCCACTGCATGTTTCCTAATGGTCACACACACACACACACATCATCACAAGACCATGTGTCGTGTGACCTTAGCAGGCAAGGTATGGGTTCATGATATCATGGTCCAACTGCACACATAACTAGATCATAGATACAATATATGATTGACTGAACCATACTACTCTATGCATTCACCATATGTACACATACATGTACGTACATGTGCATATACATTGTACTAGCCTCATGCCACCACCAGTCATACCATGTAAGTGTAGACTAATACATCATCTCCTTAGACACACACACACGCATGCACACACACATGTACACACACACGTACACACATGCACCCACATATACACATGTACGCACACACACACACACACACACACACACACACACACACACACACACACACACACACAGCTGCTTACAGTTTTTGTACACTGGACACCTCGAAGGAAGAAGGTACAGTACTTCGTGGTACCAAATGATGCCCTGATAAATAATACAGATCAGATGTAGACCAAGCATCACACCATCCCTGACACACATACATGTGCACACGCGCGCGCACACACACACACACACACACCTGCAGGATAAACACTGTGGTCACCACTACCATATCTCCACTAGGTTTCCCCTTAGACTTGTGGGATTTTGTGGTCTGATAGCATGTGATAAGAATAAAAGTTGAGGGGGGGGCAAGAAAATCTGTATGGACCCCATCATCCAATATTGTAGAGTTTTAAATGGGGATTAAGAATCTGTTTTCAAAATTAAAATGGGACTTTAAAGAAAAAGGATTGAAAAAGGGGGCGTAGGGGGTGGTACCCCCTGCTAAAATTGAATTAAAAAATATTTAAAGCGAATTCATGTGTTTTATCTTTCTTCTTTCACTTCGAATTCACGCGGGAGTTGCATGAATCTATTTCTCTCAGCAAAAGGATTTCACTGACATCCCACACGCAATCGCTAGACACTCACAAACTCGGCAGCAAACGATTTTAACATTTAACCCCCTAGTGGCAGCTTTAATAATTAACCAATGATTGAACGTCGTACTTGAAATGGATTGTGATAGGTGTGGCAAGCGCTTAAAAAGCAAGGAATTCGTTAACGTGCAACGGCACTATGAATCCGATTTGTGCAAAAGGAAATATATCGCAGCGGTTAATCAGCATCAAATGCAGGAATCGGAGCCCCCTGCAGATAAAAGGCAGCGACTCCTGTGCACGAGCGCAGCAAGTGCGGCTTGTAGTACGACTATAGGGATACCCATTGGCGTTGCACTGCATGAATCCATTGCCATAGCGTGCGTCCCTAGTGTATCAGATCAAAACCAGTTGTTGCCTAAGCCGTTATGTCTGGGGTATTTGCCTGATGTACCTGCACCGTTCGTTCACAACTGGGCATTTGTAGCTCATGGAGGAGGTTAGGAAGTATGCCATTCGGAAAGATGAGCATTTAGGAGTACTGGGCAAGGAGTATAGAGCTATGGAGCAGGAGAAGACGCTAAAGATAGACCTCGCCAGGTTGAAAGATGATGCTGCATCTGTGACCAACCCTTCTCTCTTTTGGAGCAGAGTTAATGTTGTGATAAGAATTTATGTATTCATTGTTATTTCAGTGCTAATTGTGGTTACGCGTGAGTGAGAAAGGGGCGTAGGGGGTGGTGGTACCCTCATTAAGAAATCTGATGATGGGTGTTTAAGAAATATTTTTTGCCCCCCCCTCGATAAAAGTTGTCAGAAAGATAAAAGCAATTGGCTGGTAAGTCTTCCAGGTCACCCCTTGTATGCTGGCCATAACAGCAGAGGTGTGTGTGGCCATAACAGCAGAGGTGTGTGCGGCCATAACAGCAGAGGTGTATGCGGCCATAACAGCAGAGGTGTATGCGGCCATAACAGCAGAGGTGTGTGCGGCCATAACAGCAGAGGTGTGTGCGGCCATAACAGCAGAGGTGTATGCGGCCATAACAGCAGAGGTGTATGCGGCCATAACAGCAGAGGTGTATGCGGCCATAACAGCAGAGGTGTATGCGGCCATAACAGCAGAGGTGTATGCGGCCATAACAGCATAGGTGTGTGCGGCCATAACAGCATAGGTGTGTGCTGGACATAATAACAGATATTTCACCTCCACTAACAGCACAGGTAAGTTATCTACCCAGTATTTAGCTGGAAACAATGTTCAGCCACATGCTAGACCTGTGAATACATTTATCATACACCTAAAGCTAATGTTCATATCCAAAGGATCTAGATGCCCAGTGCCCATCCCTAACCCGCAGGTGCCCAGTGCCCATCCCTAACCCACAGGTGCCCAGTGCCCATCCCTAACCCGCAGGTGCCCAGTGCCCATCCCTAACCCGCAGGTGCCCAGTGCCCATCCCTAACCCACAGGTGCCCAGTGCCCATCCCTAACCCGCAGGTGCCTAGTGCCCATGCCTAACCCGCAGGTGCCCAGTGCCCATCCCTAACCCACAGGTGCCCAGTGCCCATCCCTAACCCGCAGGTGCCTAGTGCCCATGCCTAACCCGCAGGTGCCCAGTGCCCATCCCTAACCCACAGGTGCCCAGTGCCCATGCCTAACCCGCAAGTGCCTAGTGCCCATGCCTAACCCACAGGTGCCTAGTGCCCATCATGCATGTCAAGTGTGTTCATTTTCGCTTAGAACTAGTACACAAATTGAAAGCTATACTGAATACATGTATATGAATGATAAGATTGCACCTCCAACATACACACAACACACACACACAACACACACACACGCACACACACACACACTAACTTGAGGTATCTCCCATCTATGTAGGCATTGTTCACTGCCTGAATGGCCTTTGAAGCGTCTTCATGTCGATGGTAGGTCACATAGGCACTCACGCTGGGCCCCTGCATGTGGTGCATGATCAGTGAGGGGTAAGGCTTGGAGGGGTTTCCCCATACCATACCATCCACTGACTGCCCATCAACACAGCATCAATGGAAGGTCAAAGCAAGCCATGGTGAATAGGTCTTAAGAGGCTCGGTGAATGGTCTCCAATGAAGCCCATTCAACTCACGCACACCATGTCATGTACATGTACATACATCCTTATAACACCAGTTGTAGCTTGAATTTTTATGCATCCTATGTCTCTGTACATCACCTTCACCCCACACATCACCCCACCCACACATTACCCCACCCACACATCACCCCCACCCCACACATCACCCTCACCCCACACATCACCCCACCCACACATTACCCCACCCACACATTACCCCACCCACACATCACCCCCACCCCACACATCACCCTCACCCCACACCCTCACACGTACCTGTGCTCCATTGTACACTGTACTGTTGTTAATCACCACCTTGTAGATCTTGCCGTATTTACCAAAGTACTCCGGCTTCTTCAGGGTCTGGGCACGCGTGTGTGGTAGGTGTGTGAAGGGAAAAGGACAGCAGTGCTTTAATAGGAGTAATGACATCAGCATTTAGGCAGGAGAGCAGGAGGGAAAGAGAATAGGGCTGGGGAGGAGAAAGGATCGCATGCACAAGTGCAGGATAGAACGAGGTACAGTCCAGAGCAGTGTGTGTGTGCATGTGTGCATGTGTGTGATGTGTGCATGTGTGTGGTATGTGGATGTGTGGTGTAGTGTGTGTAGTGTGTGGATGTGTGTGGTGTGTGGATGTGTGTGGTGTGCATGTGTGTGGTGTGCATGTGTGTGGTGTGCATGTGTGTGGTGTGCATGTGTGTGCATGTGTGTGAATCCGCTACATTTCTGCTATAACTACCACATGTACGCTCAACTAATAGTAACTGGTACAGTATATGTTAGTTATACAACTGTTCATGTACTTATGTTGCCCAGGTAACCCAGCATCACACTTTCCTGCAGTGCTCTAAAGGCCACCTGTATGATAAGCCTCAGAAGGTTGGATAGGTTTTTGCCAGGAAAATAAGGGAATTTGGTTTGATTGTAAATGCCTCGGTACAGTAATTGATATCAAACAACTGAGGGGCATTCGCTTAAAAGGATTCATTCCCTTCCACACGCACCCTGAACTGTGAAGTCAACTGACTTACCTCTGCATCAGCCAGCCTTGGAGACAAGCCAATGACAAACACCAAGTTCTTCTGCACAACCCTGTGTATCACCAGACATGACATCCATACCAACAAACAGCACTCCACTGACATACCTTACAGAAGCCAGGTTCTTGCGGCTCTCCAACAGTTTCTGTTTCTTCTCGATTGTTTTCTGTTTCTTTTCTGACTTCATTTTCACCATCCTGCAACAGAATGACTGCCCATCAAATAAATTAAAATTCCATCCAAAGTGTGTTGCATGAGCCTCTACATGTAGTAATTAAGAATTCAAATGCAATATTTTATCGACCATTTGCTGATATCGTTTGGCATCAACATGCATGCACCACACCACGATGCACAAGGCAGAACGTATCAGACGCACAGGTGGTATTGAAGTGGTATTGGTAGCCCATGATGGCAGTCACACCATGCCCTGCCTTGCCCTGCCCTTTCTTACAGCAACCCTACACAATGAAGGTACACTGAAATAATGTCACGTACTGATCCTGTGTCAGAGGGATGTATTCTGCTGGGTTCTCTGCGTAAGGCTAAAGAAAAGAACACGAATGCTTCCATATTCAATCTCTCAGTGACCCCTCTTTGCTCATTCCCCTCCCCACACTCTCCACCTCTCCCTCCCTCTCTTACCTCTCGACAGTGTGGACACAATCCATTTTCATCTGTTCTAATTCTGTGCCAACAGAACCTGCACACCTGCACAAATATTAGAAACACTTTCCATTGGCATCCACATCTCAAACACTACCCCAGCCCTCCTCCCTCCCTCCTCTCCCTCTACCCCTCCTCTCCCTCTACCCCTCCTCTCCCTCTCCCTCCCTCTATCCCTCCCTCCCTCCCTATCCCATCCAACCCCCTCTCAACCAGACACCAGGTAATAAAGTCGACTATCTCAAGGTAACTTCTGCCCATCACTCCTACAACACAGTTCACACCATTCCCTGTACAAATGCCCCACGAACTGCATGTACTCATGCACAAACATGCACACACACACACACACACATGAAAATTATCAACAAGACATTTCACAAGATTCCACAGTACAAAGAACCGTCACTACCTAAGAAACACCACTACATAGAATATCCCATAGCCAAAAGGCTGCTTCCCCCCCCCCCCCCCCCCCCCCCCCCCCCGCGCTGTATTCAAGCGTTTGCTAAGATGGTATCCCTCCAAGATGCGATGCCACAATGAGCCCACATCCTATAACAAACCGTCACGAACTATATATTTCATCCGTTCGAAGTGGCACCCGATGAGAGGGGGAGGGACGAAGGGAGAAAAGCACATCACCCTGGTGAGTGACTCACTTGGTATCTGCATGCGCACGGGTAGAAGTTCAAGTCATCCAGCCCAAGAGGCTCCATACAGAGAGGGCACTACAGAGAGGTTGGATTGGGCGACACATCTTTGATGAAGATTGCAAGGAGCTCGTGGAATAGAACTAACTTACCTCTGGAATCTCATCATCGTTGCTGTAAACGGACATGGTCTCTGAACGATCCGTTTCTATAAATTTTGATGTGACAAGCGTTAGTTCGCAAAACAAGCGTGCTGTTTTTTATTTTCGTAATATATCGGTCTCAAGAGTTGGGAATTAGTCTCGCTTCGTCTTCGCAATGTAAACATCACGCGACATCCCGTGACTCTAATTGCACAATTAATTTGGCATGGAAGTGGCGCCAAAGGCATGCGATCACAAAACACTAAAAGACGTACATACAGATCGCGTTTTGTTTGTAAATCCAAAGACAAAATCGATTGGTTTTGTTGGAGAATATGAAAATTGCTCCCACAAAGTGGTGGTTGTTGCTGAAAAGAAACCACTATCACAGAACGACATAGAAGTCCTTATCTCACAAACTCAGCTGACGCAAAATTTTACTAACGACGTCTTTGCACAGTATGACGCGAACTGCTCGCCAAATGTAGGAGACTTGAAGGTGATAATGATCTCTCCCGCTACCGATGCACATGTGCAGAAATACCTAGACCGGGACCATCACTTCATTCGTGAGACTCCGGAAGATTACGAGGCGGTAACTAAACCCTTCATTCAGAGACAGGCGCCGAGTGTCGACGTAGGTGTAAAGCGTCGTGTTCCATGTATTTTACTTTCTCATTCTGTAGTGGATCTATAACATCCTCGACGGACGCAGCGAGTCAGACCGTATCATATACAATGACCAGGACCCCGTGAATGGGTTTGTGTTACTTCCTGACATCAAATGGGACGTGAAGGACAAAGAAAGCCTCTACTTACTCGCCATTGCCCGAACGCGTGAGCTACCGTCTATGAGAGAACTGCGTACAAAGCACCTCCCATTGCTGAAAAATATCATCACAAATGGAACGGTTAGCATGTGTTTTGAAGGCCCGATAATGGTTGTTACACATACTAAGGGGGCTTATTTTTTGGTGACGTTTTACATTTTACCCCCCCCCCCCCCCCCCCCCCTTAATTAACGTCAGTAAGTTTTTGTTAGATAATAGCATGGAACATGACTCAATGTGAGAGTCATTGGAGATCGCTATAGCATGTAGTCTGAATAGCGTGATTTTATACAGCTCTGTATATCTATAAAAACCAAATATATGGGACAACGATTGATTTATTTTTAGCAGCATAGCCTATAACCCCATGTCCCCCAAACGTCACAATGTCGCTAATTTTTCCAAAAATGGTTTGGCCAAGCCCCCTAACGGTATGTAAGCCACTGCACTGGTGCTATGTGCTTGGTGGACCACCTTCTGTTAATTGTGTTAGTGATTTTGCATGCTGCACAGAAATGCTGCATACCACCATCAGCAAGCAGGTACATGTAGTCTGTTCCAACGTGGTGTTGGGCTGCCTTGATGGGAGGTATATTGAAGGGATGGGGGAAGACCGATGTACATGTACCTGGTATGTCACACAAGTGTAGTGATCAACACATACAGCACACACACACTGTACACACTCTATTACCATTTTAGGACCACTACGATTAACAAATAACTAACAGCTAGGGTGTGTACCACTTTCACATCAATTGGGTAAAGTGCATGATAGATGCATTTACGTGGTGGTTTTCATAAAGATACACATTCATGTATACCCCCCCCCCCCCCCCCCCCCCATTCTCTTGCCCAGGCCCAAATGTTGGTGGCTCAGTTGGTAGTGATGATGTTATTGTTTAAAAGGTATAGCATCGCATGCAGAGGATATATGGGAAATACATCACCAGCAAAGCAAGTCATTCTTGCACACACCAGATTGCCAACACTCCAATCAGTTTGGGTAATGTCACGATAATTGCATTCTAATAGCATTCTGAGCTTGGGGAGCCTCTTGGTAGACGGTAGCCTGATCATGTGCATGGCGAAGGCTGTGGTATCTGGCCATGTGTCTTCTATCGGAAGGAAAGGACTCTATGACAGACAGGGAAAATTGTTGTGAGGCAGAGTTAAACCCATTGCATTCACCATTTCATTATGGAGATGTCCTGGTTGCTTATACAAACCCCTTGCATTTTATCACAACGATGTAGCCTGCCTGTAACAACACTATTCCCCAGACCCTCTGTCTTTGATGCAATCCTGTAAGCTATTTGCAATATTTGCAATACATGTATGTACATTTGGGTCTGCATAGAAGACTCGCCTCCCCTCCCCCCTCCCTCCCTCCCTCCCCCTCCCTCCCTCCCTCCCCCTCCCTCCCTCCCTCCCTCTCTCCCTCTCCCTCCCTCCCTCTCTCAATACTGTCACCTTCAGGACCAATTACAGTCACATCAGAGAGGACCTATGCTTCATTGACTTTAGTTTGGACCATAATTAGTGGCTGGGTGACCACACCTTACACAAGTGACTGCATAGACAGGTTTCACTGTTATGGACATACTCACATGGATATGCTGCATACATGTACAACCGCATTGCACATGCTCACTCACAACACACACACATGTACACAGCTATTTCATTCAGCACAAATCCCCTATTACTCAATTACATGTATGTGTGCCATACCAATTATTCGGCTGTAAATAATGAATTATGTCATATGCACAGTGTGCTGCGATTGCAGCTACATGTATCAGTACGAAGGCACATACATGTATCAGTAGCAAGTTACATTTATCCATCAATGATCATACCATTCTGTATCATTGTATGGTTGTTCAGCTCATGTGCTGTGGTGTTGAGGCACAAGTCCCAATAAATCCTTGCCAGGTTTCCAACGTCAGTGGTTGTGATCCAGCGATGTCATTTGAAACTGTTTTCATGCACCTTGTATTGATATTCAAGTCCATATTGTTGTAAGGGAGTATCTGTATAACACTGGGTACAATGGTGGTGTATAACACAAGTGACACATTTTTTGCTGTTTCTTTTTTTTTTCATTTCCAACAGCGCACCATCAGTTCCATATATGGTGTGGCTGACGACCAGCTGCGTGTGCATGTGCACTATCAGCCCACCTACTACCACTTCCACGTGCATTTCACCCATGTCAGGTATGAGGCCCCAGCCACCTTGGTAGGACAGTCCCATCTGCTGGAGGACATTATTGACAACATCAGCTGCATTGACCCCCAATACTACCAGAAGAAGACCATCAGCTTTGTGGTGAAAGAAGGAACTCCGTTATGGAATGAGTACAGAGCTAGATACCAGGGCATCTGATGTGTTATGTTGTGAATGGCACTGGGAATGAGTAATACTATATTTACTGTCCCAAGAACCTTATGAAGCTAATGGACCCTTTGCATGAAAGATCGGAAGTACGATAAACGTCACGTCCGGAGTAAAAGCCACAGCGGTTGCCTAGAGACATTGTGTCACGTTCGCGGACCTTTGCGTAATAAAATGGCAACGCTCATAGTCATTCCTTCCCGCTCGGACAGTGATCCTTCGGCCGATTCAGTTCCTGGTCAAACTATGCTGCCAACAGTAAGCTTGACCGAGTCCGACATACCCGCTCCCTTTTTAAATGGATGGCTTTTAAAAGGCTCTGGGTATGTCAGACCCGGTCAAACTTACTGTTGGCAGCATAGTTTGATCAGGAACTGGATCGGCCGAAGGATCAATGTCTGAGCTGACTCCGAGCGTTGCCATTTTATTACGCAAAGGTCCGCGGACGTGACACAATGTCTCTAGGCAACCGCTGTGGTTTTTACTCCAGACGTGACGTTATCGTACTTCTGATCTTTCATGCAAAGGGTCCATTCAAAGGGTGTAGAAACCCTCTCTCAATACCGTGCAGCATATCAAAAGCTCCTAAGTTGCTGACATAGATAATCAACCGCGGACGAAAGTATACTAATATTAAAGATAACATGTATATGTACTCAAGTGTAACTTGAGTAGTACATGTAGCTATTAGGTTAGGTTAACCGTCACGATAATCGGCGAAAACAATTATTGGTGAACAAAACAACACGTGTATACACCCAGCCCGCATAACGATCTTTAATTTCAATAGGTGTAATTATAAACTGGAGGCATAATTCACAGTTGAGTGTGGTCCTACAGCTTAATCTTCTTCCTCCTCCGCCTCTGGGGCTGCCCCGCCACCACCCTGACTCTTCTTCTGGTTTTTTCTCTTCACGCGGCCAGCTCGGCCACCACCGAACGGTGAGGTAAGAGCGAAGTCAATATGCTTTTGAGAATCCAAGCGTACCATGTAGGAAGGTACGTTCACAATCTGTTTACGAACCCTGGTAAGTTGGATAGAGAGGGGTGGTGGGTTCAAAATAAGGTTGTCAAGCCAACAATACTATTTTTTACCGGACCTCTTACCTGATGTGCCTCTGCCTGATTAATACTCTGGCATGGTGGATACTCTTGGCCAATCCCAGCTTGAAGACTTGGGTCTGCAGGCGCCTCTCGAGGAAGTCCTCCAGCTTCAGGCCCAGCACGTAATCGAGCTTCATACGCGCTTCGTCAAGTACCCCGATACGAACAAGCCTACGAAGGATGGCGTTGCCCTCGAACAGTCGTTTCGGGTGTTTCTCGTCTAGAGTCAGCAGCTCACGGGCAGCCTTTCTGATTCTAGCCGACATGTAACGCACTCTCCACACTTCGCGCTTGTTTCGAAGGCCATACTGTCCGATGATCTTCAACTCTTGGTCTAATCGCGCCTTCTCGTAAGGTCGTCGTGGGGTAGCGTAAGTTTTGGAGCACACAATCTTGGGCATTTTATTCCCCCCACACACAAAATAAAAAGGAAAGATGAACACGTGCTGACAGGGGTTAATTGCGCTGCACGCGCACGAGGTATCACGTGATGTATTGAATCGGTGTTTGTGAACTCAATTTATTACAGACATTGTGTAGGTTATCTCGCTGGAAACTATATTCTAGACTGATGGTGGGCGCAGCAATCGATACGATAAAGCTAGCCAGAGTTTTTAGCTGATTGGTTTGACCCCTGCCTCGTACCCAACCCCAGCAGGCTGGGCACGACGAGAACAGTGACTTTCTTGTACGGAGGCTTTAAAGCTCAACTTGGACTGCGACAAGCCACCACCATTCAGTACAGGCTTAATCTGTAAATTGCATGTGCCGTAAACACATGAAACTGTGGTGATGCGTTGCCGGGCGGCCGTAATCGCTGATGGAAAAGGAGCTATAAAGCCTTAACCATGTACCCTTCCCGTTCGCACACTCAGTTGTATATCGGTGTCGGAGAAGCCCCCCCCCCCCCCCCCCCCCCCGAGGCTTCAGTCCCGCAGTGCTATTAATCAATCTCCCCGCCAGACTGCTTGGCTACAGTACGGGCCTGAATATTATCCCCTCCGCCCTTCTAAGTTGCGCGTTTTGCAGCTGCTAGCTTTGAAAGGTTTTGTATTGTTCTTGATGTAGAGTTTCAGTAGTCAGCATTATGGATGAAGACGAGTACGATAGAATTTTCAGCTTTCTGGAGTCTGGTACTTACCCCTCTGGGTATCTGTCACGGAAATTTCGGTCCGCTGAAAATTTTGGTCCCGGACCAATATTTTCAGAAAATTTTGGTCCGGTCGGACCAATTTTATCTGAAAAAAAAGGTCCGTGTCCGAAAAAAAAGGTCCGGAGATTTATTTCATACGTCCACGTGGTTGATATCAGTTTGCGAGTGATGGCGGAGATTGAAGAAACAGTTGACGATGGTTCTGATTGTGATGATCTTGTCGAGGAGGCTTATGCCTATTTAGTGTCGAAGATGTATCCTGAATGTGTCAGTGAGACCAAAAAGAGGGTGATACGAAGGAAAGCGGCGAAGTTGACAATATCTGTTGAAGGAGAGCTATTGTATAAGCACAAGCAGGGAAAGGAAAAGGTAAGTAGCGTTTAATCAATACTGCCATTATCGTTTTGATATTTTTGGTAGTGACATGTATGTATGTATGTGTCTAATAAAGTAGCCATCTTTTACGCAGAAGGAAGTGCTGTTGCGTTACATCCAGAGTTTGAAAGAGCGCCAGAAGATCCTACTGGCATGTCACATTGATTCCACTTCTGGTCACATGGGTAAGACCAGGACACTGTACAGGATGAAGGAACGATTCATGTGGCATGGCATGGTTAAAGATGTTGTTAGCTTGGTGAGCTCCTTATTTAACTGCATCAGTGGTACTCCTTTGTTTTTTTATATTACAAATTCAATCCTGGTTCTGTTATATTTCTGCAGCTATCAAAATGTGATGTGTGTCAACGCATGAACAGAAAGCTAACTACTGGAGTGCCTGAGCTTCATCCCATTCCAGTTAAAGCCCCCTGGTACATGGTTGGCATTGATTTCATTGGCCCTCTGAGCCCAGTAGCAAAGGACGGAAGTCGCTACATCCTCACTATCAGTGATTACTTCACAAAGTGGGTTGAGGTGGTACCTACAGTCAACAAAATGGCATCTACAATGGCAAGTTCACTGTTTAATGTCAGCATGTGTACCAATTTTTTATTTGTGCATTGTAGCTGTGCATGGCTTTACTAGTTCTTTTAGTTTGATAATTTTTGTGGTACAAAGCATGCTCTTACCATACAACTGATAGTATGTTTTGGTGAGCTCCAAATATTTATGGTCGTGTCCTTACTTTAACTACAGATCTTTATGCGAATGGGGCTACCACGTGTGTTGCTTTCAGACAATGGCAGCGAGTTCTGTAATGCACTGAATGACCAACTTTCAGAGATGCTAGGAATTAAGAGGAGGCTAACTACACCTTACCACCCTCAGGTTTGTTCCATGAATGTTATTGTGTACTGTAGTATACATATAAAAATGTGTGCACACAATCTGATGTCGTCCGATCTCTCTCAACTCCAACTTGTAGGCCAATGATCTTGATGAGCACTTCAATCAGACGCTTCAAAACATGTTGGTGAAATATGTGTCTTCAAAGAAGGATATGTGGAGTCACTACCTAGACACTTGTGCCTTCGCATATAACACTTCCCGACACGACTATACTAAATACACACCATTCATGCCAATTGATGTGGAGCTTGAGCGGCAATGTTCTGAAGATCACTGCAAGACATATTGGGAACTTGAAGAACATCCCTATCCTGCTGTATTTTCAGAACATGCACGCATATTGAAAGAGGCCAAAGGCAACATTATCGCTGCACAGTTGAGGCAGAAAGAAGCATATGATAAAAAGCACTGCAAACCAGGCCAATTTCAGTGTGACCAGTTGGTATTGCTGAAAAACTTCTCTCGTAAAAAGGTCAAGGGCGGAAAACTTACAGAAAGATTTCTTGGGCCATACACAATCATAAATGTGCTGCCAAATGGTGTATATGAAATACGCAATGAAGAAGGCAAGACTACTCGTGCTACTGGCAGCCACTTAAATGTACATGTCAAGTGATGCATGTTGTATGGAAGATGAAGATCAAAGTTCTTCACAAGGAGATTGTGTAAGTAAAATTTTAGTGTGTAAATACATGTATCAGATACTTGTCAGTCTGCAGCTGATGTATGCTAACAAATACATGGGTGTATGCAACTCTCAGCCACCATGAAATATGCATTGTTTAAAGGTTACTCCTTCTGGTACTCTGGCAAGCCCTCATTCTTCTGAAGATGATTCAGATTGTCACAATGGAGGCCAATCTAAAGGTTTGTCTTGTATATCCTTTTTCACTTTCTTAGAATATAAGACTTGGTACATTTTCAATAGACCATTCATCACCCTGTAAACGTGCCCATCAAAATGACTGTGTTGAAGTCGGTGGCATTGACAGTGGTTGCACTGTAATGGAGGATTGTTTAGTTTCTGTTAAACGAGATAAAATTCGTAAGGTAAATTACTTTGTGTATAGCAGAGGAATGTACTACCTATATAGTACAAACTGCTCATTTTGATTTGGATTGCACTCTGCATTATGTGTGTAAACTGATGATTTACCATTTATTTTCTCACAGAGAAAGTGCCCTTTCACACGCGAAATGAAATAAACAAGTAGTGGGTGGTGAATGGCTGACTGATGACCACATGTTCTATGCACAAGAGCTTCTCAGAATGCAGTTCCCCACCATTGATGGATGGCAGAGCACTCTTCTAGCTCAGAACAATGGATATCTTCCAGCCAAGATGGATGCCATTCAGATTCATATAGTGTCGGATTCCCACTGGGTAACGTCAGCATGACTTTGTGGTACAGTCACTCTTTAGGTTGGAAGTCATATCTCTTCGACCCTAACCCATCAGTTATGCCAGGTGTACAGAACATCAATATGTGAGAGTGCGGGGAATTCATTCTTAGCTGTGAATGTTGCTACCGTCCAAAAGCAGCGTGGCAGTGATGATTGTGGGGTTTTTGCAATAGCATTTGCATTGCATGCTGCCCTGGGTCACTGCCTAGAAGAAATCGAGTTTGACCAGGCAACTATGCGAGACCACCTCTTAAAGTGCTACACTACAAGAAACTTCACTCCTTTTCCTACCAAGAAAGTGAAAAGAGCCCATCATACCCTCATCATGAATATAGATGTGTTTTGTAGCTGTCAGATGCCTGACACCTATGGGGATAAGATGCAGTGTGGTCTTTGCGAACAGTGGTTTCACATCAAGTGTGTTGGCCTCCACTCTCTTCCATCAAGTGCAGAAGAATGGAATTGTTCACTCTGTACATAAATCTTGGTGTGTTAATGAACTTTACCTTTACTGAGTGAGTATTTATATACAATGAGTTGCACAACTGAACTACTACAATTAAGCAGACACATCAGGGCCAATTGCAGATCACCTACTGTGTGGCCTTGATAGAAAACGCCAAAAGGTTTTGGTTGGTCTACCATCAGAGTACATAGGCATGTAGTCTTCTACAATGAGTAAGGAGTCCCAAAGCCCCTTCTAATAGGTCCTATTACATGTAATATAATAGATCGATACGAGAGCATCAGTGATTATACATTTATATTCACCTACCACTCAATCCCGTCGATGAAGTCAAGAGACTAGTTACATACATGTATGTACTACAGCGATTACGAAGGAGATGGTGGTGAACTTCATTACAAACTTAGAAAACAACGTCCGGACCTAAAATTTCAGGGCGGACCGTATTTTTCGAAATTATCGGTCCGGGCGGACCAAAATTTTCAGCGAAAATTTCCGTCCGGGACCAAATTTTTCAGGACCAAAATTCCAGTGACATATCACAAGCACCAAAAGCGAGCTCTGCGACGGAAGTCGGGAAGTGTGTGGACTATGCTGTCGATAGCGGCGTAAAAAATAATAATAATAATAAAAGAGGGAGAATGGAATTTCTTCGAGTTCCTAGACGAGTATTCGTGCCACTCGTCCAAAGAAAGTACATGTATGGTCATTAGCAGCCTGATATGCATTCGCACGGTGGTGTACTGCCGTATGAGGGTCTGGGAACGAGACAACTGGGGGCTGCATCGGGGCTCGATCCTCAATAATAATGCATGACTAAACGAGTTAACTTGATAGATAATTGAACCACTAACGTTCCAGTGCAGTAAAGATGGTGATTGTGGTGCCAATGACCAGTGTGCAGGTGATGTAATCATTGTCATAGATGATGATCAGGGAAAGATATGATGAGTCCAGGTGACAGTGGACATACTGAAGGTACAAATGGTAAACATGGACCTATAACTAGTGTGCGAGATGACAAAACTATCAGTGAACATGAAAATAGACCAATTTAATGCTAGAGAAGAATCGAAAATATGTGCACAGGTGTGTAGCATTGTATGATCATATAAATGTATTGTCTTTTCTCACATGCAGGTCAGAGATACCACTAGAATTCCTTTTACTAGGGACATGAAAGCAGTTATTAAGAATGGAGTCTGGTTTTCTCATCAGCGTATGTACCTTGCACAAGCTATTCTTCTAAAACAATTCCTGATGGCTGGCAGTTGACTCTTCTGGCACAGATTAATGGGCTTGTGCCTGCAACATGTGAATCAATTCAAATTCATCTGATATCTGGAAATCACTGGCTGACGTCGAGTTGCCTCTGCCATGAAGTAGTCGTGTATGGCAGTAAATTACACAGGGGAGAATTAATTCTTACTCACCAGCTCTGTCCCTTATACCAAAAGCAGAAAGGTAGAAGTGACAGTGTATTGAGTTTGCATGCAATTGCATTTGCATTGCATGCAGCAATGGGGCACAATATATCCGTTTTGGAGTTCAGTCAGCTCAAGCTAAGAAGCCACCTTCTTAAAAATGCCATCAAAGATATTTACCCCATTTCCTATCCTTGATGCTGGAAGCAAAAGGCCAAGGAAAGTCCACATTGAGGAAATTGATGTTTATTGTACTTGCATGCCTGACACTTATAGAGACATATGGTGCAATGTGCCAGGCAACCTGCCACAAAATGGTTCCATATCAAATGTGTTGGTCTTCTCAGTTCTCACACTTCCCAACACTGTGTGAGACTGGGATACTGATTTTGATTGAACCATTTTCTTTTCTTTTTCTGTGACAGTGCATTCATCTATATAATAATAATTATTATCACCCCCTTTTTTCTCTCCCCCCCCCCCCCCCCCCCCCCCCCACCCCCCCTTCCCCGGACATAATCCACTAGTGGATTCTATCCGGGTGGACAGAATCATTCAATGTTTACCTGCGATTAGACTGGTGCATGCAACCTTTATCCGGCACTTTGCACACAACATTTCATTTCTCTTGCTGTTTTTCCATCTCCTTGCTGTGCCATTCCAGCCATGCTACATGCCTGGTGAGAAAAAAGTGATGAGACCGAGACCACACTCAATACTATAAGACCCAGTTATTGTACAGGCACACCTCAGCTGCTCAGCTTGTTACCATTTATATTTATAATAATAATTATAATAATAATATATGGGACAGTGTCCAGCAAAATCGGGCTTGTGGGTTTATAATTTTATCACTGTAAAAATTGCACGTTGTGCTAAACAACACATCTTCACGACGGTAATACCTTTTCTTTTCAAATTTCTTACACTTGTTCCCACACCATTTCTCTGTGTGAAAATCGATTTTTGTGATCTACACCTTTTCCGTGCCGTGGATACAACAATCGTTAACCCCGCCGGTTAGAAATTCTCATTTCTCGACGTACGAGGGTTGAAAACGCGTCAAATTCGGTTTGCACATAGAGGAGTCCTGTAGCTATTGTTTTGTTCTGTTCGTTAATTTCTATAGAATCCGTTACGGAGATACAGTTGAACAAACTACGGGCACGTTTTCCCGCTTGATTCGCGCCAATGATTTTGGCAAATCACCTCCCGCACAAGGTGGTATTGGCGCGAATCAAGCGGGAAAATGTGCCTGTAGTTTGCTCAACTGTATCTCCGTAACGGATGATTCAGAAACTAACGAACAGAACAAACCAATAGCTACAGGATTCCTCTATGCACACTCCGAATTTGACACGTTTTCAACACTCGTACGTGGAGAAATGTGTATTTCTAACCCGCGGGGTTAACGATTGTTGTATCCACGGCACGGAAAAGGTATTGATCACAAAAATCAATTTACACACAGAGAAATGGTGTGGGAACAAGTGTATGAAATTTGAAAAGAAAAGGTATTACCGTTGCGAAGATGTGTTGTTTAGCACAACGTGCAATTTTTATAGTGATAAAATTATAAACCCACAAGCCCGATTTTGCTGGACACTGTCCCATATATATCGCATTATATTACTGTAACAATGGTTGGAACCAAAGCTCCGGGGACATGCAGACCTAATTAATTTGCATGATAAGCTAAGTTGAGGTCATGGATGCATTCGGCACATCATCAATATCTCTTCAGTATTGCAATTCGATATCTCTATATATAGTAATAGTCATGATGCTTTGCCACGAGCACATGTCACAGGAGCTGCAAGTATTGTGTAATGTTGGACTGATATATAGGGGGTTGTTTCAAAGTACTGTGAGGTCTGTTACCAATTGAATCATGCATGTTAGGAGTTTTGAGATTGTAATCTAATTGCTTGAGCAATTTAATTATCAATTTAAAGTATGCGTTTCTGAATACAAAATCCCAAAACGCATTGCAGTGGTGGCTTTACTTTGGTTTTTAACTGCAGAGTGTCTAGCTATAGCCCACTGAGCCCAGTTGGAAGCCAAACTGATCAGGATGTATTTGCTTCAGTGCATATGTACTATCGGTCTTGCATTTGTATGTCTGAAGTGATAAAAGCACTGCAGGGTATGCCCATGCAATGGCAATTAGTAATGCCCAGCTGCAGTATGAGTCAGTAATTGATCATCAAGTTTAGACAAATCAGATAGAGGCTGCGCATAATCTCCGGCCGCCAGTCTTTGAAGCCTGATATGTATAGTACGGAGGGTAGTAACCGGCTAGATATCCTGCCTCTAGAATTTGTCATTATAATATTGTAAGCTGGCTTCATATGCTCACAGCAACCTGGCTAGTATATCATAATAATGAAACTGGTCAGATCCTAAATTAGTCCATTTACAGCAAGTGAAGGCTACAGCCATACAGGCAACTCAGACATAGGGACACATCATGTTCATCCAGGAAGTGTGCTGCTGCATGGGAATCACGATACATTATTTTAATTGCAGTGTAGTGTCCAACAACAATTGATGCTCGCATGAATTGCATTATTATGAATTGCATGCTATGCCGTGTACTGAACAATTCTGTTGACGCTGGTATTTATTGGAACGTGCAGTGACCATCAGGGAGTTAATTTCACTATTTGGTTTCAAGTTATCCTTGAATATTTGAACTTAATTGGTCTCCGGCAGCTCTAGATCTCATCATTTCATTCAACACCTTAGTGCATGTGCTCGAGTTGTTTTCCCAGTGACCTTCAAGTACAGCCTGCATGCAGTGCTATTTACGCTGGTAGTGATGCCATCATGGAATTATAGCCCACTGCAAATATTATTTATGTTTATTCTGGTACATGTATACTTGCCTTAACTAACCTACACAAGAGCTAGAGCTCTAAGAAAGCTCTTAAAAATATAGCTGATTTCAAATTAAGCATGCATGGTAAAATTGTATGACGTTACCGCGGACGTTACGCAATAATTCTATAAATACAAATAGTTTTTGTTCATTAATCTAATTACGCGATATAGACAGCGCATCTATTAATATTGCTTATCGTGTTGTTTGCTGCTGTCGCTCTCCTTCTGTAAGTTGGTCGTAGTAATAATTGCGGAATATTAGGCCTACGCGTTCTTTCTCCATCTGCGAACCATTATCACTCTTTGTAACGTGCTAAATATATAGGGATAAGTGGCGCGGCGTAGAGAAAGGGTGGGTGGGTGTCGCTGAAGTTCTGGCGTTACACTAGCATACACTTCACCGAGCGTTACGTCATACTGTCTTGTTAAGCTATTGCTTAGGCAGCACTTCCTCCCGCTCCATGGCCCCTCCTCCCTGGCTTTTTTTTTTACCCCTTCAGGGGGAAAGGGGGAATCACGTGAGATGTCGTTGTGATTGGTGTATATTGTCTTACCTCACAGCAACTGCATCGTAGGATAAGATGGCTGCTAAGGTTCTTCCGCAGGTACGTTCTCTCGGACCTGTGCGTGGGTGCTGGTTTGTATAGGAAAAGTAGAGTGGTGGACAGTAAGTAAGGGTGTTGGAGCATGCGTAGAGAGAGTGAGCATGTGTAGAGAATGTGCGGGGTGGGCATGTGTGGAGTGGGTATGTGCGGGGTGGGCATGTGCGGGGTGGGCATGTGTGGTGTAAGTATGTGTGGAGAGGGCATGTGTGGAGAGAGCATGTGTGGAGAGGGCATGTGTGGAGAGGGCAAGTGTGGAGAGGGCATGTGTGGAGAGGGCATGTGTGGAGAGGGCATGTGTGGAGAGGGCAAGTGTGGAGAGGGCATGTGTGGAGAGGGCATGTGTGGAGAGGGCATGTGTGGAGAGGGCATGTGTGGAGAGGGCATGTGTGGAGAGGGCATGTGTGGAGAGGGCATGTGTGGAGAGGGCATGTGTGGAGAGGGCAAGTGTGGAGAGGGCATGTGTGGAGAGGGCATGTGTGGAGGGCATGTGTGGAGAGGGCATGTGTGGAGAGGGCAAGTGTGGAGAGGGCATGTGTGGAGAGGGCATGTGTGGAGAGGGCATGTGTGGAGAGGGCATGTGTGTGGTGGCTGCACATTAGTCATTGGACCAATTTCACGGACATATCATTGTGGAGTGTTAATCAAAACCTGTGGTTGTGCACAGAGTGCTTCCAAGGAGATGGAGGGAATAGCTCTGGAGGTGGACAAGTCTCCATCAGACCAGCTCTCTCTCCTGAACAGAGCCATTGTCAACGACAAAGAAGACTTCTCTCTTGAAGGGTAAGCCATGTCAGATACATGTAGTTATCCCAAACAGAAGTTACTGCATTGGTGATGTGTGCTGTTCTTCCCAGGAAGAAGTGCATGTATTTGCAGGTGTTGTACAAAACCCCACCATTCATGTACCTCGCTATTGAGTCCAGCAGTAAGATCCCCAAAGGGAAGATAGGGTTGAGTGGAGTCCAGGTAAGGTGGGGGTGGTGTGCGTTCATTGCTTGAGAAGGGATGTGATCGCCCTGCTTTCTTCATTATTTGCAGAGAGAGTGGCTGAAAACGGATGTCTCTTTGTCACTTCGAGGTAGATGAGCATGCATTTGAAAATTGTGTGGAGAGGAGGATGTTAGTGGGTGTGGTTTAGGGCACATATACATGTGCTTATACGTCATAGATTGGCATGCTTTACCTTTACGTGTGGCCCCTGTGCATGTTTTCTACTCCACAGTCAAGGCAGTGCACGATAAAATTATGACACAGATCACTGAGTTGGTGCTGGAACTTGACTTCTTTGTTAAATCGAAGTGAGCTGATGTTATGTGGTGACTATGTGCAACTGTATTTAAGAAGTCAGTTGGCTAGCTATCTATACTGACCTTATCATGCATGAATGTAGCAGCATTGAAGCTAATAGCAGTACCATGATACATGTACATGTTGTTGGCCAAGAGAAACTAACAGTTTGACACAACTGGGACCTAGTGTTTCTAAGGCAGCTGTGTTCCTAGGGCTATGGTCTGTAGTGTTCCTAGGGCTATGGTCTGTAGTGTTCCTAGGGCTATGGTCTGTAGTGTTCCTAGGGCTATGGTCTGTAGTGTTCCTAGGGCTATGGTCTGTAGTGTTCCTAGGGCTATGGTCTGTAGTGTTCCTAGGGCTATGGTCTGTAGTGTTCCTAGGGCTATGATCTGTAGTGTCCCAACCAGAGAGGGGGTTATAAATTATAGTGACCATGATTGGAAGGATACGTGTAATCATTACTAAATGATAGCGCAGTGTGCAGTAATCATATTGGGATAATTGGCCTGTTGAGCAAATGGATGTGCTTGCATGTAGCCAATTTTTTGTGCCCACACATACATGTACACATGTATGGGGCCAGTACATACATGTATGGGGCCAGTACGTACATGTATGGGGCCAGTACGTACATGTATGGGGCCAGTACGAACATGTATGGGGCCAGTACGTACATGTATGGGGCCAGTACGTACATGTATGGGGCCAGTACGTACATGTGTGGGGCCAGTACGTACATGTATGGGGCCAGTACGTACATGTATGGGGCCAGTACGTACATGTATGGGGCCAGTACGTACATGTACATGTATGGGGTCAGTATACATGTAGGGGGGGGACTTATTACACTTTTTTTTTAATTTCTTGTTTCTACCACTCTGAAAATATACTGGGTCACACTGAATGTGAAAATAAATTTCAAAGAATTTTTAACCCCTCACAACCCCCCTGTACATACCCCTTGAAGTTCTTGCATATATCGTGAATGAATAAAACAGAGGACGGCATGAGTAGAAACAAGATCTAAAGGGGGGAAATGCCTTGGAGGTGTAGGCTACTTTAAATCAGGTGATCTTACTCATGGTGTTTTGCCAAAAAAAAGACTGTAGCTTTTTGTGCATTAATACATGTACTTAGTTGAGCTATTTGTGATATATTGGCAACATCTACTAGTGCAATGTACTCCTGCTTTTCAATGGCTCTATCTCTTGCCTGCTAGAACTGAATGCTTTAAGCTCCTAAATTTGGAAAAGGCTGCATTTAACTGTGCCACTGATAGTCAATTATGCATTCTAGGTATGCTTTTGAAATGTGAAGGGGTATAGAAGCAATGTATTAATACTCTTATAAACCAGTTTTTCACATTCAGTGTGACACAGTACATATTATCAGAGTGGTAGAATAGGAAAATAGAGAATAACACACACACACACACACACACACACACACACACACACACACACACACACACACACACACACACACACACACACACACACACAGGTCTACTCTTATGTTACTGATGTTTTTATGCCATGGTGTGCTTATCAACTCAATTGTCTCAAGTTTTTGGCTAGATTTTCATAGAAAGACTGCTCTTGTAAGAGAGGGAATGCATGCAAGTTCCCAGGTCAGAGTGGACCAACATATAGATTCTCTTGTTATGTTATGTGAGGGTGTGCATTCAATACCTATACAGTTAAGTAATCTTGCACAACATGATTGCGCATACTGTTCAGGTATTAAAACCTCTGTGCTAAATAAAGTGTGCTTTCAAAATGTAATGTTGTGAGCTTCTATATGTAGCTGTGTGCATTATTCATTAAACACCTGTAAGTTTTAGATAAGGGGAAGATTGCAGTTTTATAGATTTGCATCATCATATTGGATCATAGTGTGTGCTATTGCTAATGTTTCTGCTTTTACAGTTTGGTTCTTATATGGCCATAGCATCTCAACAAAAGTTAGAAAGAGCACCAGTACATAATCTTGATGCTGACCAAAGTGTTGGCTTTATAAAATTTTAAGAGGATCAAAGCAGTGAATTACAGCTTCATCAACACAAGTTAAATGTGCAGCACATTATATACATGTAATTGATAATACTGTTACCACGCAGGATGATACAAAGGATATTCCAAGGTAGCCAAAATGTGTAAAACCTGAATTGTGCCTCTTGCTAAATTGCAAATCTAACCTTGGATAGAACAATCTAGAGAAACTCGTTTACGCATGGGTGGACCGTATAAATGACTACCCTTGAACTTCTATGTTTCTTTCATTGTGCAATTTATTATTATGCTCTTGCCAATGCCTAAATGAAAGAAAGATGTAAATTAAGGCAGTATATTACTAGTCTACATACCTAATTCCTTAGTTTATATGGTGCCATAGGTGGTGTATATACCTATGTACATGCATACATCCGTGTTTTGTAAAACTTCAAGGGTACTGTACAGGGGGGTTACTCTTAGTATAAAAATTTAAAATACATGTTTTCCTATGTTTCTTAATGCCCTCCATATTCTGAGAGGGGTAGAAACCAAAGTCATACCTAAGACCCCCCCCTACTGTGGGTGATCATGTTTCTTTGTAGGAAGCCACAACCTGCCATCAATACTGACGAGCTGGCCTCCAAGTTTGTGGAGAAGTACACCACTAACACATTCTGCAGAGATCAGCTGGTAAGTATAGAACGTTAGGAGGTGTGGTCTGTGGCTGCAGGATACACTTGTACGTACAGTACATGTGCTCATTCTACATTTTCTCATCCATTAACAAAATAACTGACACAGTGAGGGTGTGCTTAGTGAAGTGTAACATTAGAACGGATAAACAGGAAAACTCCACCATTCTCACAGTTGAATTTACTGTGCTTGTGCATGCAGGGGGCGTGGCCCCACCCCTGTGCAGGCAACAGGGGGCGTAACCCCACCCTTGTGCAGGCAACAGGAGGCGTGGTGAGGTGCATGTTACATCTCCGACCGATACTAATCCATTGAAATGTGATAATGGCGGGGGGGGGCTACATTGGGTTACATTGGACTTTAGACAACACTATCCAGATATGATTCTGCCTTGGTTTCGTTCGTTCTAATTTCTGTTCCTAACTGTAGCATAGTCACAGTTGTACAGTACATGTATGTATGTCATGTCGTGTACAATGGTGATAGGCTGTGCAGTGCTAAGACAAGAATTATGTACATGCTTCTTGGCTTTCTATGATCTAGAAGTTGCGTAGTACTGTGCATGTATCTGGAGAGGTGATACTATCACTGTGCATGCAAATGGAGATAGTACATACACTACTGCTGGTGAATTATTGCATGTTAAATAGGTATACTTACATACATGTACATGTACATGCACTTAACAGGTACATTGTGCATTGTTTGCACCAGTTAGGGATGTCTTTATTATCTGTAGCTCATTGCCGGTGGTGATGGCATTGTTCTGCTGAAGGCAAAAGTGCTCAAGATCGCAGGTATGCCACCTTCCTGTGTGTGTGTGATACATGCATGCACGTGTTTGTGTTTTTATCCTTTGTCATGTGACTTGTCATGTGATGGTCCTTATTTTCATCATGTACGCAGGAACTGTCATTAAAGAAGGCAGGAATATTGAGGAAGAACAGGTCAGTGGACAATTACACCCAAACCCCGCCTACCTCCACCCCACCTCACCTCACCCCCTCCATCCCCGCTCCACTCCCATCACCACACCTCCACTCATATTGTGGGCCTGATTTACTGGTCACATGTTTCAGATCAACTATGGGATCCTTAACGCTTCAGCATCTGTCACCTTTGAGAAGGCTGCCGTAAGTAGTGGCATAGCTGCAGGCTTTCTCCTTTCACTGCACTTGTGCTGGTTCCTCCTCCCCAGGACTCCAGCCTACAACTAATAGGAAAACACAAAGGGTTAGTTTGCCTTGTAGGCGGCTTTGAAGTTTTCATTCTTGTGTCTTTGCAGAGACTCTGCTCAGATTGCCCTAATTTCTCCAAACTGGAAGTTCTCTGACATGGGAATTGGTGGTCTTGACAAGGTGTGTACATTTACCAAATATATAAAAGTTCACGATGTTGTGGTTGGTCCTGTTGTGATTCTCTTCTCCGTTCCCCTTCCACCCCATGCTCCACAGGAGTTTGCTGACATCTTCAGACGTGCATTTTCATCTCGAATATTTCCTCCTGAAATTGTTGAGCAGATGGGTAAGAATACTGTGTGTGTGTGTGTGTGTGTGTGTGTGTGTGTGTGTGTGTGTGTGTGTGTGTGTGTGTGTGTGTGTGTGTGTGTGTGTGTGTGTGTGTGTGTGTGTGTGTGTGTGTGTGTGTGTGTGTGTGTGTGTGTGTGTACCCAACTTGTGTGGTATATTGGTAACAATTGGGTCAGTATTACATGTACATTTGTGTACATCTGCATGTACATGTACACGTATACCTTGAGCCATTTCTCCAAATACCTGTTCAAATGAAACCTAAGCTACATGTATATATGTACATTGATCATGTACATGTACATGTGTAGAGTTCTTTTGGTGTGGAGGGGAGGGTTAGGGGTGCATGTACATGTATACTTGCTATTGCGGTATGGTACATGTACATTTAGTTCTTTCATTCTACATGTACAAGTGGTCGGGCATTAGGTAAACTATGCATTTGTTAGGTAAACATAACGATATTTGAGCTGATCACATGTCCTACGCACAACCGTTGTATCAGCTGTCTCAAGCTTATCGGCTTGCTCAAACATTTCTAGACACGTAGCATCTACCGCCCAAACAATCAGCATCAATGGTTTGCTGTTAGGTAACACATGCATGTGTATACATCACTAGGTGTACCCAACGAAGACGTTAAGTAATCTTCGGTGCTTGTAGATTATAGATATCCGGACTTACATGTACATGTACATGTAGCTTTTGGTGGTACAGTATTGCCTAAGTGTTAGTCATACGACATTAGTATCCATAACAGCCAGTGTTGCAGCTGACCAAAAAAATGTTTACAGTGGAAACCGTGATACATGACATTAAAATTTTTTTCCTGCTCTTCAATGTTTGGAATTGGTTTTAACAATAATGGTATGAACTAACGAAATTCTAATAATGCAGTTTGATTGGCAAACTAGTTGTCTACAAGAGTTTGAAATTGAAACTTGTCACGTGACTTCTTGGTTTCTATTTCTGGAAATGTGTGCCCCTCGTTCAGTAAAAGTAATTCTAGCTCATTTCTCCTCCGTTCGGAAACGGATGAGGCTGAACGTTGGCATATAACTACCACGCACATAACTACATCACTTGGTCGGGCCAAATGTTGAATGCGGTAAACAGTTTGAGGACCGCGGCTGCAAATGTGCTGTTTTAGGGGGAGACGCGTTTAGCTGTTTGTCTCGTATCGCGTTGTGTTTATGCTACCGTAAGTTCACAGTGCATAGAAAACAGGTATTTGTATCTGAAACGCTCGTTTAATGTCAACTTTCGTTTACTTTGTCGCAAAAAAGTTAGCCTCGAAAGGTTGGGTCCTAAAAGTCAGCCATTTTCGGATGAATAACATTACAATTATTTACATTATTGTGGTTATCTTTGTTATGAGTGAAGATGGAAGAATTGAACAAGCGGATAACGGTTCTTTTCAGAACCAAACGGAAGGCCCAGTATCACGCGGGCTACCACGAAGAGCTAACAAAGAGGTACTGCCACTTTGGGAAAGTTTGAAAGAAAAAAAAAAAAGTGCTCCCAGGGGAAATCCCAGAGCTGCAGGTTTGAAGAGGCAATCGTTCAATCTATCAAGTCGACGAGTCGAATTCAAAGGACTGCATCAAATAACGAGCAAGGAACTGGAATCGTTAGCCCAGCACATGCCAAACCTGTCTGACATTGATGCTAGGATCGATGCTCGTATTGAGAATGTACTACATCGAACTGAGCGAGGTAATTTCTCTGATTAATGCAAAGAATGCTCAGATCAATGTAGTACATTCTCAGTGCGAGTGCCCTAGCATCAATGCTGAGCTAACGATTCCAGTTCTTTGCTCACTATTTCTTAAAACCAGCAGCATTGGGGTTTCCCCTTGGAGCATTACTTTGTTTCAAAACTTCCCATTGTGGCAGTACCTCTTTAGCTCTTCGTGGTAGCCGTTTTCAGCTTGTTCGCTTCACTCATAACAACGATAACCACAATAATGTAAATAATTGTAATGTTATTCATCCGAAAATGGCTGACTTTTAGGACCCAACCTTTCGAGGCTAACTTTTTTGCGACAAAGTAAATGAAAGTTGACATTAAACGAGCGTTTCAGATAGATATATCTGTTTTCTATGCATTGTGAATTTACGGTAGCATAAACACAACGCGATACGAGACAAACAGCTAAACGCGTCTCCCCCTAAAACAGCACATTTGCAGCCGCGGTCCTCAAACTGTTTACCGCATTCAACATTTGGCCCGACCAAGTGATGTAGTTATGTGCGTGGTAGTTATATGCCAACGTTCAGCCTCATCCGTTTCCGAACGGAGGAGAAATGAGCTAGAATTACTTTTGCTGAACGAGGGGCACACATTTCCAAAATTAGAAACCAAGAAGTCACGTGACAAGTTTCAATTTCAAACTCTTGTAGACAACTAGTTTGCCAACCAAACTGCATTGTTAGAATTTCATTAGTTCATACCATTATTGTTAAAACCGATTCCAAAGATTGAAGAGCAGGAAAAAAAATTTAATGTCATGTACCACGGTTTCCACTGTAGACAGAAGAGATTTAAATGGCAGGTCCAGAACTATCATAAGGGGTGAGGACCTCAGAAGAGGTGAGGACCTCAGAAGAGGTGGGGACCTCAGAAGAGGTGGGGACTTCAGAAGAGGTGGGGACCTCAGAAGAGGTGGGGACCTCAGAAGAGGTGGGGACCTCAGAAGAGGTGGGGACCTCAGAAGAGGTGGGGACCTCAGAAGAGGTGGGGACCTCAGAAGAGGTGGGGACTTCAGAAGAGGTGGGGACCTCAGAAGAGGTGGGGACCTCAGAAGAGGTGGGGACCTCAGAAGAGGTGGGGACCTCAGAAGAGGTGGGGACTTCAGAAGAGGTGGGGACCTCAGAAGAGGTGGGGACCTCAGAAGAGGTGGGGACCTCAGAAGAGGTGGGGACCTCAGAAGAGGTGGGGACCTCAGAAGAGGTGGGGACCTCAGAAGAGGTGGGGACCTCAGAAGAGGTGGGGACCTCAGAAGAGGTGGGGACCTCAGAAGAGGTGGGGACCTCAGATGAGGTGGGGACCTCAGAAGAGGTGGGGACCTCAGAAGAGGTGGGGACCTCAGAAGAGGTGGGGACCTCAGAAGAGGTGGGGACCTCAGAAGAGGTGGGGACCTCAGAAGAGGTGGAGACATCAGAAGAGGTGGGGACCTCAGAAGAGGTGGGGACCTCAGAAGAGGTGGGGACCTCAGAAGAGGTGGGGACCTCAGAAGAGGTGGGGACCTCAGAAGGGGTGAGGAAGGGGTGAGGACCTCAGATGAGGTGAGGACCTCAGAAGAGGTGGGGACCTCAGAAGAGGTGAGGACCTCAGAAGAGGTGGGGACCTCATCCATTCCACAGCTACTATGTAGCCAGGGAGCACTGTAATGGAATCTGATGCTCAGTCCAGCCACTTTCAATTTCAAAATTATTTTTATTAGTAAGAGCTGGGATGGGCTGTAACCTTTTTATCTGTTGGATCCACCTATGGCAATGTACAGTACATGTACATGTATTCATGTCTACAATGTACATATATGGTGTACATACATCTCTGAACTTATGTCATACATGTGCATCATTTCTGATTTGTCTCATCTCACCTTGCTTGTGCACCTTAAATCACTTAGGCATGAAGCATGTTCGGGGCATCCTTATGTATGGACCTCCAGGTACGTGGCCAATTGATGCAGGTGCTATGTGACTATATGTGTATGATGCTACTCACGTAGATTTGCATATTAAGTACATGTACATGATTGTATTGCCACCCCCCCCCCCCCCCCCCCCCCCCCCCCCCCCCCCGAATGAGGACTCATTATTTTATTGACATTCATACAGGAGTGCAACCTTGTACTCATGACCTGTGTATGCATGTACCTAGTTCCATATGCAGATGTGTACAAAAGTGAGAAATGGAAGTGTGCTTGTGTCAGGATAGTGCGTTTAGTGAGAATGACCTGCACACCATACATGTTGCATTGCTCCTTCTGCTTCTGCAGTGGGGTTATGATATGTGCACTCTTCTACAGGGTGTGGGAAGACTCTGATGGCCAGGCAGATTGGAAAGATGCTGCATGCCAGGGAACCAAAGATTATCAATGGACCAGGTGGGTCAGAGATTGTGTGTGCATGTGTGTGCATATGTGTGTGTGCATATGTGTGTGTGTGCATGTGTGTGTGCATATGTGTGTGTGTGCATGTGTGTGTGTGTGCATGTGTGTGTGTGTTGTGTATTGTGTTTGTGTGCAAACTTGTGACTCGCTGATTCTCCTATTACATGTATGATGTTGATGCCATTGACATTGTATGCACTGATCCTTAGCAGTGTGTACCAATGCTTTGTGTGCCAATACTGTGTGTACCAATGCTGTGTGTACCAATGCTGTGTGTACCAATGCTGTGTGTACCAATGCTTTGTGTACCAATGCTGTGTGTACCAATGCTGTGTGTACCAATGCTTTGTGTACCAATGCATTGTGTACCAATGCTTTGTGTACCAATGCTGTGTGTACCAATGCTGTGTGTACAAATGCTGTGTGTACCAATGCTTTGTGTACCAATGCTTTGTGTACCAATGCTGTGTGTACCAATGCTGTGTGTACCAATGCTTTGTGTACCAATGCTTTGTGTACCAATGCTGTGTGTACCAATGCTGTGTGTACAAATGCTGTGTGTACCAATGCTGTGTGTACCAATGCTGTGTGTACCAATGCTGTGTGTACCAATGCTTTGTGTACCAATGCTTTGTGTGCCAATACTGTGTGTACCAATGCTGTGTGTACCAATGCTGTGTGTACCAATGCTTTGTGTACCAATGCTTTGTGTACCAATGCTGTGTGTACCAATGCTGTGTGTACCAATGCTTTGTGTACCAATGCTGTGTGTACCAATGCTGTGTGTACCAATGCTTTGTGTACCAATGCTGTGTGTACCAATGCTGTGTGTACAAATGCTGTGTGTACCAATGCTGTGTGTACCAATGCTGTGTGTACCAATGCTGTGTGTACCAATGCTTTGTGTACCAATGTTGTGTGTACCAATGCTGTGTGTACCAATGCATTGTGTACCAATGCTGTGTGTACCAATGCTTTGTGTACCAATGCTGTGTGTACCAATGCTTTGTGTACCAATGCTGTGTGTACCAATGCTGTGTGTACCAATGCTTTGTGTACCAATGCTGATGTATATATCTTGTGTTTTGCATTCATGGTTTTTGCTTTGATGGCAATACTTGATGTGTACTTTCACATTTACTTTCCATTTGTTTTTAACCCTCTTCATTCTTTTTGTTGTGCTTCACTAGAGATCCTCAACAAGTATGTAGGAGAGTCAGAGGCCAACGTGAGGTGAGTCCAAGATATATGTACATGTACTGTTACATGCATCCCATTTGAGTCTGGTGCATGTGTGTGTGTACTTGTACATGTGATTTTTAAACGTTTATATGCATGTACTAGAAATGTACAAACCTTAATCAGATCTTCCATGTAGCTGATAAAATCACTCATCCACCATTTTAGTTTTTATTGTACCCATACAGTCCTGTGGATGTTGTGTGCATGTACCTACAAGTCTGTATCTGCATGTGCATGTACATGTACATTTATCACTAGTTATGGAAGTTGTATCGTTTAGTCCATTAATAGAAGTAAAAACATACATGTGCATGTACGTGTACTGTAATTGGTTTACTTATACAGTGATTAGTTTATTCGCTGTACAGTGATTAATTAACTTGTACTAGGATTAGTTTACTTGTAAGATGATTATAAATAATTAACTTGTATAATTGCATGCGCATACATGTATACACGTGCACATCTTTCATTGTCATGTTGCCCTTCAATTAGGAACTTGTTTGCTGAAGCTGAAGTGGACGAGAAGAAGCTTGGCATCAACAGCCCTCTTCACATCATCATCTTTGATGAGATCGATGCCATCTGTCGCCAGCGTGGGTCACTGGTGAGCCAGGGGAAGTGCTATATGTGTATAGTCACCACGAGGGGGGAGGGGAGGGAGGCTCCAGGGGAGAGGAGTTGGTGTCAGAGTATTGTTGACTTGATGTGTGTCCTATTTTCAGAGTGGTAGCACAGGTGTTCATGACACAGTGGTGAACCAGCTTCTCTCTAAGGTGAGGCATTGTGTGTGTTTAAAATGTACACTACACACCCTGTAGCTGTATGCCGTATAATGTACATGTGATGTATGTGGGTCTTGCTGATGCTGATAACCGTGATTTATTTACATGCACTTTGTACATGCACTTTGTACATGCACTTTGTACATGTACCGAACATGTGTGGCTACTTGTATGTGCATGTGGCGGTGATTTGATGTTTTCTTCTAGACACATGCATGGTACATGTAAGTACTACAGATGGTCACAACTGTAGGATCAGATGCAATGATAGGATCAGATGCAATGATAGGATCAGATGTAGTGATCACGTGATAGTCATGCTGGCTGTAGGGTGGTCATGTGACACTTTTGCTCCTGTCTGCTTTCCAGATGGATGGTGTGGAACAGCTCAACAACATACTGGTCATAGGGATGACCAACCGCAAGGACATGATTGATGAAGCCCTCCTTCGTCCTGGTCGTATGGAGGTCCAAATGGAGATAGGTGTGCTTGCACCCTGCATGCGTGCAATGCTTGCATACTGTGCAATGCTTGTGTACTGTTCAATGCATATTCTTACTGTGCACATATATCTACACGTACATGTATGCAATTGGCATGAAATGGTATTTACGTCATAGTCATAGTTTGTATTGGAGGTGGGTGCCAATATAACCTCACTGCATGGTTATACAGCTGATACCCACTACACTATCAGTATAACTGTACTAGTGAATAACCGTACATGTACATGTACATGTACCTCTACATGAAGCTGTCAGTGCATGTATAACTTATGAATAACTATAACTAGTGAATAACTATAACTAGTGAATAACTATAACTAGAGAATAACTATAACTAGTGAATAACTATAACTAGTGAATAACTATAACTAGTGAATAACTATAACTAGTGAATAACTTTAAATGATGTAACTTGGTACATGTACATGTACATGTAGACTACATCATGTATGTAAATCAATTGAATTAAGGTGTTTGTGCTTTTGTGCCAAAGGTATAGTCACAGTTACACATACAGGTACAGGTATAGCTGGTAAACCACAGTCGAGCTACATGTATGGTGACTGTGAGGGGTGGGGCATCAGTGGCCTGTGTATTGGCAGTGTGGCCCTTGTACTTCGGTATGACCTGTGTACCATGGCTGATCAATGTTGTAAGCAGTGGCCGTCATTACCTTGTGCACAGGGCTCCCTGATGAGGAGGGACGTCTGGCCATCCTGCAGATCCACACCAAGCTGATGAAGAAGCACGGCAAGCTAGGGGATGATGTCGACTTGCCTCTTTGGGCCCAGCGGAGCAAGAACTTCAGTGGAGCCGAGCTGGAGGGGCTTGTGCGCAGTGCCCAGGCCACTGCAATGAACAAACTTGCTAAAGTGAGTGCAACTAAATCTCAATTACTTTGAGCCTTGAGATGTGTGTGGCACACCAAATAAAAGGCTTTGTATATTTCTGCTAAAGAATAGAACTGTAATACAATGTACATGTACATACATAATGTACACTACACATGTATGTGTACATGCCACTACACATGTACATACTGTACACCACACATGTACACACGGATTTCTTGCCGATTTTACCACAAGTTTCTTGCAGATTGACAAATGATGTCATTTTGGCCAGTTTTCTTGCATGTGCTCGCCATGATGGGTTTCAGACCACGGGATTACCTTGGATAAAAATAGACATGATTTGATATTGTACATGTGGTTCATGCATTGCAAAACACGAGTGCATATACATGTATACACTACATGGGCATACAGTGTGCATATAATATTTTAACAGTAGCTTACAGTTACATGACTGTTTCATTTGTGCGTATGTGTGTACACGTGTGCACTTGTCTGAATGGATACAGTATTGTATACATGTACATTTACATACATGTATGAATAACATTTAACATGCATGTATGAATTACAATTGTACATGGACAAAAGTCACAACGTACAAGTATGATGATCGTACCGTAGTGCATATAATGGGGAAGATCAAGTGTGCAAAAATATGTACAACCATTTTAGTGCTATCATGGTTGTAGGCAGCTGAGAGGGTGTCTGTTGGGTTCAAAGAGGCAGAGGCTCTCAAGGTGGTAAAAGAGGACTTTGAGTATGCTTTCCAGCACGATGTCAAGCCAGCTTTTGGTGTCAGTGACAAGCAGCTAAACAGCTATGTGTACAATGGTAAGTGTGTTGTATAGTGCTGCGTGTTTACTTACATGGTTGTGTACTGCCTAACCCTTGTCACATGCACGTTGAACTGATAATGCAATTAAGAAGTTGCAGTGCATTTTGTCAATCCGAACAAAAGTACTTCTGTTTAATGTTTAACGAGGTGTTTATGATACCGGTACATTGTACATGTGCATCATATGTTTCATTGTATGGGAGGTTCTGGGTAAAGACCTACTTGAGGTAAGAAATTAGCTTAAATGTACATGTACATGTAAGTACCCTGGTACTGCTTATCAGAAATGAGTTGTTTTGACCTTTTGCTGAGTCTCATTGCTATTCAGTTAGTGCAGCTGCTATAAACAACAATACTTGATATGTGATATAGTAGTACATTCAGAATCTATAGTGGGCGTGCCCCAGCATGAAATATATCCCTCAATGGAAGGTTAAGTTGAAACAAGTTACTTACACGTACATGTACTTTGTAGTGCAAAAAGTGCTTCAGTACTGTAGTTTATAGATACATGTACATTTCATGTAGCCTACAATGGGCAAGTTTGTGTGCTACTTACATACACATGTACCACTCCTGCTTACAGGAATTATTCCTTGGGGCCCTCGGGTGCAAGAGATTGTTGACAGAGGAGCAATGGCTGTCTCCCAGACAATGAAGAGCTCAAGAACTCCACTGGTCACCATGCTGCTGCAAGGTACGGGCACATGGTTACCATATCCACATACCATACATTGGCACTGGAGGGTGTGTTAGCACTCCTGGTATAGCATATACTCAATTGGCCTTTCATCCCAAGCATACATGTAGTATTCTGGCTTATGTCTTCAGTATGTGTTGAAAGTACTAATGCTTAGAACATTCAGACAACAGAGATAATGCACAATAGTTCATACACTTGAACCCAAAATTTTCTTCTGCTGCATCTTCTGAAATCAACTTATTGCACTACATGAAACATCTTACCACAATTCTAGTGTCTAATGCTATCAGTTATTTGGAAGTGCAAGGACAGATTATTAAAATGCTCACATTGGTTTGTTGTTTTATGACCTTTAGAATAAAGGTTATGCAACATTGATACAAATTTCAATCTTAAGTTGTTTGATACATGTTCATGTATTTACATTGTGCAATGAACTCGGTTGTCTTGCAGGAAGTGCTGGCTGTGGGAAGACTGCTCTGGCAGCATACATCGCTAAGGAGTCAAACTTCCCATTTGTGAAGGTCATATCACCCGAGAACATGGTGGGCTTTGGGGAGACTGCCAAGTGTGAGGTTATCAGGAAGGTCTTTGATGACGCGTACAAGAGTGAACTGAGCTGCATTGTTCTGGACGACATCGAAGGGCTCCTAGGTGGGTCATTTGGCCCCATCCTTACTTCGTAGTTAAAAAAAAAATTCAATTGATGTAGATTACGTCTCTGTTGGACCACGGTTCTCCAACTTGGTGCTGCAGGCTACTCTTGTCCTGTTGAGAAAGCTGCCTCCAGTGGTAAGGGAGAGTCTTAGGTCATGTTCAGGATTGATGGTACATGTACATGTATTTATGAGTTGCATGTAGTGCAGGTGGGTACATACATGTACACTGTATATCAGAGATTTCAATAATCATTTAGGGGGAGGTATCCTGTGGCATACATCAATCTTGGATTTAATAAAGATTTTTGGGCTTCCCAAATAGCTTGTAATTGATTTGATTTAGGAATTTTTTGACCATCTGATAGCATCCTAAAAATGATATTCGCTACTTCGTGTACATGTAAGTTGGTATGAGTTTATGTTTACAATGGCGTGCACAGATACTTCTGCTGCATGTACTTTCAGTTTTATAACCAGCACCGCAATTTGTTGGTGACAACTTTGTGTGTAGTAATATGTAGTGGTTGTAAGAAAAACTATACAGTGAAGCCTTCCAGAGGCTCTCTCTTTCATCCAGCTACTACATGTAGGTTCCATGTTCTGTGCTCAGATGGCAGGTCTCACATGGTTAGGTTTTTAGTCCATTTATTTCAGTTAATTCTTGAACCCAGTCAGTCCTTATAAGGATCATACCATCAACAGCATGGGGTGATGTCACAAATGATCTCAACCTGGTCTGCAACATCCTTATAGTGACTACATATACCATAGAGAGAGGAGGGTGGGGTATTTGTTTTCAAGGAGCCTGAATAAAATATTGCATTTAACAAGCTGAATCACACTTAAAATGTATTATGCCTAAGACTTGGGACCACATGTTCATGGGTAGTGCTGCCGGGGTGATATAGGTATGTTGATCAACCATCTCCATATCTACATGTAGATCATTGATATCTAGATCATTGATATTTCAAAATATTTGATTTGGGAGGGCATAGAAATCTTGATTTTAAATTTGCATTTGTAAGAACTTGGATTGGGTAACAGTCATTAACTGGCATTACTTATCCTTTGGTGCCTTACATACATTGTAATACAGCCATATTAGGTTGTCAGAGGCTGATATTATTGTCCACATTATGTGTGTTGTGTGTGTGTGTGTGTGTGTGTGTGTGTGTGTATGTACATATATGTTAAAGATGACTACTCAGCAGGTGCATGTTGAGCAGTGTGCCACTACATGTAGTTTCAAAGTGCATTATATTTAAGCCACCATCATTGTTGACACCTGTAGGAATCTCACAAGCTGCTGGTGATTGGGACCACTAGCCTTGACGATGATGTGTTGGGGGCCCTCCGCATTAGGTCTGCTTTTAACAGCAGTCTGGATGTGCCTCTTCTGACCAGTGGAGCTGAGGTGGTGGCTCTTCTCAGGGTGAGCACACAGCACAGAGTGTGGGAGGGAAGGGTACTTAGAGAGTGTATGTGCTGCACTGTTCAACTAGTTACATGTACTTTTTTTAAGCACTGATGGCATGGGAACCAGATAGGCAGTTACAGTATATGGGACTGGGGACCAGGATGACTGTTGGTACATCGTACGTGTGCAGCCTTGTTTATTGTATGAATGATGTACACGTAATATTAATTGTACATGTTTCATGTATGTGTATACATGTGACTTCAGGAGTCAAGCCACACGAATACATTTAATGATGAGCAGTTAAGTGAATTGGAGAAGATGCTGAAGAGTAAAAAGTAAGAAGTAGTTATTCAAAAAATGGTTATTTATTTGACCGTAAATTTTTTAAAGGTTTGCTGTTGGGGTAAAAAAGCTGCTCGAGATAGTGGAAGTCTCATTACAGGTAAAGTGCGTGGGTGTGGGTGATTGTAGTGCTACATGTAGATGTATATGTACGTGTAGTAAGGGAAAACTTGCAGATGTACGTGTATCTAGGCAAAGAATAAAGGATGGCGAGTAAAATTTTTAAATAAGAGTTTATCCTTTATTGAATATAAGTAAGAGACGTACATGTGCATGCGTATAAAGTCATGCAAAATAGCGATCAACAAGCTGTGATAAGACAGTGTATTCGCTTAATGTATTAATTACATGTATTGCTCCACATTAAGGTTTTCCATTGGCAGGCAATTGTTAATACATTATACATGTAGGAATTTGTGGATAGGTATACATGTACATGATGGAGGCAAGGATGGGTACTACTGCATGTGCTATGGGTAATGATTGCCATAGTAACAGTTTGGTGCACATGACCATCTCAGCACTCTGATCATGCTCTCAGCACATTATGATAACACTACATGTATTTTGTTCATAGATGGAAAACCATGTGACTGGTCTTGTCAACTTATTGCAAAAAGAAGCACTCATGAGATAAATTCAGACTTCTTTCATATATATGTACATGTATATTTGGATTAGCAAAGTAATTGTGTATCAGATTTTGTATGTGTAGCTATGAATGTGTGTACGATTATATAACCATACAGTGTGTTTGTGCACTTGTATTTTTAGCAGTGCTATCATCGTTGAAATGCAGTGAGAGTCTTTTAGCCATCCTGAAGACCATAACTATTCGTTTGCTTACAAGGGAAGATGAACAGTGTAAAAATAAAATTCCAATACTGCACGTGACCTTGATAAAGACTGTATAACATCTACATCACCGCAGTAACCAAAAACTATCTCTCTTGCATGCCAATATGTAAAATGGTGCTAGATCTGACATTGCTGCTGATGGTTTTAGGGTGGTCATTTTTTTAAAAATCTGTCGCACAAGTTCCTCCATCCAGATTATATGTATTTGAAATGAAATATATCCATTTTCCTGTTGTTTGAAAGCATTGAATTAGATGGGAAATACACTCCCACCTAAACATGGCTGGTACACATGGTATTGGCCGGGTTGTGCTTGGTTATTGGCAGGGCCAGCTGTAAAGTAGCTGGAGATACACCCAATTGTTGTGACAAGATTTCGTGATCAGTGCAACAAGTTAGCCTGCAGCCTTTTTATGACGCTTATAATATAATTATGGTATGCGTACATGTACATTTATAAATGCATCGTTTTAATGAAATTAATCCGAAAATGGTGCTTTAAAAAAAATCCAGAAGTTGGGCAATCTGAATTCTAATTGTGAAACAATTTAATACATTATAAAAAGGGACCAAAACAATGCACCAATCATAGCTTGGAACAACTAAATGCTTTTAGCATGAATCATCGTTGAGCGCTTCGAAAAGAATAAATATGCCTAGACCCCTAGCTCCCGCCCAGCTGGGGGGCATGGGGGAGCGCTGTAAGCTCCCCCATCGGGGTCTGGGGCGGAGCCCCAGAAGCTTTGCAAGTTGTGCGTTATTAATGTCCTAAACCATAAGGAATTTCACCATGCAGTTCGCAGGTTCGCCGCCCCGCAAATATCACGGCAATGAATTCGAAATTGCGATTGTACATTTAAAATGCTTATTGGGGTGCGGTTCGTTATTAAATGAGAGACGTTTTCACGAAGATACATGCATTTATATTTATGCACCAAATAAAGTTTTACTTGATCATTTATTCAGTTCAGACGCGTCCAAAAGGCCGAAGCCGATGATCATTTCCTTGAATGAATTCCTCGGCAATATCATCCATCGATAAAGCGTCTAGCTTCTCCTGATGGATGCTTAACAACATTACATGGTTTAGTCTGCTTTGACACATAGTATTCCGCAAGTATGTCTTCAAGCGTCTCATTGAAGAAAAGCTGCGTTCACTAGAAGCATTCGTTGCAGGCATTACAAGAATCAGTCGCGCCAATTTGCACACTTCACTAAGCAATTCTTTCTGTGTGGCTGACATTTTCTGTAGTGCTTGAATGCAATCACGCAGAGACACTGGCTCACAATGCTCTGCAAAATAGGCCCCCCAAATCTGTAGCTGAGCAGAGAGTTGACAAGATGCAAGATCATCACCGTAGTGACTAAGTACTCCACAAAGTTGTTCATCAAATGGTTTTCGGTTGGCTGCATAAACCAGCAAATTTTCAAGATTCTTATAGATGGAGTAGCCAGGTTGGTTGAACCGCTGTGATATCCCTGTAACTGCTAAATCCAGTACCTCAAAATATAGTCGTCTATAATGATCCTCAATACTACTATCATTGTGTGATTCTTTCCCCTCTCCAACTTCAAAGCGACTAGGAACTTTTCTCTTACGGGGTAGTTTGGGAGCACTTGTACCCGTTTGCTCACGGAAACAGTTCACCAATCTGAAGAATGCATCAAATTAACGATTCATCATTTCGCATTAACTGAAGTGTTTTTTACAGACAACTCGGCCACTGATTGCCCTTCAGATGCAGACATTGACCTGGTTTGTAGGGTTCGGCTCAAGTTATCTGTGATTTTAAGAATCTTCATACTGAGATGAAGGCCAAACAAAAGATTGAAAGTATCCATCTGTGCCAGGACACCAATTATTCTGCCTTTGATATCCGGGTCAAGCCTTGTCTCGAGACACTCTTCCCATAGCTGCTTTAGTGTGTTGTAGTGTTCAAGTATGCTTTCAATAGCATCTCCTCTAACTGTCCACCTAGTAGGGCACAGTGCTCGAATGCCTACACTGTGCACAGTACTATCATCATCTGTGACATTTTCCACTCTGATTCGATCAAAGGCAGCATTCCGTTTAGGTGAATACATAATCAACTTGCTTATTTCAAAAGCAGAATCCATAGCATCTTGGCAAAGTTTTGATTGTTTTATGTAATCACTAGCTCACAGCAAGGTTAAGAGCATGCCCATAGCAATGGGTCAAAATGGCTTTCTTCTCCTTAGCTTGTATTTGGGTTGCAACACCATTTTTACACCCTGCCATGTTGGAAGCACCATCATAGCATTGACCACGACACTGTGACAGTAGTAAACCCATACGCAGTAGAACGTCTTCAATGCTCTGCATCAGTGTATTGG
Organism: Spongilla lacustris; assembly: GCA_949361645.1. Taxonomy (NCBI): domain Eukaryota; kingdom Metazoa; phylum Porifera; class Demospongiae; order Spongillida; family Spongillidae; genus Spongilla; species Spongilla lacustris. The sequence continues at coordinate 4,521,132 of OX442430.1, forward strand.
AATCAATTGTATCGACACCATACAAACCAACACAGTCTTCATGATGTATCAAAGTGGTGTTGTCAACCCAGCGTATGCAGACCACGAACTGCTCTTTATTAGATACATCAGTACACTCATCAGCCATGATAGTATAGAAACCATTCTTGACGATATCGGAGCAGATGTTACGCAAAATGTGCAAGGCCATAACTTGAAGAAATTCATTCTGAATATCACCAGAGGTATACTTATTGTTTTTTTTCTTCATCCAAGTGAGCACTTCAGGACAACCAATGCTTCTTAAAAGCAACAGCCGTGTGAAGTTGCTGTCTTCATCGTCTTTGTGTCCCCTTAAAGACAAACCCTGACGTGCAAGAAATCGAACATTCTGTAAAATTTAAATGAGCATCATCCTGTTTAGCTCATTCTCTTCCTTGCACATTTTGCTCAAATTCTCAGCAACATCATTTGCTGTACTGCGTAGCTCCAGAATTTCGCACCCTTCCTTATGGCAGTCACTTCTGAGATGTGCATTAAACGCGATGGTAGCATCTTTTCAGTTTTTGAAGCCTTTGCTTATGAAAGCTGGGTCGCGTTTGGTACTTGCCAAAAACTTACTTCCATGCTCTGCCTTCATACATATGTAGCAGTATGCTGCATCAGTAGAATTATCGTAATGGAGCCAGCTGTATTTTTCACACCATTCGGCTCGAAACGAGCGCATCTGGCCCTTCGATCCAAAGGCACGCTTAGGTAAAAGAAAAGACTTCGGGGGGTGAAATTTCTCTGGCATCGATGCAATCGCTAAGCCAGTGGGCTTAGTCGAAGAGGACGATGGTAGCGATGACGACAGGTGCTGATCCATTGGTGTGTTTAGTTACAGTAATTTTATTCAATGCGATGATTAACTGGCGGCATTTATGTAGCGATAATTTATGCGTACACATGTATGTATGCTGCTTTTTATATTCACAGCAGCTAGTACCTCTTTGTGTTTAATTTTAATAATAATAATAATATTTTTTTAAAAGAATATTGGTCCGGCAATTGCCGGACCTGCCCCCCCGGCTTCGGCGCCCGTGTGCCCGTGTACCGCCTGAATGGCTGATGTACGTCAGTTGATTGCAGTTCGCTTGTACAATGTATCACAAATTAAAGCATGCAGTATTAGTTGCAATGTATATATGTTACGTGGGTCAACGGGCAACTTTTAATAGTAACTTCATAACAAATGCACTTACAACATTGCCGTACTACGTAGCTAAGCAACCCTCACAGCTGTTCCTAATGAATATTATTACGCGCTCCAGGCAGTTAAGGACGGGTCCCAAAATTTTGACGCGCGCACCCATATATACGCGGCGCGCGCGTGTTTGGAATTACGTACGTACTTTTGATTACCGCGCGTTCAAACGAAGTAAGTGCTAGTGCCAAGTACAACAGTTCGCTTGTGTCTGTTTAGTTCTTCAGGGTGTGTCCCATATATACTGGAGTGTGCTCTTCTATGCTTTGCGTTCGTTTTTTGTATCTAAGTCTTGTACGCTTGTGCATGAGCTAGAATGCGCATACGGATGTACGCTAGCCACACCTTCGGTGGATTCACAAGGGTGTGGCTACGCCGGAGGTTGTGTCCCTTCTACGTTTATGGGGTGTGTAACCGTGTGTTCCTGCTTGTGTGGCGTGCCCCTTGTATTTTGTCCCTTGTACGCTTATGGCGTGTGCCCCTTATAACTATTATACATGTGTATGCCTGAGGGGTTAAGTTTATAGGGTGTGTCCTTCTGCACGCGCTTATCAGTCTTATGGGTTGTGTCCCTAATAACGCCTGTATGCCTGCTTATAGGGTGTGTCCCTTGCACGCGCTTATGGGTTGCGGTGTTTCCCTTGCACGCTTATGGCGTGTGTCCCTTGTATTTCGATATTAAAAGAGGCACAAGTATTTGTATCTTCAACCCTGATAATATGCCACAGGAGTAGTGACACAGTGCTTTGGGGTATGTGAAGTCACAAACCATAATCTTCCACCCTTCTTATATGCCACAGGAGTAATGATATTGGCCCTGCCCCAAACACACCCAATATATGGGGACCATAATCCACAATACTTCTGCACTCCACTTGTGCACTGTGTCCATACCCCTGGGAAGACGGCAGGCTTTCTGCCTCTCTAGTCCCCAGTCCACTACTAGCAAAACACACCCTATAGCCAAAATAGTCATGACAGCAAGACTGCTGTCATGACACAGTGCCTTGGGGTCACTCAATGACTGCTTTGGAGTGTGTTGCCACCACAGTGTATCCACCCCGCTGTAGACCACCAACCTTTCTATACACAAACCACAATCTCTCACCTTTCCTATATGCTAGAAGAATAGTAATGTTGGTCACGCCCCAAACACACCCAGAACTAGGAGACCATCATCCACAACACTTCTGCACTCTGTTTGTGTGATGTGTCCATACCCCTGGGAAGACGGCAGGCTTTCTGCCTCTCTAGTCCCCAGTCCACTACTAGCAAAACACACCCTATAGCCAAAATAGTCATGACAGCAAGACTGCTGTCATGACACAGTGCCTTGGGGTCACTCAATGACTGCTTTGGAGTGTGTTGCCACCACAGTGTATCCACCCCGCTGTAGACCACCAACCTTTCTATACACAAACCACAATCTCTCACCTTTCCTATATGCTAGAAGAATATGCAGTTCTTTTCTTCACAAACCAAGTTTAACCATGCAGGTTAGCCTTTTTGGCGTATGTTTTTAGGGTTACCAGCGGATATATAATGACGCTATTGCACTTAACCGCGAAATTGAATTTCTGAGTTAATGTATTTTTAGATATCATGTGACCAGGGCGTGACAACTTTTGAACCGAGCGAGTTTTGAATGTAGAAGTTTTCAAAATCGGTCTCATCAGTGGATACGCTACACGCCAATGCCAACTGATCGTTTGTACGATGTAGAAAAGGCAACTAGCGCTTGGATCGATATATTTGTTACAGACGCTGTGGTTGGCATGGACGCTGTCAAGTGGAGAGATGAAAACTGTTGTCGTTTTATTACAAAGTAAGTACTTGGGAGTAGGAATAAGTGTTAGACAATCTTATCGCCTACGCGGATTGTGAAGAAGAGTGTTTTTTGCGACACTGCTATTGTGGGATTCAAATTTGATCATTCTTATTAGAGCCACCGAGGGATGGCGGAACATACGGCGCAGCTGAACACCGGGTCACTATGCAAATTGTCAGCGAAGTATATCCAGTCTATAAGCTACATGCCAATGCAAACCGATCTTTTTTACGATGTAGAAAAGTCATAAAGTGCTTGATGAAGATAGTCCAAACGGACGCGCTCGTTGACATCGAAGCTATACAGAGGTAAGATTGAAACTCTTTGTTGTTTTATGATAAAGTGAGTACTTAGGAGTTGGAAGAAGTGTTAGATAATCATGGTTGCCCACGCGGATTGTGCAGAAGAGTGTTTTTTGAGACGCTGTCATGGGGTATTGAAATTGATAATTCTATTGTGTATGCCTGGTATGAGCACACTGCTTGTACCTTGTGTGTACACAGTGCTTGTGCCTTGTGTGTGCACACTGCTTGCACCTTGTGTGTACACAGTGCTTGTGCCTTGTATGTGCACACTGCTTGTACCTTGTGTGTGCACACTGCTTGTACCTTGTGTGTGCACACTGCTTGTACCTTGTGTGTACAGTGCTTGTACCTTGTGTGTGCACAGTGCTTGTGCCTTGTGTGTGCACACTGCTTGTACCTTGTGTGTGCACACTGCTTGTACCTTGTGTGTGCACACTGCTTGTACCTTGTGTGTACAGTGCTTGTACCTTGTGTGTGCACAGTGCTTGTGCCTTGTGTGTGCACACTGCTTGTACCTTGTGTGTACACAGTGCTTGTGCCTTGTGTGTGCACACTGCTTGTACCTTGTGTGTACACAGTGCTTGTACCTTGTGTGTGCACACTGCTTGTACCTTTAGTGTACACAGTGCTTGTACCTTGTGTGTACACAGTGCTTGTACCTTGTGTGTACACAGTGCTTGTGCCTTGTATGTGCACACTGCTTGTACCTTGTGTTAATGTGTTGTCGGTAACTGAGTAGTCGTAGCAATGCTGTTGCATAGCTTCTGATCTGGAGGAATCTAGGGGGGGAGAGGGATGGGGGTGGGAAGTAGCCCCACCCCTTATGCCAGCTTGGGGGGGTGGGACGTGAAGTCCCCCCTTTCCCCTTTCTACCCTAGAAGTCACAGACTATGATAGTCTGGAGAAAGAAAGAAGAATTAAAAAAAAGAATCACCACCCAAGTGTGTCGCACGCCACGTGGTATTTCTTCTATCGGACTGCGCATGCGTTAGGTACCTCCCACATTAACCTAGGTTAACTCGTTAACCTTCATTTAATGTGTTGTCGGTAACTGAGTAGTCGTAGCAATGCTGTTGCATAGCTTCTGATCTGGAGGAATCTAGGGGGGGAGAGGGATGGGGGTGGGAAGTAGCCCCACCCCTTATGCCAGCTTGGGGGGGTGGGACGTGAAGTCCCCCCTTTTCCCCAAGGAGGGGTATATGCCCAGACCCCTCCCCCCCAAGCTGTAGTTAGGTGATCGCTCTAGTGCCCTCTGCATGCCCTGACCCAGGTCCCGATAATGAAATCCCATGCGGAATTGCCTGGGCTGTGATTCGTGTTATACAACACACATCTACATTACAACTGCTCCAAATCGGCCTGGGGGGCAATCAGTTTTGCCGCTACTGAACGCAACTGGGATGGAGGGGTTCGGATGTAAACCGTGTACGCTGCACTCTCCCACCTCCCCAGTGTCTTGATCAGGGAGTCTTGCAGACCACATGCTGCTGCCGTAGTCGCTGCTCCGATCCTGAAACTGTGACCCCCACTGACCGGAGTAGTGAGAGGGGTCCACCCCGGCCCTTTCCAGTGCCCTTCTGACTTCTGCCACCAGGCGGTCCCGCGTTAAACGGCGACCATCTTCAAATAGAAAGAAAGGTCCTGCTTGTGATCCCCGCTGGACCATGTAGGCTAAAACTGCGGCCACCGGGCAGAGCTGGCTCTTCGTCGCTCCAATGTGAACCGTCACTCCTTTTCGGAAAGGATCCGTCTTGGACGCCTTTATTGCCACCGTGATGTAGGACGGGTTAACCAGGCTATCGGTTCGTACATCTCCGTAACTGAGGTGGGCGGACGGGTCGTAGGCTCCATCAGAAGGCACCACTATCTCCCCCGATCGCAGGAAGCCGAAGAAGCACATGCAAGAAGCAGCCCAAAGCATGGATGCATCCCATCTCTCCGGTACCCTGCATGCTCGACCATATGCCCCACATCTTCCTCAGGATAGAGGGAGTTATGGGTAGGCGCGGGCGAGGTTTCCCCACTGCCAGCTTGCGGAATCCCTTCAAGACGTACTCGAGGTGTGGCATGCCCCCAATGTCCGGATCTTTCCCCCCCAAGGAGATCTGTGCAAATCGGATGCCTGACAAATACGTCTTGGCTGTGGAGCCGGCTAAGCCATCTCTATATAGAGACGCGACAAATAGTGATAGTGAACGTTGGGATACTGGGAATGGTGCGATACCCAATGTGGCACACAGCTTGATATAGCGGTCACTTCCTGACCTGTACGTGTTTCTGGTCGAGTCCGCTATACCCGCCGAAAACAATTGCTGAATAATTGCGCCCAATTGACCGAGGTCCAGTCCGGTCGGGTGGTCACCAAGACGCTCTCCAGCTGTGGAGGGATGTTGTACCGCCGTGCTGCCGGAACCTGTGTGTGGAAATACGCAAAATCATTGCGAGACAAAGCGTCAGCTAATTTGTTGTCCTTTCCCGGGATATGTGAGATGGTTAACCTTAGCCCAAAGTTTGCCTTAATGAAAAACAAGCACCGGATCAAGTGCATCGTCCACGTATCCTTCGAGCTGCCCGCGTTCAAGCTGATGGCCGCCGCCTCATTGTCGCAATAGACATGGATCTTCTTATTGTTCCACTCCTCTCCCCAAACTGCGCAGGCTAACACAATTGGTAACGCCTCTTTCGGTGTGATGTGCGTCTCCACCATTTCTGGTGGCCATGAGTACTGCAGCCAGCCATCCGGCCACCATGCCGCACAACCCAGGTTTCCCGATGCGTCAGTGTGCACCACAACATCGGCTAGTTGAGGGTCACCAAAAGGGATCATCGAAACGCCATTCCAAACCTCCAAGAATGTGTGCCACCACATTAGGTCAGACCTGAAGGCCTCGCTTAGCCGAATGAGCCGCCGGTTACTGTGGACACCCCGCAGAAGGTCCAGCATTCTCCGAAGAAATGATCTCCCCGGGCGGACCACTTTGCAAGCATTCTCGAGCTTGCCCACCACGGATTTTAAGTCGCGCGCCACTGCTACTTTCTTATATAGCCACGATGATACGAGTGCTCTAAGCTCAGTCAGCTTCTCTTCTGGCAGGCGAAGAGTTAGCTGTTGTGAATCTATCTCGACTCCCAGAAAGGTTATCTTGGACGACGGCCCGGCCGTTTTGTGTTCTGCAATTGGAACTCCCAGTCTCCAAAACACCGATCTTAAGATGAGGAGATAGTCGCTGCACTCCGATGAGTCCGGCGCTCCGAAAACCATAAAATCGTCAAGGTAATGTAAAGCCTCTTGCACCCCCTCATTTCTGCAAACCCACTCGAGAGCGTCCGCCACTGCGTTGAAGATCTTGGGGGCAGACCTCGTTCCGAACGGTAATACTGTATCCATAAAGTCCGCTCCCTCGAACTGCATTCCCAGCAGCCATCGGTCCTCCGGGTGGACAGGTACTAGCCGGTACGCCGCTTTGATATCTATTTTTGCCATCAGAGTTCCTCGGCCAAGCCGGACGACCGACTCAGTTGCCTGGTCCACTGTCGCGTACTTAAGGGAGCACAGTTCTTTGTCGATACCACAATTGACACTGGCTCCCTCTGGCGAGGAAAGGTCCAAAATTAGCCTCCACTTGCCTGTCGCTCCCTTCGGTATCACTCCAAAACGGCTGATCTGTATCGTTTGTGACCACGGTGGACACAACGGTCCCACCACTCTTCCCTCTGAGCACTCTACTGCCAGGTACTCCCGGATGACTTGGGCATGCTCGCGAGCCGAATGCATGTTTCTGGTAGCGCTCTGGCAACTATGGTGGGCATAGTCGAACCCCACTCGGAACCCTTCTCTTAGTCCCGTTACTATATAGGCCCTGTATTGCTGGTCTGGGTGGGATTTCAGCGCCTCCTCCCACTCTGACCACTCTAGAGGTGTCGTGATGCGACTCCACTTGGGTGGTGGTATACGCCGAGTATCCCAAGTGGCCCTACAGCGTTCGAGTGCCAGCAGGTCCCCTGTGTACTGATAGACGCCTGCGCCAAAAACGATGACATATGTGAAGTGAACGGCATGCAAATATTTGATCAGCTAAACAGTTAACACCTAACCATAACACTGTCATGCAATGACTCATGCATGCCACCTGACAATGCTAGCACTTATGTCCCAATGCTCAAGGCCTAGGGCGTTTCATGCCTGCTGTTTGAGGCCGGCTGCATTGCTTAAGTGGGTGGTCGCCACCACAGCCCAGGCATGCGTGTCGGTAGCGGCAGCTTTGGTAGGAGCAACGCAACTCGTTCCATCGGCGGCATATCTCCTGGGAAGGGTTGGTAGCGATCTCGCCAGAAGCACGAGGTCTTGTTGAGCACGCTGCTAGCACCGCTTCCAGCGTCCTCTCAAGGTCGGTTTTTGCCGAATACGGGCAATCCCGAACGACGTGGTCAATTGACGCGCAGGTGCTACAGCGCGGGATGCCCTGTGCCTTCCCAGTGAAGTTCACAGCATACAGGGAAGGGTTTATCCGGGACCATACCCTGTTGCCCGTGCTGGCTGCCTGCCTTCTGAAGGCCGAGTCATATTCGATCCAAGTTGGGCCGTGCTCCCTGCTTGCCTGAATGATTCCCGTCATGTACGCTAGCAGCTCCGGTACCGATTCTGGGAATCTTCGCGACATTACGCTCGTGTAAGTTGCAAAACATTGTACCCATGGGATCAGCTCAGTCACCAGGCGCTTGCAACGATTCACCGCTACCAGCCCAGTGCCAGGTTCGTCCGATTTCTGTAACCAGTTTTCTGCCACCATCTCGCTCATCTCCACAAACTCCCATTTCCATATTTTTTCTGCCAGTTTTCTAGGTACTGGAGCCATCCCCTCACCCACCGAAACTGCTGGCTCGTTACGCAGATCTGGTATGCTGTGTGCTACCGCCGGCTGCATTGTGCTCTGGGCTGACTGGGTCTGATCAGCATCGCCTTGCGTATTTACAACTGGAATATCGGCCTGAGCCAGTGTGGGGCCCGACGGCATCGACCCGAGATCTGCACCTAGAATGAAGTGGTGAGCGAGCAGTAAAGTGGCCACCCACCTACGCTGCTTCCCGACCCTCCCCATTATCGCGTATAGGACCGCCTTGGTCAAGGCCGGCTATATCACCAAGTTGCACCGTGCTCTTTGAGTTTGCTAACGGTATTAATGCGGCCGGGCGTGCTGATAGGCTTGGCGACACCCGCCGGCGCGGGGTGTTGATGAAGTGTGTTCTACTCGCCGGAGTAGCGTTAAGCTTAGCGATACCCGCCGGGGTATCGATCGAGTGGGCTCTACTCGCCGGAGTAGCGTTCGGCTTAGCGATACCCGCCGGGGTATCGATCGAGTGGGCTCTACTCGCCGGAGTAGCGTTCAGCTTAGCGATACCCGCCGGGGTATCGATCGAGTGGGCTCTACTCGCTGGAGTAGCGTTAAGCTTAGCGTTACCCGCCGGGGTATGGATCGAGTGCGTTCTACTCACCGGAGTAGCGTTCGGCTTAGCGATACCCGCGAGGGTATCGATCGAGTGGGCTCTACTCGCTGGAGTAGCGTCAAGCTTAGCGTTACCCGCCGGGGTATGGATCGAGTGCGTTCTACTCACCGGAGTAGCGTTCGGCTTAGCGATACCCGCCGGGGTATGGGCTCTACTCGCCTGAGTAGCTTTAGTGTTTCGCAAGAATACTACTAGTGTCTAGAACGCTATCCAACAACAAATAGGGAACCTAATGAGCCGAGGCCCGTCATCCCCGTTGGGGAGATCAAGAACTAAAGGGGAGGGGGTATACTCCTACCGGACGATGACTGAAGTCTGCTCGTCGTCCTCGCCCTTTCCTCTTCCAACGCCTTCTCCACCATGGTTTGGACCATTCTCTGCAGTTCCGCCTCTTCAGTCATTTCACAACAAAAAAAAAAAAGAATCACCACCCAAGTGTGTCGCACGCCACGTGGTATTTCTTCTATCGGACTGCGCATGCGTTAGGTACCTCCCACATTAACCTAGGTTAACTCGTTAACCTTCATTGTGCACACTGCTTGTACCTTGTGTGTACAGTGCTTGTACCTTGTGTGTGCACAGTGCTTGTGCCTTGTGTGTGCACACTGCTTGTACCTTGTGTGTACACAGTGCTTGTGCCTTGTGTGTGCACACTGCTTGTACCTTGTGTGTACACAGTGCTTGTACCTTGTGTGTGCACACTGCTTGTACCTTTAGTGTACACAGTGCTTGTACCTTGTGTGTACACAGTGCTTGTACCTTGTGTGTACACAGTGCTTGTGCCTTGTGTGTGCACAGTGCTTGTGCCTTGTGTGTGCACAGTGCTTGTGCCTTGTGTGTACACAGTGCTTGTGCCTTGTATGTGCACACTGCTTGTACCTTGTGTGTGCACACTGCTTGTACCTTGTGTGTACAGTGCTTGTACCTTGTGTGTGCACAGTGCTTGTGCCTTGTGTGTGCACACTGCTTGTACCTTGTGTGTACACAGTGCTTGTGCCTTGTGTGTGCACACTGCTTGTACCTTGTGTGTACACAGTGCTTGTACCTTGTGTGTGCACACTGCTTGTACCTTTAGTGTACACAGTGCTTGTACCTTGTGTGTACACAGTGCTTGTACCTTGTGTGTACACAGTGCTTGTGCCTTGTATGTGCACACTGCTTGTACCTTGTGTGTGCACACTGCTTGTACCTTGTGTGTGCACACTGCTTGTACCTTGTGTGTACAGTGCTTGTACCTTGTGTGTGCACAGTGCTTGTACCTTGTGTGTACACAGTGCTTGTACCTTGTGTGTGCACACTGCTTGTACCTTGTGTGTACACAGTGCTTGTACCTTGTGTGTACACAGTGCTTGTACCTTGTGTGTACACAGTGCTTGTGCCTTGTGTGTGCACAGTGCTTGTGCCTTGTGTGTGCACAGTGCTTGTGCCTTGTGTGTGCACAGTGCTTGTATCTTGTGTGTACACAGTGCTTGTGCCTTGTGTGCACACTGCTTGTACCTTGTGTGTACACAGTGCTTGTACCTTTAGTGTACTCAGTGCTTGTACCTTGTGTGTACACAGTGCTTGTACCTTGTGTGTGCACAGTGCTTGTGCCTTGTGTGCACACTACTTGTACCTTGTGTGTACACAGTGCTTGTACCTTGTGTGTACACAGTGCTTGTACCTTGTGTGTACACAGTGCTTGTACCTTGTGTGTACACAGTGCTTGTACCTTGTGTGTACACAGTGCTTGTGCCTTGTATGTGCACACTGCTTGTACCTTGTGTGTGCACACTGCTTGTACCTTGTGTGTGCACACTGCTTGTACCTTGTGTGTACAGTGCTTGTACCTTGTGTGTGCACAGTGCTTGTACCTTGTGTGTACACAGTGCTTGTACCTTGTGTGTGCACACTGCTTGTACCTTGTGTGTACACAGTGCTTGTACCTTGTGTGTACACAGTGCTTGTACCTTGTGTGTACACAGTGCTTGTGCCTTGTGTGTGCACAGTGCTTGTGCCTTGTGTGTGCACAGTGCTTGTGCCTTGTGTGTGCACAGTGCTTGTATCTTGTGTGTACACAGTGCTTGTGCCTTGTGTGCACACTGCTTGTACCTTGTGTGTACACAGTGCTTGTACCTTTAGTGTACACAGTGCTTGTACCTTGTGTGTACACAGTGCTTGTACCTTGTGTGTGCACAGTGCTTGTGCCTTGTGTGCACACTACTTGTACCTTGTGTGTACACAGTGCTTGTACCTTGTGTGTACACAGTGCTTGTACCTTGTGTGTACACAGTGCTTGTACCTTGTGTGTGCACAGTGCTTGTACCTTGTGTGTACACAGTGCTTGTGCCTTGTGTGTGCACAGTGCTTGTGCCTTGTGTGTGCACAGTGCTTGTGCCTTGTGTGTGCACAGTGTGTGCCTTGTGTGTGCACAGTGCTTGTGCCTTGTGTGTGCACAGTGCTTGTGCCTTGTGTGTGCACAGTGCTTGTGCCTTGTGTGTGCACAGTGCTTGTATCTTGTGTGTACACAGTGCTTGTGCCTTGTGTGCACACTGCTTGTACCTTGTGTGTACACAGTGCTTGTACCTTTAGTGTACACAGTGCTTGTACCTTGTGTGTACACAGTGCTTGTACCTTGTGTGTGCACAGTGCTTGTGCCTTGTGTGCACACTACTTGTACCTTGTGTGTACACAGTGCTTGTACCTTGTGTGTACACAGTGCTTGTACCTTGTGTGTACACAGTGCTTGTACCTTGTGTGTGCACAGTGCTTGTACCTTGTGTGTACACAGTGCTTGTGCCTTGTGTGTGCACAGTGCTTGTGCCTTGTGTGTGCACAGTGCTTGTGCCTTGTGTGTGCACAGTGCTTGTGCCTTGTGTGTGCACAGTGCTTGTATCTTGTGTGTACACAGTGCTTGTGCCTTGTGTGCACACTGCTTGTACCTTGTGTGTACACAGTGCTTGTACCTTTAGTGTACACAGTGCTTGTACCTTGTGTGTACACAGTGCTTGTACCTTGTGTGTGCACAGTGCTTGTACCTTGTGTGTGCACACTGCTTGTACCTTTAGTGTACACAGTGCTTGTACCTTGTGTGTACACAGTGCTTGTACCTTGTGTGTACACAGTGCTTGTGCCTTGTGTGTGCACAGTGCTTGTGCCTTGTGTGTGCACAGTGCTTGTGCCTTGTGTGTACACAGTGCTTGTGCCTTGTATGTGCACACTGCTTGTACCTTGTGTGTGCACACTGCTTGTACCTTGTGTGTACAGTGCTTGTACCTTGTGTGTGCACAGTGCTTGTGCCTTGTGTGTGCACACTGCTTGTACCTTGTGTGTACACAGTGCTTGTGCCTTGTGTGTGCACACTGCTTGTACCTTGTGTGTACACAGTGCTTGTACCTTGTGTGTGCACACTGCTTGTACCTTTAGTGTACACAGTGCTTGTACCTTGTGTGTACACAGTGCTTGTACCTTGTGTGTACACAGTGCTTGTGCCTTGTATGTGCACACTGCTTGTACCTTGTGTGTGCACACTGCTTGTACCTTGTGTGTGCACACTGCTTGTACCTTGTGTGTACAGTGCTTGTACCTTGTGTGTGCACAGTGCTTGTACCTTGTGTGTACACAGTGCTTGTACCTTGTGTGTGCACACTGCTTGTACCTTGTGTGTACACAGTGCTTGTACCTTGTGTGTACACAGTGCTTGTACCTTGTGTGTACACAGTGCTTGTGCCTTGTGTGTGCACAGTGCTTGTGCCTTGTGTGTGCACAGTGCTTGTGCCTTGTGTGTGCACAGTGCTTGTATCTTGTGTGTACACAGTGCTTGTGCCTTGTGTGCACACTGCTTGTACCTTGTGTGTACACAGTGCTTGTACCTTTAGTGTACACAGTGCTTGTACCTTGTGTGTACACAGTGCTTGTACCTTGTGTGTGCACAGTGCTTGTGCCTTGTGTGCACACTACTTGTACCTTGTGTGTACACAGTGCTTGTACCTTGTGTGTACACAGTGCTTGTACCTTGTGTGTACACAGTGCTTGTACCTTGTGTGTACACAGTGCTTGTACCTTGTGTGTACACAGTGCTTGTGCCTTGTATGTGCACACTGCTTGTACCTTGTGTGTGCACACTGCTTGTACCTTGTGTGTGCACACTGCTTGTACCTTGTGTGTACAGTGCTTGTACCTTGTGTGTGCACAGTGCTTGTACCTTGTGTGTACACAGTGCTTGTACCTTGTGTGTGCACACTGCTTGTACCTTGTGTGTACACAGTGCTTGTACCTTGTGTGTACACAGTGCTTGTACCTTGTGTGTACACAGTGCTTGTGCCTTGTGTGTGCACAGTGCTTGTGCCTTGTGTGTGCACAGTGCTTGTGCCTTGTGTGTGCACAGTGCTTGTATCTTGTGTGTACACAGTGCTTGTGCCTTGTGTGCACACTGCTTGTACCTTGTGTGTACACAGTGCTTGTACCTTTAGTGTACACAGTGCTTGTACCTTGTGTGTACACAGTGCTTGTACCTTGTGTGTGCACAGTGCTTGTGCCTTGTGTGCACACTACTTGTACCTTGTGTGTACACAGTGCTTGTACCTTGTGTGTACACAGTGCTTGTACCTTGTGTGTACACAGTGCTTGTACCTTGTGTGTGCACAGTGCTTGTACCTTGTGTGTACACAGTGCTTGTGCCTTGTGTGTGCACAGTGCTTGTGCCTTGTGTGTGCACAGTGCTTGTGCCTTGTGTGTGCACAGTGTGTGCCTTGTGTGTGCACAGTGCTTGTGCCTTGTGTGTGCACAGTGCTTGTGCCTTGTGTGTGCACAGTGCTTGTGCCTTGTGTGTGCACAGTGCTTGTATCTTGTGTGTACACAGTGCTTGTGCCTTGTGTGCACACTGCTTGTACCTTGTGTGTACACAGTGCTTGTACCTTTAGTGTACACAGTGCTTGTACCTTGTGTGTACACAGTGCTTGTACCTTGTGTGTGCACAGTGCTTGTGCCTTGTGTGCACACTACTTGTACCTTGTGTGTACACAGTGCTTGTACCTTGTGTGTACACAGTGCTTGTACCTTGTGTGTACACAGTGCTTGTACCTTGTGTGTGCACAGTGCTTGTACCTTGTGTGTACACAGTGCTTGTGCCTTGTGTGTGCACAGTGCTTGTGCCTTGTGTGTGCACAGTGCTTGTGCCTTGTGTGTGCACAGTGCTTGTGCCTTGTGTGTGCACAGTGCTTGTATCTTGTGTGTACACAGTGCTTGTGCCTTGTGTGCACACTGCTTGTACCTTGTGTGTACACAGTGCTTGTACCTTTAGTGTACACAGTGCTTGTACCTTGTGTGTACACAGTGCTTGTACCTTGTGTGTGCACAGTGCTTGTGCCTTGTGTGCACACTACTTGTACCTTGTGTGTACACAGTGCTTGTACCTTGTGTGTGCACAGTGCTTGTGCCTTGTGTGTGCACACTGCTTGTACCTTGTGTGTGCACAGTGCTTGTACCTTGTGTGTACACACTGCTTGTATCTTGTGTGTACACAGTGCTAGTATCTTGTGTGTGCACAGTGCTTGTGCCTTGTGTGTGCACAGTGCTTGTACCTTGTGTGTACACAGTGCTTGTGCCTTGTGTGTGCACAGTGTTTGTACCTTGTGTGTGCATAGTGCTAGTACCTTGTGTGTGCACAGTGCTTGTACCTTGTGTGTGCACACTGCTTGTACCTTGTGTGTGCACAGTGCTTGTACCTTGTGTGTGCACAGTGCTTGTACCTTGTGTGTGCATAGTGCTTGTGCCTTGTGTGTGCACAGTGCTTGTGCCTTGTGTGTACACAGTGCTTGTGCCTTGTGTGTGCACAGTGCTTGTGCCTTGTGTGTGCACAGTGCTTGTGCCTTGTGTGTGCACAGTGCTTGTGCCTTGTGTGTGTGATGTTTATTTCACATGGTGTGTAACATGGTTTCAGTGGAAATGTTTTTTGAATTGTATAATAGTTACAAAAGCAGGCATTGCATTTTTCCAAACTATGTTTTACCCTTTCGGTTTGGGCTAAGCGATCCCATTGTAGAAGTGAAAATGTTGCTTTGTATTCATCTCTAGCATTTGATGGCTGCCATCGCTTCAAAAATGCTGCCTTCATTTGATTGCATTGTACAATGTACCTACTTGACTTTTTCCCCCCATACATGGAGTCAAAGTATTCATCAGGTATTTGCAGTGGATGCTGGAAGAGCCGTTTAAACTCATCTACATTCTCTGAAAGTTCTTTCATTGCTACACGTGCAAATCCGCAGTTGACATTTGTACCAATAGATGCCATTAACAACTCTATGTAGGTGCATTATATAATTAACTGTGTTTATCATGTGGTTCTTTCTTTACCTTTATACGCGGACTACAGAACCTCCTTCTGTCTTCCTCTACCTGTAACCATATTTTTCTTCAAAATATATATCACGGTATTTGTTACCTTGTAATGACTTCTTTATGATTGTTTCTTTTCCCCCCAGCTGTCAAAACAACTATCTATGTGAAGCGCACATTTTGTGTAAACAGAAGATGCAGAGATTACTTTTATGCACATTTGTAGGGCTGCATGTGACATGAATACCTTAAACTTGCAACGAACTCTTCAGAACACAAAAACGCAGACGACCTTCAGATTGCCACAAAGAACTTATAGGAAAGAGTATAATGTGCTAAATCGGCTGTATTGATCATTCCCGCGCCCGCCAAAATCATGCGGCTAAAATCAGTATGGCCGCATAGCTGCCACCTGTTTCTGTTCGTGTGCGTTTGCCATGGTCCAAATGGGGTATTCATGACAGTTCATGTGAAGATTTGAGAACAGAAATCCATGGTCTATTTGGTTTCTCTAGGTGCTTTGTAAAATATCCTTTCTCTAAAGAGTATAACGCTCCGTAAAGTTGAACTATACGTCGAGTCGCATGTTACATACGCTGTTTTTTTTTTTTTTTTTTTACGTATCAAGGCTGTTACGAACAAGCACTCATCTTTTTCTAGAAGTGCTAAACAAGTATGTAATATACAAATACACAGATAATGACAAATCGGACTTTTACAGGTTGGCAAATGGAATAATAATGGCTAGTTCTAGAGCGAATTCTGAACCTTACAGTTTCGTAAACTTGAACGCTTCAGCGCATCTATGGCATACATTCTGTTCTCCCAACATCAAGGTTCTTGACTGTGTAAAGTGTTTTGCTAAATGAAAGAGTGTTTACGAGATAAAAATGAATACACGTAACATAGCAAACTCAATTAAAATTATTGGGACCCGTCCTTAATCACGTGGAGCGGGCATTTCCGTGCGCAGGCGCAACATATTTACAGTACTACATTGTTACAATACTCCCCTCCTAGTTTCTTGCATCCTTGCAAGATCTTAGTGTTCAACATAAATCCCGTAGCGATCAGGGGGCTTCGATTTCTCTGGGGACGTGCCATTTGTACGTTGTCTGCGTCAGGCTCATCATCTGCATCTACACAGCATCCAGATTCTGCATGCACTGCATAATCTTCAAAAGCAAGATTTTCTTGGGGTTTTGACGGTCGAGACGCCTCATCTGTTTGCTTTGGAACTGGGTTAGCTCTGCGGTTTTGTCCTTTTCCTTCTTTAGGTAGGCCGTAACATCGTTTCAATCTATTACGATGGACAACAACCGTTTTCGTGGAGCCCACTAGCTGGATGCGTAATTTAATGCACCATTTATACGGTCAATCACAGTATAAGGTCCCCGCCAAAGAGAAGCCAGTTTTTTGGTCCTTCTCTGTTTTACTGCAGGTACAAATAGCCACACCTGATCACCTACTGTGAACTTCTCTCCACTAACACCCTTGTCATACTGCTTCTTGCTTCGATCATGAGCTGAAGCCAGTTGTTCCTTCACATCACTGAAGATCTTGCGGAGAGATTTGTTCAATGTCTCCACATACTGAGGTACCGTCGGCTCTCCCCCCTCTCCGTATTCCTGAACATTCAATTGACCGACGGCAATGCATGTCAATTGGTAGAAGTGGAGAGCGTCCAAAGTTGACTCGAAATGGAGAGTAACCACTAGACTCATGGAAAGCCGTCCTATACGCGAACAGTGCCTTTGGGATATGACAATCCCAATCCCTTTGGTTTTCCGCTACCAATTTGGACAAAATGGCTTCCAAGGTCCTGTTGAAGCGTTCCACCTGTCCATTTCCTTGAGGATGGTATGCTGTGGTTCTCGTCTTGTTGATTCCCAACCGTTTGCACAGAGCAAATATTACCTGGCTGTTCAGGTTAGCACCTTGATCACTGTGCAGTGAACGAGGCACACCATACCTGCTGCACACAACTTCATCCATCAGTACAGATGCCAGAGTCTCTGAATCAGTCACTGCCAATGGAAAAGCTTCAACCCATGCATTTACTGAACAGATCAGTAATAACTAAAATGTACTTGTTCCCTTTAGTGGACAGAGGAAGAGGCCCCATTATGTCCCAACTTATCACATCAAATGGATAAGTACACTTGATCGATCCAAGAGGTGCCAGAGGATGAGGTTGAGGTGGATTACGCTTTTGACATTGTTGACATTCTTGAAGCCAATTCTGAATATCCATCTCATATCCAGGCCAATAGAAGCGCTCCTTCACTTTCTCAGTTGTCCTTTGAACACCCAAATGACCTGACTCATTGTGCAATTTCTCCAAAATGATCTTAACATGACCTTTAGGGACCACCAGCTGTGTACGCACTGCCTCTGAACATGATGCCCTAAACTTGCGGCACAGTAGCCCATCTTGAAGAAATGTCCTTTTCAACCCTGGCACTGTACTAGAAGGAAAAGCAGTCCCATTCTTCAAGGCTTCGATCACTTTACCCAATGCAGAGTCTTCTTCTTGTGCCTTCAGGAATGTATAAAGTGTATCCTCTGAGATGAGCTCTTCAATGGCAGCCACTGTGTCATCCCTTGATGGAATCCGCGACAAGGTGTCAGCATTTGTATGCAACCTTCCTGGCTTGTACTGGAATTCTAAGTTGAATTGCTGAAGGAAAAGCAGCCACCTTGTCAGGCGTCCTCCAACATCCTTAATCCCTTTGAGGCTTGTTAGAGGATTATGATCTGTGATCAACTTGCATGGAAAGCCATACACATAAGGATAAAATTCCTTCAATGAAGCAACCACAGCCAATGCCTCTCTCTCTGTAGTTGAGTAATTCCTCTCTGCCTTCTGTAACTTCCGGCTCCAATACGCGATAACACGTTCTGTACCCAGTTGAACCTGGCTAAGAACAGCCCCGATTGCAGCATCAGATGCATCCGTATGGAGTAGGAATGGTTGCTTAAAATCAGGATATGCCAAAATGGGTGGTGAGACTAATCTTGACTTCAACTCCTCAAAAGCATCCTGACTTGCTGAATTCCAAGAGAAAGACTTAGCGTTTTCTTTGCTCAGAAGTTTAAACAAGGGAGCAGCAATCTTTGAATAGTCCCTCACAAATCTTCTGTAGTAATTGCAGAGGCCCATAAACTGCTTGACTTCTTTTGCACTTGTTGGGACTGGATAGCTGACAACAACCTCAGTTTTGGCTGGATCTGGACAGATACCTTCCGCTGACACTACATGTCCCAGGTACTTGACAGCCTTCTGTACAAAGTGGCATTTCTCAGACCTAAGTTTCAACCCAGCATCTTGCAGCTTTAGAAAAACCCTTTCCAAACGATCCAAATGCTCCTGAAAAGTAGAACTGAAAACAATAATGTCGTCAATGTAGATGAGACATTGCTCCCCAGTAAGTCCAGCAAGGACACACTCCATAAGCCTTTGGAAAGTGGCGGGAGCATTTGTGAGTCCAAAAGGCATGACATTGAACTCAAAGAGACCCTTTTCTGTGGAGAATGCAGTTTTCTCTTTGTCACCCTCCTCTATCTCTACTTGCCAGTAGCCAGAAGCAAGATCTAGTGTTGTGAAAAGTGCTGATCCTGCTAGCGACTCCAAAGTTACATCAATTCTTGGAAGCGGGTAAGCATCCTGATGTGTAGTAGCATTCAACTGTCGATAATCAATGCAGAACCGCCATGAGCCATTCTTCTTTTTCACCATCACTACAGGAGATGACCAAGGGCTACTGCTGGCTCGAATTACTCCTTTTGACAACATCTTTTCTACTTCTTCATTTACATTCCTCTTCAAACTTTCAGGTTGGCGGCGCATAGGCTGTCTGATCGGGCGTCCTGAAGTAGTGATACTGTGCTTCACTACACTAGTTCTTCCCAGTTCTCCATTCTCTGAGACAAACAAATCACCAAACCTATCTAGAAGATTTCTCAATTTTTGTTTCTCCTTTTCTGAAACCTCCAGACGATCCAAATTCAGTTTCACTCCAGCAGATTTGTTGTCACCAGAAACTGATGCTGCTACATTACTGTTTTCCAGTAGAAGTAAATCATTTTGTGCCACAAACTCACCCAACTGAACTCCTCCATACACCTTCACTGCACTAGGGCTCACGTTCATCACCTGCACCATGATGGAGCCACCAGATGACACATGACCTAAGGAGCGAGCCACACATCGATGTTTTGGTAGTTTGACAGCAGGCTCTATCATCCCATCTAGTTCTGCTTGAGTACAGAACTCCTCCTTTAAAGTAGCAACAACCACACGTATGGAACGTCCTGGGATCTCTGTGTCCTCCAAAGCATGTACTGTGATGCTACTCTTCTTGTTGTTGGAGGTTTCTTCCTGAGTGGGGACCATAACCGACTCATTTCCCAAGTGAAGAGTGTTAGTCCTAAAGTCCATGACAGCCTTGTTGCTTCTAAGAAAGTCAACACCCAGTATGCACTCAAACGTTAAATCCTTAACAACTATAAACGTATGAGCTGCTTGGAAAGTTCCCAGAGAGACGTCAATATTCACTTGACCCATCACTTTCAAAGGCAGGCCATTCGCACCAATTGCCGTTTTGGAAGTAGCTGTCAACGATTTCCTGCTCCTATCGTCCAATGCAACATTCCGAATCACAGATAAAGCTGCGCCTGAGTCCAGTAGTATTTGCAAACATCTTTTTCCCACATTCCCACCAGCAAAAAGCAATGAATTCATAGTAGACGAATTACACCCAAAGATCATGCAATGGCTGCTGTGTATAGATTTGTGAACATTCATTGGTTCCCAGGCCTCCCGCCGTTCACCTTTCCGGTAGGCCCGTTGAAGTTTAAAGGACAGTACCTTTTGATGCGTCCCTCCTCTCCGCATCGAAAACAGCACGTTCCTCGCCAAAGGTCGTTGCTTGCATAACGACGCCCCGCCTCTTGTTCCGTTACTCTCGTCTCTGCCTTTGTCTTGGAACTACCGGCAGCAGCTGAGGATTGCACCACACTCTGCAACTGTGCCTCCATGTTTCCCAATCGCTCTGTCAATTCTTTCAGTGCTACTTTCAACCCTGTGTCGCAATCCTCCACGGAACTTACCTTAGCATGCAGCTCCATTGGTTTGGACTCAAACTCCAGTACAAGTTCAATTTCTCTAGCCGCCTCAATGGCCTTTTCGAAAGTGTCCGGCTTACCTCGTAATAATAGCTGCGTGCTAATGGGAGTCTTTAGTCCCAATACGAACCGCTGCAAAAGAATGCCGGAAGTACTGCGCTCTTCAGTAGGGGTGTACTATAATGCGATGATTTTGGAATTATGCGTCACCCACTTAACCATGTGTGCATGGGTCCAAACGATGCATTTTGGCTGTAGAACGTATATACCTATCTTTGAATTTACCCCCTCCTATTTGCAAAATTCAATTAATTTCGATTCCGCAATCTTATCCTGCCGCCGATGCACCTATAAACGTATCCCAGCGCTAGCGGTGGAACAAAACAATTGCACCGTGCTGTTTTATACCAGCCGCTATTATCTAACTCTGAATACGGCATTTTTTTGCCTATATACGAATGCCAGCATCAAGAACAGAGGCTATATTGTTCGATTCCGTCACTACTGCCGAAACCGTCCGGTCCTGCGCCGGCATCAATATTAAACAATCGAAACCTCTACTGGCCGTACCTGTGCAACTATACAGAAACATGTATCGTGTAACCAGTTCCATTCGCAGGGCATAAACAGTTGATGATGAAAACGTCAACTGCGAAGATCCTTTCCTCCGTGTGCACATTTCCAGCCCCTTCAGATTGGCATATTGCCATGCACACACGCCCGACTGCATGAAGAATGTATAATTCCAAAATCATCGCTTTATAGTACACCCCTATTTGTCGAATGCTGGAAATGTGCACACGGAGGAAAAGGATCGTCGCTGTTGATGTTTTCATCATCAAGTACGATTTCTTCAAGCAGCCTCCTGCTCCTTCTTAGACCACTCCCCCCAGCAACCTATTGCGACATGTTTATGCCCTGTGAATGGAACTGGTTACTCGATACATGTTCCTGTAGTTGCACAACTACGGCCAGTAGAGGTTTCGATTGTTTAATATTGATGCCGGCGCAGGACCGGACGGTTTCGGCAGTAGTGAAGGAATTGAACAATATAGCATCTGTTCTTGATGCTGGCACTCGTATATAGGCAAAGAAATGCCGTATTCAGAGCTAGATAATAGCGGCCGGTATAAAACAGCACGGCGCAATTGTTTTGTTCCACCGCTAGCGCTGGGATACGTTTATAGGTGCATCGGCGGCAGGATAAGATTGCGGAATCGGAATTAATTGAATTTTGCAAATAGGAGGGGGTAAATTCAAAGATAGGTATATACGTTCTACAGCCAAAATGCATCGTTTGGACCCATGCACACATGGTTAAGTGGGTGACGCATAATTCCAAAATCATCGCATTATAGTACACCCCTATCTTCAGGATACGCTTGTTTGAACAATTTCTTCAACTGCATTGCGAATTCAGCGACTCTCTCCTTTTCAAGTTGTGAGCGTGCCATGAATAGCTTCCCGGCCTCTAGTGGCTCGCGACACAATCTTAGCCTCTTCACCAGCTCTTCCTTTACGCATTTCACCGCCTTCTTCGTATCAGCTTCAAGCTCTAACTAGCTTGCCCCTCAGCAGCGTCGGCAAGATTAGTGCCTGTTTTTCCTGACTCCATTCTTTGGCAGCCGCAACCAACTCAAAACGAATCCATGATGATTCGAAATCCTCGCAAGCAATATCCGGAAGTGGAATGTTCACTTTCTCAGCCATATCGTATGACTATATCCCACTTCTGACACCAATTTGTTACGTGGGTCAACGGGCAACTTTTAATAGTAACTTCACAACAAATGCACTTACAACATTGCCATACTACGTAGCTATAAGCAACCCTCACAGCTGTTCCTAATGAATATTATTACGCGGGCATTTCCGTGCGCAGGCGCAACATATATACATGCAGTACTACATTGTTACATATATACACACCTCCATGTACATACATATTCTCATAATTTTCTACCCACACTTTACCACTATAGACACTCATCTGCATTCTAGTCCTCATACTATAGCATTAGACATACTGGTCCCGATATGTATCCCGATACGAACATTGCTGCATATGTATCAGCATATGGTAGCATATGCAGAGTCTGCATAGTTCTGCATACGATACTCTTCCGCTGGTAACTGGCATATGCATCCGATTGCTGGCGATATGAGTTGGGGTAACGCATTCTATACTCCTATAGTCCATGCAGGACTTTTGAAATGGGAATTTAGAATCGAGCAATGAACAAGCAAAAGAATTTAGAATCGAGCAATGAACAGCAAAAGAACAGAGAAGTCAATTTCGTTTTTAATGCGCATGATTATACAATATAAAAAGCTAGTTTTAAACATACTGTACATGTAATTATACTCCACGTCAAGTTATACCGTCAATACAAGAAAACCGCTATATACATGTATATATGGGACAGTGTCCAGCAAAATCGGGCTTGTGGGGTTATAATTTTATCACTATATAAATTGTACGTTGTACTAAACAACACATCTTCGCGACGGTATTACCTTTTCCTTTCAAATTTCATACACTTGTTCCCACACCATTTCTCTGTGTGAAAATCGATTTTTGTGATCTATACCTTTTCCGTGCCGTGGATCAGGGCCGGCGTTAGATGTTTGGCGGCCCTAGGCAAAAAGGGTCTAGGCGGCCCCTCCATCGTCGCTCAAGAGCAGTGTTGCCGCGGTTGGACCGTCAACCGTGAAAACCGGCAATCAGCCGGTACGGTAGGCCTGACCGTGTCTGTGACCGCCAGAAAAAATGCATGACGTAATACTGGTCGCGAATCACTAAACCGCCAGTTTTTTTTTGCAAAATAACCGGGAACCGTAAAAATTTACACGGTTACCAAGTATGTATGATGTATACATTTTGCAGTACTCGTGATCGGAGCCTGTCATGCAGGACCAGCATTGAGGTGTGAACAGCAGGCAAAAGCCTGCCCCTGCCAGACCCCGTTGAAGTTAGCCGCACATTCCTCAGCCGCACATTTCAAGTAATTATCCTGCGATCGTGGCCGTACGGCTAATCATAATCACTGACTTAAAATTATTCATTGAAGATGCTATAGTGTACTACATGCAAACTCGTTCAATTCTACGTGGAAAGAATAATCAACTGCTTGACAGTTACACACTATTCCTTGAAACGGTGTATCAATCACTACAAAAATATTATATGTGTAATATTATTATACGTTGCACAAGACCCACTTGAATAAGTAAGTTCGAGGTATGGCTTTGGCACCTCCCCCCCCCCCCCCCGGCCCTCTTTAGGACCATGACTTTGTCCCCTAATGGCTTGATATTTCATGATCATACGCAACACAAATAGAACGGCCCACTTGACAGGTTTTTAGTACTTAGTGGGGAACAATTATAATTGATAACATTATCGCTGGATCAACAGTGCAATGAACAACGTGGTTACAATGTAGTACAGTTATTGTGGCAGGGTATGGGTAAGTACATGTGAAATGGCTTCTGTTCGTGTTACATTAAACTTTGTAGCAATAAGAGCTGTGACAATCTGGATTCACGTGGGGGAGGGGAGGGATAATACAGCATTCAGTAGCACTAATATACACACATAAACTTGGCTCACTTCAGGCCAAACTATGAATCAATTAGTTTGTAATGGTGTAGGCCCCACTTAAGAGCATACATATCATCTACATCTGGTTGATTACAGTATGATGGAACTAGGAAGTTATCCACATCTTTGGTAGTATTGCAGCCTTTTCCACCATCACTATCAATGTCAGAACTTGTATTATCAGTTTCAACATTATCAACAGGATTGTCACTATTTTGGTCGTCACTCTGAACAGAAGGGCAGTCTGCTACATGCATATATATGCAATACGAATTAACACATACCATGTACTTCATGTTGCATGTCTCTTACCATTTTTTGGTGTAAAAATGGCTTCATTATAAATACTGGTGTTGTTTGACAGTAATGAAGCTGTGTCACCCTATACATAAGCAGTTATTAAGCATTGTTTTAGGCATTACTGGTTATCATTTAGTCATACCTCTTGTTCAGTCAACTTGCTAGGTTCCTCTTATAAACCAATTTAACGATGGGCCTTACTGCTACGATGTGATCAGTATACTGACCTGTTTATGTCCTAAGTGGGTACAAGATACCTTCTGAAAGCTCATGCACCATCTGAAGCCAAAAGTTATGCACCAGGTTCTGTAAGCCGATGTATATTAGAAATTCAATAAGCTGTTATTCACAATAGTAGGATACCTGGGTATATTGCAGTGCTGTATTTTCTGCAACAAGTCTAGCTGCCTGTTGTGAGATATGCATGCAATTGCAAGGGACACAGCCATAAGCATTTCATATAGCCCCCCTTTATAACCACACTTACAAGACATGTAAACACACCACAGTCCTTTGTATTTTCCTGTTTGGGCCAATTGGTATTCTGCATGAAAATGTATAACGCTCAAACATATATGTAGACTTAGCACCATGCAGTAGTTATATAAAAATAAATCACTCATATATGTACTCAAACTACAAAGATAGAAATTACATACCAATGAATCATTATAAATCCAGTCAGAACTTGCTAAAATACCATTTTTGTAGAATTGTACATCATTGTTGATGTATAACCTGATTAAAATATCTTATTGACAATACATTTCAAGTACGTTTATAATCTGTTTACCATATCCAGTTCACTGCATCCTCATCACTGTTGTGGCAGGAATCAATTCCTACAATGTTTGTGGGTACACTACCTACGATGCAAGTAAAAATAACAAACCAAACAAAGAATTTTTATTATATACATACTATTAAGCTCCAATGTAGTGGTTTATGTATTGGAAACATAAGGACATCACACTTGACCTCCAATAAACGTTTCATCTTCATATAAACAGGAAATCAACAATGGTACTCAGTTAAATGTGATACAAACCTTGGAATACCTTTTCACACCTTGATATCCCTTAGACTTAAATGAGGGCAAAAATGAAGGATCAAAACACTTTATATTTTTCCCTTCCTGTGGGAGTCAAATTTAGGTATAACTTTTACTATGGTTATGCAATCCACACCTTATGTGCAGTTTGCATAACTAACTCCAAGTATGCAGAAATCACTTTTGAGTGCATCCACATCCCAGATGCCAAGCTTATGAGATCTTGCCTCTGCAACTGAAACATTGCATGTGGAATTGGTACTCTGTGCAAATCCTTGATGGAATGGTTTAGAGGTACATATGCATAACAAGTTTTGTAACAGGTTTTAGCAGAACCTCAAGTTCAAGTTGTTGAGTTAAACTACAGTTCACCTGTAAGGCATATATATTAACATACCAGTCGCCATTATTATTTGAGCATTGCTTAACAATTTTGCATTAGCTATAACAGAAACAGAACTATCTTTGTGAAGAATGGGCTGAATAAAAATATGATAGATTTGTAACACATGTACTATTTACACTGTCAATCATCTTTGATACCATATCTGTACAACAGATCTTGAATAACAAATAATAAACCTAAACTATCATATCTGACACTTGGTTAAGGCCAATGATTAAGTAATCACTCTCCTGGGTTATAACCTTTATGTACACTGAGCTTATATTAATGTGTTGTACATGATGCATGCTTTGTACTTACTGATATTATGTTGTCAATGTAGTAGAAATAAATGTCTTTTTATGCTATAAGCTTGATAATTGAATATACATTGTACACTACATACATACCAATGGATTGTTGGGTCACATTATAAACTACATATCAATCATAACTCACAGTGCTCATAGGAGCAGTGTTTATAGCAATACAAACACTATTCTGCAATTGAGGCAAAACATTTCAAGTGATACATGTACATTATGATATCAATACCTGCACATATCTGGATGAGTTATAGTTAGGAGTTGATATCTTCCTGGCTATTGAGACACTGTATAACTAATCCACTCATCTCTGCTTCTGACAATACATGAATCTGGACGAGAGCATTGTACCTCAGCCTGTAATAACTTTATACTCCTTACAGTGCCCCTTGTTTGCATACTTTCCATGATGAAGCTGAAAGTAAAATTGTTATGACATGCAAGAATACAATCTTTATGTAACCTCATCAGTACCACTATAGCACATAGTTCATAAGTAGAACATCCTGTGGCTTTCGCATGATACATTTCACATTGCCTGCAATTATATAGTATTTTTTAAATGCGTACTGCATTTTCTGTCTACCTTGGTAATATAACACTACTCTGTGCTTCTGCAAATCAGACACCCTTGATCTCTCAAAGTGAAGGACTAAAACATTGGGGAATGTCACCTGTGCATTGTCTGTCGTGATACGTGTATCACAGGTTTGACAAAACCTAAATTAAATTTTCAATGGGTGTAATTATATATTATACACACTTACAATTTGTGCGGGTTGTCATTGAAGATTTTGAAACAGATATCACCTTAACAGTACTTTTGTCATGCTGAACTGTAGGTCTTTCGTCATGATCAATGAACTGCAGGTCTTTCGTCATGCTGAAATATCTTCTATACCATCCGTTCTCAGCTTTGTGATGCCTCATGCCCTGGAATGGTCCTCTACTGAAATAGAGAACAAAAAGTTAGTAAAACAATATACAATTATACGAGCGTAACAACTAACTATGATATTACCGTAGAATCCCTCTCACAACCCCCCCCCCTCCGCCCCCCAATGCGAGAGATTGAAAAAAATGGGTATTTTTTAAAATCACCGTATCTCAGTAACCACTGAGTTACGCTAGCGCTTACCTTTTTCAAACTTTTGTAGGACTACCATTTCTTTCCTAGAAAAAGTCCCTGTTTGGCATCGCATTGACAGGAATTACTTTTGACAGGGTCAGATAACTTACCTGGTTCGGGACAGCCGTATCTTTTGAACCGCTCGTATCCAACCGCGGAAATTCGGTGTACAATAAGTAAAACCATCCTTAAACACAGGTAACGTGTTATTTGCAGCGGTTACCTTACACTTTGCGGTGGAAAACATCGTCAAAAAAGTGAGACCCCTTCTGTCCGCCGTTTTGAAGTAATGGACATACTCATAGGCCCGAGTCCGATCCATGTCTAGTGCTCATACTAAGTGCAATAGAGTTGGGATCGATTTTGCGATGTTCATATGATTTTTCGTGCATGCAGCAATGTTATGATCCATGTCTGACCTTATACATGTGAACGGTGCAGCCAGTACGTCGTCTGACCTTTGTTACGTAACCAATATAATTTTAATGGCTGTACCCGTTCACATGTATAAGGTCAGACATGGATCATAACAATGCTGCATGCACGAAAATCATATGAACTTCGCGAAATCGATTCAAACTCTATTCCACTTAGTATGAGCACTAGACATGGATCGGACTCGGGCCTACGAGTATGTCCATTACTTCAAAATGGCGGACAGAAGGGGTCTCACTTTTTTGACGATGTTTTCCACCGCAAAGTGTAAGGTAACCGCTGCAAATAACACGTTACCTGTGTTTAAGGATGGTTTTACTTATTGTACACAGAATTTCCGCGGTTGGATACGAGCGGTTCAAAAGATACGGCTGTCCCGAACCAGGTAAGTTATCTGACCCTGTCAAAAGTAATTCCTGTCAATGCGATGCCAAACAGGGACTTTTTCTAGGAAAGAAATGGTAGTCCTACAAAAGTTTGAAAAAGGTAAGCGCTAGCGTAACCGGTTACTGAGATACGGTGATTTTAAAAAGTACCCAATTTTTTCAATCTCTCGCGTTGGGGGCGGAGGGGGGGGGGTTGTGATAGGGATTCTACGGTACATATATTTTGCTCAAGATGTATACACATGTACACTTGCATATGAGGAACTGAAGATATACACAATACTGCAGAAAACTAAATACTAAGCTACATGTACACTGAAATAATATCTACTTCACTTGTGGTTCTTCCAAGTAACCAAGTTAGATAATTATCATAATAGACGTGAACATATACCAAATGTCGGGCGTTATAAATTCTTTTGGAATCGTCAGATTGTCTCGACATTTTGTCAAACACAAGATTATAAACAGTGTTAGGAGTTCAGATACTTTTCTAAGTGATCTGAATCTCGGATCTGGGTGTTCTGATACATTCAAAATGCGTCATTTTTAGCAACGGGTAATAAGAAGCGAGTTTATTTTTTGAAGTCAATACAGAATGCCGAAGAGGAATCTGAGGAGGTATGCTATATCATGCATACGCGAAGAGTCTTGAAAACTTGGACGAAAATTTAACAAGCAAGATGGCGGCCAATTTGCAGAATGGTGACATACCGTGTTAGCAGGTGTCTTTTACTATGATGAAGAGGGATATGATGCTGGAGGTGTTACAAGGGAGTTTTATAGACTGTTGGTAGCTCAATGCTCTGAAAAGTTTTACACTGGGGGATCACGAAAGTTCAAGGAAGTTTTTTGTTGATGATGTCCTGATAGTTTTATTTTAATTATTTATTTTGATTACACTTTTAGCGGCAAGACATGCTGAATCTTGGACGATTTATAGCGCACTCAATTGTAGAATGACACCAACCTCACTAGTTCTCGGACCTCTCAAAACTTTCATTTATACACCGATTTTAACTTTCTTAGCCATGGAGTAAACTTTAAAATGCTACATACCCACGTGTTGTTCAATGTATTTAGATGGCTCAGTAAGGAAATGAATATTTTTTGCAGGCTATTAATACCAGAAACTTGCTTTGAAGTAGCGTCTATGTGTAGATGATTTCGACCTTTACGTTTCATTCCATCCATAAAATCATTGAATATATTAAATCTTCATTTTCTAAATGTAATTATATAACCTGGTCAGAGGTCCATAGAAGTAGTATTCTCCAAGACACACTTCTCAAAGCAAGACAAGGATGTGTTGATTTTCAGAGCCATATAAAGGTACATAAATTTTTTGCAGTTTTATTCAATAATATTATTGTGTTAGCAGGTATCTTTTACTGATGAAAAGGGATATGATGCTGGAGGTGTTAGAAAAGAGTTTTATAGACTGTTGGTAGCTCAATGCTCTAAAAAGATTTTCACTGGGGGATCAAGGAAGTTTTTTTTTTTTTTGTTAATGACATATTTTCCCTTGAGGTAATGACGGTAGCACTGATAGTATTATTTTAATTATTCCCTTCTAGCGGCAAGATATGCTGAATCTTGGACGATTTACAGTGCACTCAATTGTAGAATGTACCAGTGGGAAACGACTTCCAATATAATCATATACGGTATATAAATACATATGTGAGGGACGTTATCAACAAGGAATTGGCGACGAGGAACTGCCAGAAATCTAAAGAAGGTACCCCTTAGCATGTCATTATTTTGTAATTACATGGTGATAATTAGGCTGATCAATATAGGTGCAATGTATGATATGTATTACTGTTGCACAGTGTGCAAAATATCTTAGCATAACTGCAGATTGAAAGTGGAGCTGAGCATTATACTTTTTCACATTTAATGATTTGCTTTAAAAACTGCTGCCTTTGTTTAATTTATTTTGCAAGCTACTTGTTAAATTCAATACCATTCATTAACCTTTAATCTCCCGTCGTCCTACGCGTAGGATTAGCGTCCTACGCGTAGGACGTGACTAGATTCTGTATTATAGGTTTTGGAAACAGCTTTTAACGGCATAATTATACTTCAAAATATAGTGCAATGGTAATAGAACTGTAATATAATTTTTTCTACTGCTATCATAGCATCTATCATGCAGTCCATCACTTGGTATTTGATGAAATTGACTTTCTCTGCGGTGTAGTTAAAAATGGCGAAGCCGATTACAGTTGGAACTGCAATTGTAGGGAAGAATTTAAAAACACTTGGAAAGCTTGGAGTGGTTGAGCAGGTATCTGGCAGAGGCCACAGCAAAAGATTTGTTATAAAATGGAGGGATTCAAGCACTACAATAGAATCAAGCCGGGGTATTTGTTTACCTAGCGTTTTTGAAGAGTCAAGGAGGTTTGTAGAGGCAAGGGGTAATAAAAGGCGTACTGAAAGTGAAGAAGAAGATATGGACATGCAATCTGCATCTACTGATGATGATAGCTATGAGGAGAGTGATGAGTCCTGTGCAGAGCAGGTAGAAGAAGTTCCGAGGTTGTTACCGTGCGCTAATTGAGCACCCGCCCCCAGTTGTTTTTGTATTGTTTTACACTTTTATAGTGATGATACGGCCGTCACTGAAGGTAACAGGCCTACCCTGTCACCTCATGGGCGCCAATGGACACCAAGAAAAGAGTTGTTAATTGACCCTGGATCAAAACACAATGTCCACAGTGCTAGATTTAGATGGCCAGAAGCTCAAAGGGGAATAGGAATAAAGAAAGAAGTGGATCAACATGTCTATGCACAACTCACTTGTAGCAGCTTTAGTACATTACCACTGCATTCTCAAGAACAAGGGTATGAAGGACCAGTTTGTCGAAGGGCTCAAAGTTTTAGGAATTCTAAATATGGTTCGTACCTACCCATTATTAATGAAGAAGTTTTTCGTACACGATAATAAACACTTATCAGCAGATACTGTTTTTATTTTTTCATTTCAATGCATGTAGCTTATTGCATGCTGCCATCTTACAGATGGATATATTTCAGTAGAGATGAAGTTATTATTACCAACGACTGCGAAGAGGAAGCGTTTTGTTCCTTACTGCAATTCCTTCAAGACTGTGAGGGTAAGTTGTTATTCATTTTGAATATGAATAGCATTTCAATTGACATAAAGTAATTTTTGAACATATCGAAGTGAAATGTGATGTACTTTTTATATGATGCGAAGGAATTAGATGGTATCTGGCCTCATTTTACTTAAATTGTGAGCATATGTCATCCGTTACAGATCATGCAGAGATATACATGTAGTTGAACAAACTATGTGTACGTTTTCCCGCTTGATTTGCGCCAATGATAGTAGATACATTATCATACCATACACAGAGTGGGACGCAATTTGCCCAAAGCATTGCCGGGCAAAAATTTAGTGGGAAACCTGCATGCATCGGTAGTTAATTCAACTGTATCTCCACATATGGAGAAATGGCCCATACATAGGCGGTCATCATGCTTTTATTTTCAAATTGAATTTTAAATACATTTAAAATTTACTATAAATCGGTCTGATTGTGAATCTGTGTTTTATATAATTATACCATGAACCATTCGTGTAGTAAAATCAAGACAAAAAGTTAATTTCTACCGCGCATAATTTATTCATAAACAATATGTCATAACGTAATACCTTGCGTCATCTTGGATTAAGTTACAGTTATTGCGTACGTTGCAACTAGTTAACTGTTAATTGCAAATGAATTATTAACGATATCGTATGGAGAGATGTGGAGGCACAAATAATGATGCATGCAGGGCAATAAACGAATTGCCCTGCATGATTTCAACTTCTGAGATTCAGATGTTTTGGTGAGTATACTGTGTGAATTTAGTATGTGCAGAACAGGCATATATTCGAGACGGGCAATTAACGGTCCGTGAGAAGGCCAACAGTACAGGGAGAATTCCATACAGTATTAGTATAGGGAGAAGGCCATATCTCCTCCCCCTTCACTGCATCCTTATACTGTTGGTCTTCTTCCTGTAGTGTTAGACTGGTGGCCTTCTCGCTATACTGTTGGCCTGCTCCCTACTGTTGGCCTTCTCGCTATACTGTTGGCCTTCTCCCTGTACTGTTGGCCTTCTCCCTATATTGTTGGCCTTCTCCCTATATTTTTGGCCTTCTCCCTATGCTGGTGGCCTTCTCTTTATAATAAGCTGCGCATATACTGTTGGCCTATTCCCTATACTGTTGGCCTTCTCCCTATACTGTTGGCCTTCTCCCTATACTGTTGGCCTTCTCCCTATACTGTTGGCCTTCTCCCTATACTGTTAGCCTTCTCCCTATACGCTTGCCTTCTCTCATACTGTTGGCCTTCTCCCTATACAGTTGGCCTTCTCCCTATACTAGTACTATATCGAGTTCACCCTGTACTGTTGGCCTTCTCCCGGACCGTTAATTGCCCGTCTCCTTATACTGTTGGTCTTCTTCCTGTAGTGTGAGACTGGTTGCCTTCTCGCTATACTGTTGGCCTTTTCCCTATACTGTTGGCCTTCTCCCTATACTGTTGGCCTTCTCCCTATACTGTTGGCCTTCTCCCTATACTGTTGGCCTTCTCCCTATACTGTTGGCCTTCTCCCTATACTGTTGGCCTTCTCCCTATACTTTTGGCCTTCTCCCTATACTGTTGGCCTTCTCCCTATACTGTTGGCCTTCTCCCTATACTGGTGGCCTTCTCTTTATAATAAGCTGCGCTTATACTGTTGGCCTGCTGCCTATACTGTTGGCCTTCTCCCTGTACTGTTAGCCTTCTCCCTATACATTGGCCTTCTCTCATACTGTTGACCTTCTCCCTATACAGTTGGCCGTCACCCTATACTGTTGGCTTTCTCCCTATACTCTTGACTTTCTACCTACATGTATACTGTTGGCCTTCTCCCTATACTGTTGGTCTTCTCCCTATACTGTTGACCCTTCTCCCTATACTGTTGACCCTTCTCCCTGTATGGTTGATCTTATCCGTATACGGTTGGCCTTCTCCCTATACTGTTGGCTTTCTCCCTATATGAACCACTGAGCATTGTCTATTCGTGTAGCATCTCTGTCCCTTTGTTTACCATGTGTATAGCTGACCTGTGGGACACACACACCACACACCTAGTGCATGAACACTTCCTGCAAGTCACACACGCTCAGTGTACAGTGTGGACACTCAATGTAGTAGCTCTACTGGTGATGATGCACATATTCACAAGTGTCTCCATCATGTGCACACTGCACACGCTGATGTAGTGCTGTGTAGTGTGTGCTTCAAACATGGGCACACACACCAATGATGTCCACACATATACCTGTACACAGTGGTACTTACATCCACATACATCAGATATAAATAATAATAATTTGGACACACACACACAAACACACGCATGCATGTACATGTACACACACACACACGCACACACACATACACACACACATACACACACACACACACACACACACACACACACACACACACACACACACACACACACACACACACACACACACACACACACACACACACAGATTGCTGTACAACCACAACAAGACACAACAATCTACCAGGAGAGAGCTACCATACTACTGGAGGAGCAGAGGATCAATGAAGACCTACTAACTGCAGTACTACAAACTGAAGTATTTACTGCTCTGGCTACTTCCCCAGTCCTTTGAACACAGTGACGACAGATAACAGGTGTGTGAATGGCTGTTTGGGGGCTATTGTGATGGTGGTTACATGCATAAGAGTACGCATGGTATTTTTGGACATGCTAATTTTTGTTTGCACGCATTGGTGCTGAGAACACTTCCTCACTTCCCTGGAGGGGTGTTGGTAGTGTAATTGGATCACCTCTCCAAATCCCCCAGAAGGGGGGAGGTATCCTTTGTACACATACAATGCATCACTTGGGTGACGCTTCCATCAGAGGTCTTTGAACATGCATGTTAAAGTACTTCTGTTTAAGGGCCTGGAGAGGTACATTAACTTGTACATGTACTCTTTGTTACATGTATCCTTATAGATACCATCTACTGTTACATAATCCTGTACCTAGTATATGTACCCAGGACTAATTTCAAAAATGGTACCACCATGCTCTCATCTGGTGGCTACCAGATACAGGTACATGTATAAACCCTAACCCTGACTACCTACACAAAGGTTCAGGTAGATTTAATATTACTACATTTACATCGGAGGCTGTGCCTTAAAAGGTGACCATGTGCTATATTCATTTGAGTTGCACGCAACATGTTACCTATAGCTACGTGTGGTCACCTTATGCATGTACGTAGCTAAGTCATTTTATGCCCTACATGCAACTTTTTTGGCAAATGTTCTGTAGTGATTTTAGTAGTTACCTAAGTTTTGCATAGCAACCACATCCATTGTGTGGACAAGGAAACCACAAGCCAGCCCTATGCTGGTTTTGGGCCCTACTGGCCTAACAAGGGATAATGGTTCTGGGGCTATGCTAAAGCTTCATACATGTACATGTAGGTTGGCCCATGCCCATTTACTGTTTGCATTGGTTATCACAAATTATGGGCCCACTTCGTACATACATACGTGTATGGACACACCTCCCTTGACAATGTACATGTACTACACAACTATGATATACTGTTGGCCTACTGCCTATACAGTTGGTCTTCTCTGTATACATTTGGCCTTCTCCCTATACTGTTGGCCTAGGTGGCCTTCTCCCTATACAGTTGGGCTTCTCCCTATAGGTGACCTTCTCTCTATACAGTTGGCCTTCTCCCTATACAGTTGGCCTTCTCCCTATAGGTGGCTTTCTCCCTATACTGTTGGCCTTCTCCCTATACTGTTGGCCTTCTCCCTGTACTGGTGGCCTTCTCCCTATACTGTTGGCCTTCTCCCTATACAGTTGGCCTTCTCCCTATACTGTTGGCCTTCTCTCTATACAGTTGGCCTTCTTTCTATACTGTTGGCCTTCTCCCTATACTGTTGGCCTTCTCCCTGTAGGCCTACTGGTGGCCTTCTCCCTATACTTTTGGCCTTCTCTCTATACAGTTGGCCTTCTCCCTATACTGTTGGCCTTCTCCCTATACTGTTGGCCTTCTCCCTATACTGTTGGCCTTCTCTCTATACAGTTGGCCTTCTCCCTATACTGTTGGCCTTCTCCCTATAGGTGGCCTTCTCCCTATAGGTGGCCTTCCCTAAAGATTTTCATTCTTAGTATGCATGGCATTACATGTAGTACCTTGCTCTCATTACTGTCAACAGTAAGGCTCTCAACTGTAGTACTCCAAGCATACATGCAGCTTGCAACAAGTAGACAGGCAATAGAATAACCCTGGGGCTCACCAAAAATGTACATACATGTACATGTATTGACACAAGTAGTGCTGCATATCTGTTAACATACTATGAACTTCCAGGACACAGCTATTGTATCAACACTCCTTAGGACCAGGGGTTGTACATGTATTTGCATGGCATTGTGCATGAGATTTTCACTGTATGTACAGACCTAGAACTTTTATCATCACAGTCTGGCCACGCAACAAAATTCATGACATTGGGCCTTTGTTACTTTGTACAAACATCCAAATAAGATAGGATCAGCAGGTGTTTATGTACACACACACACACACACACACACACACACACACACACACACACACACACACACACACACACACACACACACACACACACACACACATCAGCTGAATGTGGGGGAGGAGGAGGCAGGAATAGGTAACATCTGCCAGTATCACTTAAGGTTTCCAGTCATGCATTTGCTACAGATGTTATATTTACATGTACAAGAAGCACACCATTACATGCATGTACTTCCTATAACATCAGGGATTTACCGCACCTACCCCCTGGTTTACACGTGGCATGTCACTTGCTGTTCTGTCAATTAATCCAGCTGGTTTGCAAACACGCCATTTAACTGTACATATAAAGGGAAGACTTCCTACAATAATACTGCAGCAATGCAAGTAGAACATGAATCCCTCAATTGTATTTAGCCAGTCAGACACTCAATGTTTTGGCATATACAAAGTGCCACCACAACCTGTACAAAAATGAATAAATAATACTTTCTCTTTTCCTCCTCCCTTCAATTTCCCTACCTCCCCCTCCATCTCCCTCCCTTAACTGTCGCTCCTTTTATCTCCTTTCCTCCCCTTATTCCCATTCACGCTGCCGGCCCCGTCTCTCATTTTATAGGGCATGTCAAATGAAGTACTATCCGGCTGAAAGGATTGTGTGTGAAACGAAAAAGGTAAGCTAGCTGGGTTTGCTTAAAAAAAAAAAAAACTAAAACAAAGTGAAAACTGAATAATACATATTTACATGTACAAGAAGCACACCATTACATGCATGTACTTCCTATAACACCTACCCCACCCCCTGGTTTACACGTGGCATGTCACTTGCTGTTTTGTCAATCAATCCAGCTGGTTCGCAAACATGCCTTTTAACTGTACATATGAAGGGAAAATAATACTGCAGCAATGCAAGTAGAATATCATAACTTTCATGAATCCCTCAATTGTATTTAGCCAGTCAGACACTCAATGTTTTGGCATATACAAAGTGCCACCACAACCTGTACAAAAATAAAAAAATAATACTTTCTCTTTTCCTCCTCACTTCAATTTCCTTACCTCCCCTTCCATCCCCCTCCTCCTCATCCCATCAATTTTCCTACCTCCCTTCACTCTCGCTCCTCTTATCTCCTTTCCTCCCCTTATCCCCATTCACTCTGCCGGTACCGGCTCTCATTTTATAGAGCATGTCAAATGAAGTACTATCAGACTGAAAGGATTGTGTGTGAAAGGAAAAGGTAAGCTAGCTGGGTTTGTTTAAAAATATATTTAAAAAATGAATAATACCATGCTTTCCAGAATGGAAGAATAGTTTATCTAGTGTTGTAAAGTGGTTAAGAAGACACTTACATGTATATTGGGTTGAAGAAAAGGATGTAAGTTATACTGTAAGTATGCAATATGTGTGTTCAGGTGTATTCTAGTAATCGCTAGCGTTTTTATTTCAGCTTAAATTGATTTTTTTCACATACAACGCTCACAAGCTGCAGGAACAATCAGAAGGAACAGTGTGCATGGATGTCACTATGGATGTAATATAGCATTGCTGTTGTGTTAACTTAACTGCAGGTGCCACAACAAAACACTGTTGTGCATGTACATGTTATCATGTTTCAAAAGATTCAACCACATGCGATGGCGTCCTAGGCTGGTTTGTTTCTCAGACACTCGATACCGCAGGATGCACTCGGATAGCTCACAACATCAACAACCATTCATTCATTATACTGAATCATACATGCAATCACATACACACACACACACACACACACACACACGTGATCCTATATCTCTCTAATCACTGAATGTTTCCGGACATGGTGACAGACCACCATCCCTTGGTGTCCATTCTCAACCCGGAAAAGGAATTACCAGCAGTGACGGCAGCACGGTTGCATTGGTATATGTGGTAGGCTAGCCCTGTCTTGATATCAGGTACAAGAGTACCACTCAGCACACAAATGCTGATGCACTTTCACGTCTCCCAGTGGTGGCCGACATGCAGATGGCACACATGGACGAGGAGGAAGGAGGGACATTCCCAACTACAAACCTTCCCGGTCGCAGTGGCAGAATTACAAAGAACAACAACAATTAAGGGACCTGGTGTTAGCAAGGGTGTTTCAGCCTATTCAGGAGGGATGGCCACCCAAAACTACAGAAGAGGTTATAAAGCCATGCTTTGAGTAGAGACATGAACGATACAGCAGTACAATCCTGTGAAAGGGTACAGGGAGAGGTATAGGCCTGTACCACTGTACACGGAGGAGGGGCACAGGCCTGCTCAGGGATACAGGCATGTTCAGGGAGGGGTACAGGGATACAAGCCTGGACAAGGGTACAGGCCCTGTTCAGGGAGGGGTACAGTGGGTACAACCCTGTACGGGGGAGGGGGGGGGGGGGGTGTACAGGCCTGCACAGAGGTACAGGCTTGTATAGGGGTGCAGGTCTGTACAGGGAGGGGTACATGGGTACATACCTGGACAGGGGTACAGGCCCGTACTGGGGGGGGGGGGGGGGGGGGGGGGGGGTGTACAGGCCTGCACAGAGGTACAGGCTTGTACAGGGGTGCAGGCCTGTACTGGGGGGGGGGGGGGGGGTACAGGCTTGTATAGGGGTGCAGGTCTGTACAGGGAGGGGTACATGGGTACATGCCTGGACAGGGGTACAGGCCCGTACTGGGGGGGGGGGGGGGGGGGGGGGGGTGTACAGGCCTACACAGAGGTACAGGCTTGTACAGGGGTGCAGGCCTGTACTGGGGGGGGGGGGGGGGGGGGGGGGGTACAGGCTTGTACAGGGGTGCAGACCTGTACAGGGAGGGGTACATGGGTACATGCCTGGACATGGGTACATGCCTGGACAGGGGTACAGGCCTGTACTGGGGGGGGAGGGGGGGGGGGGGGGAGTACAGGACTGTACAGTGGGTACAGGCCTGTACAGGGAGGGGTACAGGGGTACAGGCCTGTACTGGGGTGGGGGGTATAGGACTGTACAGTGGGTACAGGCATGTACAGGGGTGCAGGCCTGTACAAGGGTAACGGCGTGTACAGGGAGGGGTAGTGGCCTGTACAGTGGTACAGGCCTATAAAATTGTACAGGCCTGTATAATTTGGGGTACAACCAATTGTATTGATACATAGCAGTTGTTCATTCATGATGAACTCCGCATACAAATGTGCCCCCATTCCTTGCAAAATCTGCAAACTTTGTTTCTGAACCTGCACTGTTGAGTCCTCCACACCTGTTGCAAGCCCCTAGGCCTGATGCCCCTTCTTGGTGGTGCTGCCACTTGATGTACTTCAGTCTTGTTCCTGTTTTGTGACACTCTGCAACTGTTCTGCGCGTCTTTAGTCTCCCTTTCCGCTATTTTCGCTGGCAAAAGTGAGGTCTGCAGCTGCCTTTGTGAGGAGTCTCTTCTGTACCCCCTCGTCCCTCATACCAAAGAACACTCTGTCTCTCAGCGTCTCTGATAACGTCGCAGTTCTGCAAACTTGCTGCATACCACATATCACACTTTCTCCCTCTTTTTGTCCCGTTTGTGGAAGCGGAACCATACGTTCTGCGATGACTAGAGGTTTCGGCGCTACGAGTGTCGTTAAGGCTGCGACCAGTTGCTCGTACGTTCGGTCTTTCAATTTCTGGGGTGCTACGAGCGCTTGGAGCAGGCCAAATGT
The DNA here is from genome assembly GCA_949361645.1 of Spongilla lacustris. Lineage (NCBI taxonomy): Eukaryota > Metazoa > Porifera > Demospongiae > Spongillida > Spongillidae > Spongilla > Spongilla lacustris. The sequence goes on from OX442430.1 coordinate 4,560,363, forward strand.
AATACAGGCGAGTTTTCTGTTCGGCTTCCACCTTATTTGCCAGGAAGAAATGTTCTAGCCGCTCGACGTATTAACTCAACCAGTCTTCCGTTGACGCGTCATACTCCCCTGCCATCCTTCTTAGCTATCCCAGAGATCATATGATCTCTGGCTATCCCATGCACCCTCGTCGCCACTGTAGAGTCTCGATACCTCAGGATACACTCGGATAGCTCAGATCCAGCTACAGCCACTACGTGTAGGCCTACATCTCTTGTCTGAGCAGCCGGTCGAGGTAAGCAGCCTACTAGTAACAACATCGATCTGTCTTGCAGAAAACACAGACTCGAAGCTTTTATTACCCTAGTCTCGTTCCCAGACCCTATTTATTGAGAAACAAGGTAAATAGGGTCTGGTACAACGCGACCAAATTTCGGTTGCAAGCGCTGGAATCTCGGCGGCACCAATCAGATTACAGGTATGCGTGGAATTTTAATATTGGGCGTGTCTAGGTGCGCCGAGTGCACATATACATGGCTACGTGTACGCTTAGTGACAGTTGTCGAAGTCGAAGCGTTAGAGAGCTGTTGCAGTTTAGAACAAGAGGCAGCAGTCACGAGCATTAAGAGAAGAGATGTATTTGTGTCCCTTCCAACTAGTGTCTGAAATACAATCTGCTACGCCATACTTAATTCGCCTGCTGTTTGACACCATCAGGAAGACTAAGGGCTCGATTGTGATCGTTATATCACCCTTAATAGCTCTGATGAAGGATCAGGTTAGTTGGGCGTAGCCCGACCTTGAAGGTCAGGTATCAATCCCATCTGATAGCGTATGTGGGCTAGCGCTATTATCACATACATGCCCACATATGCTATCAGATGGGAACAAATCCAGGTACATTGTATACCGACCTAGCTACCTTCCGCCAATACTAGGTCGGGCTACGCCCAACGCGTACGTACGGTAGGCCTAGGAAGTGATAGCGGTGGCGAAAACGTTGAAGAAGAAGTTATACTATCAAGTGGATCTTTTTGGACTCAGGCGCATACTTCTGACCTTGAAATGCTTTTGTCCCCAATGTTAAATACTTTTGTCCTCCAGACTGGATAAGTTGTTTAGAGGGGAGGGTTGCAGACAGAGAGGCAGGCTTGACCTGCTAACCTTAGACAAAGCCCCCTTTCAACACACTATGTGCCTCTTATACTCTAAATCGCCGGATTTAGAATCCTTGTTTCTTCAGACGTTACATTCCAGAGTTAACTGTTTTTAATTAATGTTGAAGAATGTGTATAATTAGATTTCTTACGTAGCTCGTTACATTCCTTTGCAACCGAAATTTGTACCAGACCCTATTTACCTTGTTTCCAATAAATAGGGTCTGGGAACGAGACTATAGTTACCCCCGGCACGGGGCGGCACCTGGCCCACCACGCCCTCTGCTCGACTCCTGCTTTGCAAAATGCTTTATAATGGTCTCATTTTATTAACTATGGAATATCCTTGATTTTACTAAATATCTATGGCAACACATAGAAACGCCATTTAAAAATGGCGCCTTATTGCACCAAAACTGATTTACTATTTTTAAAAATGGTCCCCAAATTGTTCACGACAATATCCACTTTTTTTCATATATTATATTATTTGGATAGTTGTAGAATTGTTTCAGAGGGTGGCAAAAGTTCTAGCCCCCCTCTGTTCATCAGTTATAACTGATGGAATATCTTAATTAGCATGATTTTTTTCCATTTTCTGTACAAGTCTATGGAATATCATATTTTCAGAAATGGTCCCAGAATTTTGGACGATACAAGGTACAAAATTTGAAATTGCCTACATTTAAACATTATTTAGAGTAGTATTAGTGGGTGGCAAAAGTTGCAGGTCCGTTAGTTAAGTAAATAATAATCAAGTTAGTAAAAACGCCATACATTCTCTATGGAACGTACCGCGGAATGAAATCCAAAAATTTACAAACCGCAACTTTCGTGACCGTTGATTTCTCCATATGATAATGGATGAATAAAAATTAAAAAACAGAGCAAATTAAGGTTAAAGCAGTGTTTATTATTATTTTAAATCTATGAATTGTTTACTACAATCAATTGTGCCAAATCATGTTCTACTTAAGCTAAGACCCCTGAAATCTTCCATAGGTTTATGTGCATTTCTTAATTGCCACTTTTTTTCCTTCTAGCAAGAAAGTTGCAATAAAACCTCAAGGACTTGGTCATATTTTTCACTACGACAACCTGCCACCCCATGCAAAAGTCGAATTTATTAACAATCTGCTCCCAACTGCTTCAACATGCCTGACTTTATCATGAGAATTACACCGTAATTATCAACAATTTCAGTACCATCTGCATGGAACTTGCTATAAACGGAAATGATGGCTTCGGCAACATATGATGTTGATTCTGTTGTTCTGTGTCATTTCTTTTATATGTAGTCGCCGATAAACAACTCATTTACTGAAAATGATACTGTCAAATTATTGGTGGTTGATGCTCTGGGCGGGTATTGCTGACTGCCATACAAGTGCAAGTGACCTCACTGACCTGTCAGGGTGAAATGCAGGAGCCTTCCGAATGACATAAGTGTTGTCTAGTATAGAGGACTTAAGGAGGGGCAGTAAGTGAAGCCGAAAAGGCAAGGGAAGGGTGGTAAGTGAAGGAAAGGGAGGGGTAGTGGGTGAAGGGAAGGGTAGGAAGACAGATAGAGAAGGCAGTAGATAGTGTAAATGGCTATGAAATAAGCCCCTGGGGTTGCCCCCTCATTATGTTCACAGAGTAGCCTTCAGAAAGGACCATAGACAGTGAACAATGGCAGACCAAATGAATAATGCCAGGTATGACTAGATACAGTTGCTTTCCGTTCCGTGGCTGGGCACATCAACATGTACTTAAAAAAAAGGTGCAGATACATGTACAATGAGATGAACATGCAGTTGGATTGCTCTACAGATGAGAGGTAAAAACTATGCATTTAACTGAATAATGCACCTTATAAATAAACAACTCCCATTGACAAAACACACTTCACAGACATACACACACATGCATATGCAAAGAGATTGTGATAACTTGATCAGTGGACTGAGCACACACACACATACATACACATGCACACATTTGCACATACATGTACAAAGAGAATGATAACTGGAGAAGTGACTGCAGTCTGTTGTTTAGATGGTAGGTCTAAACATTCCAATGACATCACTAACATACACTCTTTCCAGGGCTGTTGCCGCCAATACAGTTGCAGTTTTAACTGGACCACTTTTCCCACTAGTGTCTCCATTTTTACAGGTACTGATTGGCCTTCAACAGATCCAGCGACTGGGGCTTCATTTTGCTGTGCTGCTTCGTCCCTCTTGTGCCAAATGGCTTCCAGTTCAGCTAGCATGTTAAATGATGAGGGAGTGGCCTGAGGTATGTAGGAAGAGAGAAGAGTGGTATGTACTGTTACGAGGCTGTTCACCAGCAAAGTAGAAGGGATGGAGGAAGGAGAGAAGGGGGAGGAGGATGATACAGGGCTGTAGCCAGATTTACGAGGGGGTCGGGGTCGGGGGTCGGATGTGTGTGAGTGAGTATACCATAGATTGAAGAATACCTGGATACGAAACGCGGAGATAATTAGAAATGATCCGCGTTTCGGCACGTGATACATTTGGTGTAAAATTAAACTTATAAAGAGATAGCCTACCAAGGGCCGAAACTGACTTGCCATAATACGAGCATAATACGAGCGATACAAGAGACGATTACAGACAGTAAGATACCGGAAACACAGGCCAAAACAGATCCTCTTAACGAGTTGCTTACAACTTCCGATACCGTTGGTCCGTTGTTTTCAATACATTTTGCTGTGGCCGGGTTACGTTCGGCTATTCTAGCTTGTCTACATCACCCAAGAATAAAAGCACATTCAGCTAGAGAGAGAGCTTACAGATGTTTCAAACAGGCACGTTTGATGGAATTGCCGCCTATTTGGAAACGCTTTTTCTGTGTCATTGGTCTGCAGTCGGATCATCAATCGTGCTTACAAGGCATTTGTTCAATCAGCTACTACACAACTTTAAGTACTATAAGTGCATTCCCTACAACTGATCATAGTAACTGCGTAGATGTGTCTAAGTGCTATATAGCTTGCACTGACCGTGCAAGAGATGTACCGAAACATATATCGGTCCAGGGACGATTTAATGAAAATAACCCGCACAACTATAACTTCTATAAGACATTTGCATAACGTTGGTCCACCTTTGGTTGTATGCGTTCCACAGAACAACTCTTTCTGAACATTGAAAAACAAATTTGGACTTTGTTGCATGTGTCTGACTCACACACTATGTTCCGAAACACGGTGGGTCCGCGACCTGTTCACCAGGCAGTTGTACACACATGCTAAAGCCCCTTACAACGGCTATACGTTCGTTCCACAGAGGGAATAGCATAATGCTTTGTTTTTAGAAATGAATAGTTGGAAGCATCTCTAAGCTGAGATATATGTTCCGAAGAGGCAAAAATGACAGATACGGTACCTACGTAGAGTGTGCTCAGTGATTTGCATGAACAATAGTTACTAACCTGGAAAGCAAGATCAGTGGGAGTACGAAGAATGCCTAAGATCTCGATTTTTCTCTTAAACAGCAGTGAAAGTAGGGGGGAAAGCGTAATCTACAAAAGGGTTAACCGAAACACAGTTCACTTGAAAGGGTCCGCCGCCTACAATTGACAATTCAATGGATCACGTGACGGGTTTCGTATCCAGGTATTCTTCAATCTATGAGTATACTTAGAGAGACCCTATTCTAAATGCAGACAAATTGTGCTATTAAAACAGTCAGTAGTACCATTGAAATCACGCGCCAAATATTTATCAAATAACATTTCATTATTGGAACATAGCGGGTCACGTCACTTGTGACCTTCATTACAGAAGGGGAGTAAGGGGAGGAGGGAAGATGGGAGGATAAAGAGGAGAGAATTTTTGTAATCTATTTGTTTGGATCACCTGCTCATCAAGTTCTCCTTCCCTCTGGCATCGTGGTGATGTCATACATCTGTTGTGGATAGCTGCTTTGGCATACTGACCCAAGTATCTGGTGTCAACCAGCTGTTGACAACACTCTTGTAAAGAGCCTGCAGCTGTTGGTGCTCCACGGCACACAAACTTGGGAGCAGCTCTGGATGGGGGTACTGCTGACTGCCTTAAGGGTGAAATGCAGGAGCCCTTAGAATGACATCAGTGTGGTCTAGTACAGAGGACTGCAATGGATCTAAGGAGGTAGTGAGCGAAGGAAAGGGAAGGGGGACAGATAGAGGAGGTAGTAGGGAGTTGCTGTGTAGTAAGCCCCTGGGATTACCCTCTCATTTTGTTCACAGAGTCGCCTTCAGCAGGGACTATAGACAGTGAACAATGGCAGACGGAATGAAGTATGACTAGTAGATGCAGTTGGTTTCCGTTCCGTGGTGCCAGAAGCGTGGAGACGGACGAGTGGTAGGCCTATTCGATAAATCCGACTGTACCCGTCACCACAACCCGGTGAGATCCTTCGATATCAATGGTAGCTGCGAGAAATAAAGCCCGGAATCAGAAGGAGATGCATAGAGCTGAATTGGAAATATGGGGATCGAAAGGGGGGTGGTCTTTCCTTACCAGAAATAGACGGTAACCATAGCAGAAACTTATGTTTCGTAATTAAAACAATTCATGATGGTATCGATGTTCTGAAAGTAGACAAGTTCTAAAACTGTTGTGTATTCTCTTTGTAGAGCACTGCACTACAAACATACCTTGGGAATATTTTAATTTTAATAAAGATTCGTTTAATATTTAGAATGAATTAATAAGATACGTTCAATGGATATGCGGTAAGATCACAGGCTGTGGTCAGATACGTATAATAGGATATGCGGTAAGTTAGAAATTCCGCGCAGCACAAACGAACAATGCAGCGCACAGCACTATGGTCTAGTGGTGGTGCGGTGTTTCTACAGAGGGCGTTGTGATAATTTTGGCACGAATAACATTCCATAGGTCGCGCACTAAGACAGTTGCGCCACGCACTACTTGAAGTTTGCACCGCGCACTAGTTGAGGTTTGCACCGTGCACAGCGCACTAGTTGAGATTTGCACCGTGCACTAGTTGAGATTTGCACAGCGCACTAGTTGAGGTTTGCACCCAGCACTAATTGAGGTTTGCACCCAGCACTAATTGAGGTTTGCACCCAGCACTAGTTGAGGTTTGCACCCAGCACTAGTTGAAGTTTGCACCCAGCACTAGTCGAGAATTGCCCTGCGCACTGATATATGCAAACTATGGGAGGGCGAATTGTTTGGTTACGTCACTATCTATTAAAGCGGCTATTAACAAACAGTTCGAAGTTCTAATGTTCTCATGCTGCACCGAAACGATCCAGAGGTCTTTTGTTGCCTCCAATATACTATAATATATACACCGTACTTTTGTGATCTGCACCCTTTCCGTGCCGTGGATGCAACAATCGTTAACCCCGCGGGTTAGAAATTCACATTTCTCCACGTACGAGTGTTGAAAACGTGTCAAATTCGGAGTGTGCATAGAGGAGTCCTGTAGCTATTGATTTGTTCTGTTCGTTAGTTTCTGAATCATCCGTTACTGAGATACAGTTGAGCAAACTACAGGCACATTTTCCCGCTTGATTCGCGCCAATGATATCATCACCGCCTTCCCATTCACTGAGCGGGACGCGATTTGCCAAAATCATTGGCGCGAATCAAGCGGGAAAACGTGCACGTAGTTTGTTCAACTGTATCTCCGTAACGGATGATATATAAATTAACGAACAGAACAAATCAATAGCTATAGGACTCTTCTATGTGCTATCCGAATTTGACGCGTTTTCAACCCTCGTACATGGAGAAATGAAGAATTCTAACCAGGGGGTTAACGATTGTTGCATCCACGGCACGGAAAATGTGTAGATCACAAAAATCGATTTTCACACAGAGAAATGGTGTGGGAACACGTGTACGAAATTTGAAAGGAAAACGTAGTACCATCGCAAAGATGTGTCGTTTAGTACAACGTGCAATTGTTATAGTGATAAATTTATAATTTATAACCCCACAAGCCCGATTTTGCTGGACACTGTCCCATACATATGCGTGCTATAATGTGGCCTTGGGTTTGTGTGCAGTCTTCATGGTGCATGCAGCCCTACTGGCAGGACAGGTAGCTTCTGCAGGACACTCGAGGGGCAACACTGAAGACCCGGTTATCAGTAGCGGATCCGATGGATTATACCTCCCGCTATGTATATACGCTAAAGAAGGCGTATACATGTAGCGGAGATGTAATCCCGTCCGCTGTTGCAGCGCTAGGGATGGATTACAATCCACCCGCTGCTCCCGCTACGCTAAAGCAAGCCAGAGATGATACAGATATCTCTCAGCAAGCAAATAGCGGTGATGTAATCCATCCGCTGCTGCTAACTGGTTCTGGGGCCGTGACTAGACTTGAGAATGCATGGATCCGTACCGAGCAGTAAAACATTATCATTTTCGCTCCCAAGTGCGGGTAATACCGTGTGTGCTGTGTAAGATATTTTAAAATCATAGCTTCGTATAAAAATTCCACAACTTTTGCGCTTCCTAGGGGTATCCTATATGCTATATCCACCCCTTGACGGGGTTGTTTGGTTTAAATCGCTGATTGAACTGGAGAAGTAGGCGTCGGTTACCCGACTTTATAAATGACTTCGTGGATAAGGAGCAAAAGAATATATCGTTACGAAATTTGCTATGTATGTCCATGGATGGTAGATTAATGCATAGTGCTAAAGGCTTTATACTTGCATTGCGCTACAGAGAAATGCGATGTTTTGTGGCTACATCAAAATTACCGCGCGGGTACCGTTTGTGTCTTTATTATAAACCACGGTTTGTATTTCAGTGAATACGGTATGCGTTCATTGTACGAGGCTGCGGAACGATGGATGACATCATTCGCTATGCTGTAATTCAATTAATTATGCCGCCAAGTATAGACATTTTTGCTTTTAATTGCTGTCTGCACACACACGCATGCACACACAACACACACACACACACACACACACACACACACACACACACACACACACACACACACACACACACACACACACACACACACACACACACACACACACACACACACACACACACACACACACACACACACACACACACACACACACACACACACACACACACACACACACACACACACACACACACAGCTCCATGGTATCATTGAGTTCGGTGCGCGCTTTTTTTACGGCATTAGACCTTGGAAGCTCTGAGAAAAGCATGGAAAGTTCGTGGTAAAACTTGTCGCTTACTCCGAATCTATCTAGCAAATACAAAACCCTTAGATTTGCCTCGGTGCTGTCGGAGTTGTCGATATCAGTGGTTCCTGATAACAGAGGCATAGTTAGAAGTTTTCCAGTGGTGGTATGACACCTAAGTAAGTCAGGAGTAATCCCGTATGATGGCAAGAATTCCAACGCTCTACTTGTGCAACTAACTACATCTTGTACTTTCATTCAAGCGTGCCTGTTGCTTACATCGTCTAATTTACCTCCTTTGTTACAATACTGTGAATCAAGCGTTTCGTGTACTTCAGTCAGCTTCTGCCTCACTAACATTAGCTGATCTTGCAAATCTTCAACCATAGCATCGGCTTCGGCCAATAAGTCGATCGCTACGTTTCGTTCTTCAACAAGCATGGTAGTAGGAAACAAGTTCAAACAACTCACCTCTATGAATTGTAATGATTGTGGAGCCATCCTCTTTGCACCCCTCGTTTAGAGGCAACACTCAGCGATCTGCGATACAATTGTGTCTCTAAACGTGTTGCGTCTGGGTCGAAAGACATGATATCGTCCTCAATACGTTCATTTAATAACGCCACGACGCTTGTATCGGTGCTCCGTGAATTTGCCCAGTCTTCTAGCAGACGATTTGGTATCGATGCAGATAGTATACCATATCAAGTTCAGTGGACCCCACCAATAGTGTCTCCAACGGAGGTAGCACATCTTTCGAAAGCGTATAGCTTCTTCGGCTGGTAGCTGGTTGCACGTTCTCTTCCAATTCCATGTAGATATATGGTTGTCTTCACAAAGCGAAAGCTAGATTGAACGCGAGGATACAAATACCATGTACGAGGTATATAGCATGTAACGACCAGTGTACTGTACAATAATTAACCATAACGTTTAATAATTTCATGCTGCACAACCTACAAAAGTGCATTTTGAATCATCTGTGTATGTGGCAAAAATTAGCACCATAGTAGAAGTATATGGCCAGATGATTTGGCTTTTAGGATCTGCCTTGGAAACTTGAGTAGCGGGTCTACACGGCGTGCTATAAGGGAGAAACGCTTGATAAATGCACCATCCTCCATTCAATGTATGTATTTCATAAAACCCAGTTTCGAATTAGCTGTGTGCACATTTTGGCAGAACAAAATAATACATGAAGATGCATTCAGAGTACCTATATCACTATTTGGCCTGGAAACATAGTTACGGGTCTCCAGCAAAGAATTGTACTCATTTGAATGCAAATCTCCATAGACGTTCCATACTTCATTATTTTATGTCCGCTATTTCTGGCCATGCAGCATCCTTGGACTGGGGGTGTTATATTCTAAGAGAGCTTTCACACCCATCAGACCCTACCCTGTCACTCCAACCTTATCCCTCAACTGCACACACATACACTGATCTTTGGCTTCGGCAAAGCTCCCCTCCTCCCTCACCATCTCAGAAGGCCACACACCCGAGGAGGGTGTGGTGGATGGGAGCATGTTCAGCCCCTCCCACCAGGTCAAAAGGCACAAGTTGGAACACAAACACAAGAAGAGGCACAAACATAAGGAGCACAAGGATGACAGGCATGGGGACCAGAGGGGGGAGGAATCAAAGGTCCACAAGGAGGAGTGTCAAAGGGAGGAACAAAGACACAAACACAAGCACAAGCACTCCAAAGACACACCTCAGCACAAGGAGAACTATAATGGATCTAACACCTCATGGGAAGGGGTCACAATTTGTTAGTAGGTTCGATGCTGAAGAGCTCTCTCTATTTCTTCTGCATGTGCTTTACAATCGGCATTTCTAAGGATGCGCAAAAAGTGTCTCCAGGTTGTATGCTTGCAACCTCTACGGGCCAGCCAACGTCTGATGGCCTCGATAAGGCACTTGTCAGGATCATTCATTTGAGCCTGTTTGATGGTCTCACACTCGTTGTGCTCAATGTCAAGAAATATGGCTAGCTTCTCCCAGTCATGAGAAAGCCTGGAGTATGCACGCAGAGTCTTGACCTCTTTGGAGCCTGGTAATTTGTATTTGATCAGATGGAGGCCCTTCAGTGTCACCACCTGACCTATAGAGAGGGGGAGAGTGTCAATAATCTATGGATAAGATGATTCACAGCAGTGATGTGCACACTGACACGTACTAAGGTAGTCCACACCAACGGATTTGGCCTCTGAAACTTTAGTACCTTATACGGTAGAAGGGAAAGCTAGGGTTAAGTGCGTATATGTGCTGTGGGCCTCCTCACTGACTTTGCAGGCTGTCAGCAGATTTGAAACTGGGCAGAGATGGCAATATTATTTGAGGAGCACAAACGCTTGTTCTTAATTGCTGCCTATGGCTATTATCTGCAGCGGAGGCTGCTGAGTGTCTTCGGATGTGACCGGGTGGACGAGCATGGTTTGATATGTGTGACGGTGGCCGTCCGTCATGAGGTGGAGGGTTCTGAGAGGTTTCAGAAAGTGCGGCATGTTGCACTGGTTTCTGTGAGAATAAAGGTTTCTCCATTTTCTCTCGTGCCTCGCGTACGACTTCTTTACTTTTCAGTGGCTCATTTTCTGCCGTAGTTTTCCACATCTCCTTCTCAACTTCCATCATATCTGTGTTCTGCTTTCCAACAGTTTCTACTTCGTTTTCTTTACCCAAACTATGCTTACTTAACCTTCTGCGCAGTATCTCCACTTCCTTTCGTGCCTGCCCTGCCTCGAACTCGACTGCTACTCTTTTCATTCGCTCATTTTCTGCCTGAGCTTTCCACAGGTCAGTTTCCACATTAGCCTTTTCTTTTTCGAGTAGTGCCTTCTCCACTTCCTTGTCCTTGATAGAGTCTTCTAGTTTTTTCATACTTGACTTCAGCTGAATCAGCTCTTCCTCCAAATGGTCGACCCTTATCTCAAGTTCGCAGTTCTTTTTGCGTAAGTCCTCTAACTGCTGCTTAGAGTACTCGAGCTCAGCATTCAATCGATCTACCTCTTTGCACTTTTCCTCGTATTTTAACAGCAGTTCACGTTCGCGATCGCTCATCTCCTCTTGCTCAATTGATTGAATTGAACGATCGTTAGTATATATATGCTTGCATCAACCGATGCATGGATATATATGTATGTAAAAGATTATACATTGCCTACATGATGTATGAATTGACTCAAGAGGTGGGGGGCGCACATTGTAATTAATGAATTTCAGTAGCAAGTAACAGCTGACCTCAGCTGAGCCAGAAAATAAAAAAATGAAAGCTAACTCAAACACTGTACTCACTTTCCTGGCAATGTCCAGTCGATGTGCGCAATTGACAATCCGCTTTATAAGGTCACGCAAGGATTATAAAGTCCAGGGGCGGATCTACCACGGTTCACCCGTATGCCCTTGAAACCCCCCAGTTCATCCAAGCATTAGTGTTACGGATTTGTGCGATCCATCGATTGCGCTGCGCCATCGATGGGCCGGATCCATTGATTGCGTATGGCGCGCCGTAGGGGAGGAGTGGGTTAGTTGAGCAACTGGGTTAGTTGAGCCACCCCCTGTTTTAGCCCCATGAATAAACATAATTGAATTATGTTAACATATATTGGCATTAAGTGTTATGACTAAATTTTTGTCCTACTTTAGGATTTTGTTTTAGTATTCATCAGAATGTGAAATTCAAAAATAAGAATTTTGATGATCAAAGTGAAATTCTGTTTTTGCGGTTTGTGCCCTCATAATTTCTACACAATGACTATATTCTTGTTTCAGTCTTGGGTGTTTGAAAGTACATCTATGCAGCTATATTTATGTTTATAATGAATTCTCTATACTTTGCTTCCTTTTTATACAACTTAGCTAGTTACAGGAAAAGTTAGTAGTGGGGTTAGTTGAGCCATTTGCTAAGGAGGATAGTTGAGCCATATGCTTTAGCTGCAATTGTATGGCATTAAAATGATTTATTGATTTATGTAACAGAAATAGTGAGCTATGCCTATTTGGCTATGCAGCAATCTCAGAAGCATTCTGTTTTTATTTCTAAAAGGAAAAATGACTATAAATCACGTTAAAAACACTTGCTGATCAATTTCAAGAGCTGTCGTTGAAAAATTGTCATGCATTAGTGTATGAATTTGCTTTGATCAATGATTTGACAACGTAAGGCCTAGGCCTACTTATGTTAGCAATTATTGTGCAATGCAACTAACTTTGGCTGAAGGCAGCATATGGCTCACCTGACCCATGTACCTGGCACAACTAACCCACTTGGCTGGGTTAGTTGTGCCATTTGACACCTGTTGATTTTTAATAATGTCCCTATTCTCACGTACATCCCCAGTCTCTAACATTCCTACGACATGTACCCAAGTGATGCCCCTTTACATCAGACTATTAACCTCAGCTTAATACCAAACCTCAGAGGCAGTATAAACCTAAACCTAAAAAGTGGCTCAACTAACCCACTCCTCCCCTACTGGACAAAATTGATGGCTTGTAATCATCGATGTTTTCTAGTCCATCGATCAGGACAATTGATCGACCTATTGAGGAGCGATGGACCGCCGATCGTGCTCACATCGTTCGAAGGTTAATCGATCGATCCGAAAAGTCAATTGATCGTAAAAATCACTGATCGATGGCATTTATTTTTATTTTTAATTTTTTAAAAATTATTTTTTTATTTTTTTATTTTATTTTTTATTTTAATAATAATGATACATAATATACAGTACCCTACATTTTCATAAATAAGTATATAACATTTAAAAATAAAACAAAACAATTATCTATTGTGCAGGTAGATGGGCTTCTCTTGACACCAGGTCAAGAGGAGGTTATGGACTAGAAAGCTTCGAGGATTACAAGCCATCAATTTTGTCCAGTAGGCTACGGCGCCATATGTATCGAGGTGGCTTGAAATACTACGCAGGCAATATACGATGATTGCGCAATTCTATAGCAGTGCGATCGATTGATTGTGCAAACCCAGCAATTGCGCAATCGGTCGATTGCGCAAATTCTATAAACCCAGCACTTGTGCAATCGGTCGATCGCGCAATTTTTATAGGTGCGCGCGCGATCGATCGATAGGTGCGCAATCAATGGATCCATCGATGGCGCAGCGCAATCGATGGATCGCACAAATCCGTAACACTAATGCTTGGATAGACTTGGGGGTTTCAAGGGCATACGGGTGAACCGTGGTAGATCAGCCCCTGCATGGACTTTATAATCCTTGCGTGACCTTATAAAACGGAATGTCAATTGCGCACATCGACTGGACATTGCCAGGAAAGTGAGTATACAGTGTTTGAGTTAGCTTTCATTTTTTTATTTTCTGGCTCAGCTGAGGTCAGCTGTTACTTGCTACTGAAATTCATTAATTACAATGTGCGCCCCCCACCTCTTGAGTCAATTCATACATCATGTAGGCAATGTATAATCTTTTACATACATATATATCCATGCATCGGTTGATGCAAGCATATATATACTAACGATCGTTCAATTCAATCAATTGAGCAAGAGGAGATGAGCGATCGCGAACGTGAACTGCTGTTAAAATACGAGGAAAAGTGCAAAGAGGTAGATCGATTGAATGCTGAGCTCGAGTACTCTAAGCAGCAGTTAGAGGACTTACGCAAAAAGAACTGCGAACTTGAGATAAGGGTCGACCATTTGGAGGATGATCTGACTCAGCTGAAGTCAAGTATGAAAAAACTAGAAGACTCTATCAAGGACAAGGAAGTGGAGAAGGCACTACTCGAAAAAGAAAAGGCTAATGTGGAAACTGACCTGTGGAAAACTAAGGCAGAAAATGAGCGAATGAAAAGAGTAGCAGTCGAGCTCGAGGCAGGGCAGGCACGAAAGGAAGTGGAGATACTGCGCAGAAGGTTAAGTAAGCATAGTTTGGGTAAAGAAAACGAAGTAGAAACTGTTGGAAAGCAGAACACAGATATGATGGAAGTTGAGAAGGAGATGTGGAAAACTACGGCAGAAAATGATCGACTGAAAAGTAAAGAAGTCGAGCGCGAGGCACGGGAGGAAATGGAGAAACCTTTATTCTCACAGAAACCAGTGCAACATGCCGCACTTTCTGAAACCTCTCAGAACCCTCCACCTCATGACGGACGGCTACCGTCACACATATCAAACCATGCTCGTCCACCCGGTCACATCCGAAGACACTCAGCAGCCTCCGCTGCAGATAATAGCCATAGGCAGCAATTAAGAACAAGCGTTTGTACTCCTCCATTAACATTGCCATATCTGCCCAGTTCCAAATCTGCTGACAGCCTGCAAAGTCAGTGAGGAGGCCCACAGCACATATACGCACTTAACCCTTTCCCTTCTACCGTATAAGGTACTAAAGTTTCAGAGGCTGGTGTGGACTACCTTGGTTAGTGCATACGTGTCAGTGTGCAAATCACTGCTGTGAATCCTGTTATATATCTTATCCATAGATTATTGACAAACTCAGTTATACAATCTGCTTGCACTCTCCCTCTCTCTATAGGTCAGGTGGTGACACTGAAGGACCTCCATCTCATCAAATACAAATTACCAGGCTCCAAAGAGGTCAAGACTCTGCGTGCATACTCCAGGCTCTCTCATGACTGGGAGAAGCTAGCCATATTTCTTGACATTGAGCACAACGAGTGTGTGACCATCAAACAGGCTCAAATGAAAGATCCTGACAAGTGCCTTAACGAGGTCATCAATAATTGGCTGACCCGTAAAAGTTTGAAGTGTACAACCTGGAGACACTTTTTGCGCATCCTTAGAAATGCCAATTGTAAAGCACATGCAGAAGAAATAGAGAGAGCTCTTCAGTATCGGCATATCAGTGACAATTAGCTTTAAAATCAAACCATTTTTTATTACGTGCAATTGATGTTCTACTATTAAATTGTGACCCCTCTCCATGAGGTGTTAGATCCATCATATTTCTTTTTGTGCTTGTGTCTTTGTTCCTCCCTTTGCCACTCCTCCTTGTGGACCTTTGAATCGCTTTGATTCCTCCCCCCCCTGGTCCCCATGCCTGTCTCCTTGTGCTCCTTATGTTTGTGCTTCTTCATGTGTTTGTGCTCCAACTTGTGCCTTTTGACCTGGTGGGAGGGGCTGACCATGCTCCCATCCATTACACCCTCCTCGGGTTTGTGGCCTTCTGAGATGGTGAGGGAGGAGGGGAGCTTTGCAGAAGCCAAATATGTAGGTATGTGCAGTTTGATGGATAAGGTTGGAGTGACAGGGTAGGGTCTGATGGGTGTGGTAGGTGGGAGGAGTTGGGGTCCATCTGCTGATAACCCAGGTAGTGTAAGTCATTGTGACACCAAAGGTGCAGTCTGTAAGAAAAGGAATGAGGCCACACCCTTCACACACACAGCCTGCAGTATTCCACATACCCCTCAGTACACACACCACACATTCACAGTGCACACATCCCTCAATGCACACCATCTGTTCAATGCTAATCTGTCCAGCAAGTGATGCAGTACCACCACCTATATGGAGATGCCCAAAAGGTGTGTACCAATAACTATATGTAAGCTGATGTAGCAATTAAGTTCTAAAGGTCAATAGATAAACATGCACACATCAGTTACCCTGTATAACACACATGATACTAACAACCTTTTATTTAGCTACGACAAGCATATGCATGTACATATGTACAATTGATGATTCAATTTGTGAAGGGTGGATCTGTTTAGGGTCATCCATTGGAGCTATGTTATGTGTGTGTGTGTGTGTGTGTGTGTGTGTGTGTGTGTGCCAATTTGCATAAAAAATCCATCTTTCAGGTGTGATGCCTTCCAGAGTACCGCACCGATACATTAAAGGCACCCACATCTCGTCCTGCAAAGATGCTTTTTTGATAATCTGTTTTGTGATGTACCGTACGTGGCTTTACTACAGTGACAACTCGGTAAACTGTCAAAGTATTGATAGCGGACCTTTTGGTTTTTAAGTTTCCCGGCCCAAAACTTGACTCACCCAGATTATACGCGGATGCGGTATTAAAGACAAATAAGTGGACCAGATTTCTTTTGCAAATGAAAAACGAGAGATAAATTTAAAAAATCGACTAGATACAGATTAAGTCCATTTTCATGTACTTTGTTTCAATACATATAAATGTACATCTTCTCATGTGTCCAGTGTCCATTTTCACTATTTTACCCTTACTGCTTGTATTTCTCTGTGCTTCAGGATCAATGATTTCCTATATGAACATAATGAACATCAGTATATAGGTCTGCATAGTTATGTGCTACATCAATTACATACAGTCCATTGATATAAAGCATCCTGCATGTGGATCTTGTGTACCATTTGTACATGCATTGCATCTTACCAGTATTATATATACATACATATTAGCATGGATGGTATACTGCAATTATAATAGTTTTGAATAATGACTGGGCGGCTTGGCATGCATCACCAACCCTACTTCTGGGGGGGGGGGGGGGGGGGGGGAGGGGGGGGAGTATGCAGAAATCAGTGGTCACCAGTAAAAGTGATGGTGTTGGAAAGACATCCTGTAGCATCTGTGTTAGAGGTAGTGTGGAATACACTAAGCCACTCCTGGCAGAGAAAAAAATTAGGGGAACTCTTGTTGAGAAAAGAATCGCATAGTTACAAGAAACAAGTTTTGGTAGGATCCTATATACAACTATAACAGTCCTACAATTTGCAAATAGGCTTCTTCATTTGGAATTACAATTGTTAAACTGAATAACTGGCTGCTTTAGCAGTGTTGTATCGCAAGAAATGAAATAGCTTTATGGTCAGAAGGCTTATCCAGTTGGTTGTCTTTGTTGATGTCAATGAAGTTTGCTTGGAGGACTGGGTGTCTTTGGGTAGGTTTTGTCGAAATTTTATATAATCTTGTAGGGCAGCATCTCCAGTGTCTTTGCATTTATTACTAATATTCTCACATGTCTTTATGCCTTCTGGCTTGCCATTGTGTGTTTTTGCGGTAAAAAAGATGTGGCCATATACATATATATGCATCATCTGAGGGTAAGTGCAGGCACACATGACACACTGACCTTAAAAAGATTGATTCCCTCCAGTAGAAACAAATGGTCGCCTATCCTCGTCTTAGAGGTGTACATCTATTAGATTGCAATACATGTACATATATATTTCATTAAACAGATTGAGAATTTCCCACCTATGGGAACACACGATCGCCAAAACTTCCTTGGATAGGTGTGCATCTACACTGTATAAGAATGCAATGCATACATATGCCATCTGAGGGTAAGTGCAAACTCATGACACATTGACCTTAAATTAACTCATTGGTTCCCTCCAATAGAACCATATGGTCATCAGCTGCAGTTTCCCTCGGAGAGTTTGGCATCAATAAGAATGCACCTTTGAAATACACTGAAACAACCCTACCCCTATTATCTATGAGACACAAATCATAATCTCTGGATAAGCTTGCAACTTGATGTGATGCAATACGCCCAACTAGTTTAGCGGTCAGTATAGACACATGAGGACTGCCAGAAAAACAGCAATGAGAAGTTATCGCCAAATCCAAGTGACCACCACACTCGTACTCACCACAGCAGCTGATTTCATTGGGAATTCAGTTAATGGAGGGGCGTATGGACCAAAGGAATCAAATGATGCAAATAGTAACGTATGTGAACATGAAATGTTATTGTAGATAGCTAATTTCATAAAATATTACTTATAGTATAACAACTAGGCTATGGATGTTAGAAAATAAATCCATGTTGCATGTTCAAGCACTGGACCACATCATTAATACCAACCTACAGCTAGTGTGACTTAAGGTGTACATTATAGTAAAAATATAATAATAATAATAATGTAATTCGTGCATGGGGGAAAGTCGAGGTTATTTTTGATTCCAAAGTGATTGAACATTGTAACATATATGCATTTTCATTGTTGACAATGCAATACATAATATAAATAGATAAGCTAGTAAATAAGGACCCAGATATTAAGTTAAAAATGCGGGATACGGCCATGCATGAAATTTGGTTGGTACACAGCCCTCTGAAGCTGCAAGGACTACGTATGTGGTATTTCACATTGGTTGGTGGAATGAGGATCTGCTTGCTTCTTCTAATGTACATCACAGCAGACCTCAGGAGAGCAAAGGAAACACATACAGCCAAACAAAAAAAAAGACGCAAATTGATTTCATGCACAAGTAATCTGTTATTGCATATCTGTACCAAACTGTCATACGTTTTTGTACAAAAATTTAATTTGACTCTTTTTTTTTTTTTTTTGGCTCTACATCTTAACCAGCCCAAGAGTGTGTTGTAAGGAAGTTTTCTTGTGTGGGAAAGCAAATGTGCTAGTCGCTTATAAAACGTATAGTTGTGATGCCTCCAGATGTAGATATATGCCTAGGGCTTATAAACGTAATTAGTACCTTGCACCAACACCATTCATAAATGGCTTGAGCTTGGAACCTTAGATATAGGGCATGCATGCATGAATAGTTTATCCCGCCCATGATCCAGGAATATAAGCAGGGCAGTAGAAGCTGATGCAGGGGAAAGAATGGGGTTTAGGGATCCACCCAACAGTGTATGACTCTCAAGAACAAGAAGGTTCAGTTGCATCAAAAACCGATTGGACACTACAGTGAAAGGGGAGAGCGAACTATTATTAGGAAGTACATGCATATGATGCTCTATTTGGCGCACACTACAAAATGGTGCATGTAAGCATCAACTTTTCCAGTGCGTGCTGCATGCATTGCAGGACGGGCATGATGCGTCAGTAGTATAAGAAACTTTATTTCATGCAGGAATACATTAAACAGAATTAAGTAACAATCAGTGAAATGGGTACAGTCGTATACATGCATGCATGCATGTAGAAAGGACACTGTGCAACTATGTTAACTTTGCATGCAGGTTGCTGACAAGAAATTTGAAACCAATCATCGAATGACTTCAGCCTATCACCCACAATCTAATGGATTGTTTGAAAAAAATAATAAGATATCTCATACATTTCCGTTTCATGTTGCAACTGTGCTGAATATGTTTTTTTGTTATATAATGCATAACGTAATAATTATGAAACAGATCACTGCAAAAGTGTGTGAATGATAGTGATGATAGGCATCAACAACGTTATCACATCGATCCAAGGTAACACAGCAGGTTAGTTCAATTTGAATGCAGAGTTGTATAACTGCAAAGATTGACATGATACACATGCATAGCCTATAGGTTAAAGCTAACATAACCAAGGAAACAGCCAATAATCTCAGGGCAAAGGCAAAATTGATGCCAAATCTAACATATCAGTGGGAGACAAAGTTCTGGTATGGAATAGACAACATGCAGGAAAGCCAAAAGGGAGGAAAGTTCACAAAAATAATATTTGTAGCCTTTTACTGTAAAAACCATATCTGAAAAAGGGGTAAATTTCAGTACATGCATTGCAGGTTTGTATTAATACAAGTTTAATTGATACAAGGTAGATCTGATTAATAACTAAGAACTTGAAGACAAGCCAATCAATCAGGAACATAAAGAAATACTAAGAGCTGTATAGTCCCTAAGGAAAATTCCACCCTATCTCAATATGTAAGGCATGCAATACTGTATGGATAGAATACTAAATATTCTTCAATTGTCTTCAGTGAGATGAAGGATATGGCCAAATCTGTTATGAAAATTAGGTTTGTTTTCCTACTAAGGATGCATAAAGCAAATCATTCCATCAGTATTAACCTTTTTTGTTATCCAGATAAAAATGATCTGTAAATGTACACCAAAATCATTCTTTTGATCATGATCACAAGAAAATAGCATTACCACCTACCAATAACCATTACTATCAGCACTGAGGCAAAGTATCTGAAGCTCTATTTTTCAAGATGGCCAATAAATAGTATCTTAGTAGTGTGTGAGTGTAAGATGGTTTAAAGATCATTCAAATCATAATGTATTATATCACAACATTAGAGGCAGTCCAACACTTGTTGTTTGAACTTGCAATACCTGAACGTTTCAGGCCCTCAAGCAAATACCCCATGTCCTCTACCACGACGTACATATACATGTAAGGATGTCAAAATCATTTGAGATGGCAAATAGGAATTTGTGTACTAATTATTTACATTGTAGCTGTAATCATCAAGCTGCTACAAAAGAACAACCACAGAATCCGTCATGCATTACATGAAAAAGCTGATGTCGTGAAAGAACTTCTCTCATGTGTTAAAAAAATTGTTTTTATATATTTTTTCAAGTGTGTACATGTACATTAATTTATACAGGGAAAAAACATGTCAAATCTTATTGTTGATTGTGAGAACGAATTTACAATTGACATATTTGATTTACTTATGATTTGAAATCAAATTAAGATTTATTAGGTTCTAAATCACACGAATGATTTTGTGTTCGATTTTTAATCTGTTTTTGATTTCGCATGGATTTCTAATCCTTTGGCAAATGTAGTGAAGATTTTCTACTAGATTATGCTTGGAAAATGTGCACACAATCCTATTTGATTATGGGCTGGATTTTCCTCATGATTATCTTCAGATTGGGAATCAATGAGTGATTTTAAGAAATTAAAAATACAACAAATAATTTTTCAATGCAGATGTCTACTTACAATTTTAATTGAGTACATTTAGCCAGTCATTGTAGTTATGGTTTTCAACAATATACATGTAGCATACACAATATTTCAACATAACTGCACACATTCGTACATTGAAATACATTGTTCAGTTACATCTCTGGTAGATTGGCAACATAATATGAAGATTTATTTTCACCATGTACCAGGGTACAGCGACTGATAAACCTTCAAGGACTAATGATTTTATCGCGTTGATAAAATGTATCACTCACTAAATATAGGTTTGAGAATTTATCTTTCTCAGGTGTCTTAAACACCATCCAAGTTACATAAGCCAGTATTGCAGGTTTCCAGTGTCACTTTTATACTATTTGGAAGTAGAATCTCACAATTCCAAAGTAAGAATGCAGTTCATTGCTTGTCATTCATCACAAACATTGCTTGTATCAATGCACCTCTATCAGTTGAATTATAATAAGATGAAGATAATTGTCCATTTACCTGTCACTTTCCAAATTTATCAATTCTTGAAAATACATGTACTTCATCATTGAACAAGTTGATAAAAATAGTGTGATCTCCTAATAGAAACTGCCATCAATTTTAACTTTAATCTTGCTGGGATGCAGCAATTCAATTGGCCAGTAAATCGTCACCATGATCAAATGCTCTATAATACTCAAACATGTCCTCCCTTATTTGGCTAAGTTATTTCAAGTGTTTAAGTTCATTATACTTGGTGGAAATATTTCTGTCCACACTGGTACATTCTGTTAAAGTCTTATATATTAATGTTTCATCCATTCATGTTAGAGGAGCAGTACAACAGTTGAAACAGAGCTGTATTAATATATGTATTTCAATGTTTCTGTTGCACTCCATTCATACGCTCATACCCAAAACACCAGTAACCATGTGGGGGGGGGGGGGGGGGGGGGGGGGGGGGGGGGGGACCATAATCAGCAATAACATCAGGAGAGTGCAGTGATAGTTAACTGAAACCTTCCAGTTTCCATAGACCTTGACAAAATGTTGGTGAAGCTTTGTATACATTTTTAACATACATATGTCATCTTTGAGTAATGATGGCTTGATAATAATCACAGAGCAAGCAGAGACACTGATACTGGCTCACAGGATGCAGCCCTGCAAAGCGAGGCCTGGCATAAATACATAATTAGAATGATTTTCTATGCCAGGAAGATCATCCTCATCTTCAATGCCAGTGGGAATCCGTCATACATCATATGGTACTTTGACATGTTTGAAGCAATCCTGGAACTGAAACTGCTTGTCTTTAGGTAGATAACAAAGGTGCAGTTTGATTTCATTGTGTGCCATACCCAATAAGGATGTTACATGGGGTCCGTTATAGACATTCGGACAATATCAAAGTAGAAACATTTTCAGCATTAACCTCACAGCCCATTCCTTAAAAAGTAAAGCAACTCATTCAGTAATGTATTTGTTTTTTGTTCAATCCTCCTTGTAAGTTGCTCAATCTTTAGTCTTACATTTTATAAGGTACAGTAGCATATATGAGCATGAGCTCTTTTTATGCTTGTCCTGAAAGAACCATACCTATATACATATACATGTTATTGTATGTCAGTTACTAAATTTAAACATTTACATGTACCTGAGTCTTCTGCTTCACAGCAAATCAGTGGGAATTTTCCTAATCCAGTACTACTTCATTCTCTAAATGAAATTAATTACATATACAAGTGAGCATGATATGTCCAGATCATGTCTGCAGCCGTCATCCCCACATGATGCATTTGCCTGCAGTTGTGTGTTTGAATTACTCCCATAATCAACATCCATGCAATACAAGTCCACAGAATGCACGATAGAAGTGCAGTCATTATCAGTACGCAAGCGCGCTCAAATTTTACGATCAGCAATCACAGAAGTGCTTGAATTAGAACCTACCGTTGCATTAGAGCATGCAATTGACGATGCTGTTTTTGGTACTGTAGCACCACTTTCCACACCGTAAATCAATTCATCCGATGTCTTCGTACAGGGTATACCGTCGCTTGCACCTATAGCAAATCGCACGAATGGACAGGAGAGAGGTGTTTTACTTGGGTATCGTGTTGTTGATTGCATGCTCATTAAATGTGCATTTATGCATTGTGAAACGTGACTGACACATTTGTGCTGACTCATAGTTTTTGCAACGCATCCACGTGTGTAATAACATGGCTGGGGATAGGTCTACATTATAAGGACGCAAGTAAGGGAATCAGTAGAAAAATAGGTTCACCTTGCTCGAGAACGTCTTCGACCGTATTGATGAGATCGATATAAAACCGTAAAACTACAATGAGGGATTGTACATGTAAGCTAGGTTTTTTTTAAGTGGTAGACGAATAATAAATTCATGCATTTTAAACTCGCGATCGGATCGCGGGCGAAGTGACTCCCCACGAGAGAAAGACGTTGTACCCTTGGTTAGTATAAAAATAATACATGCAGGAAATGAGCTGACATGCACATACGCATCTTCTGCGTTCTTGTGCAGACAATTTTACAGGACGCGTTCCGCGAGAACAGTGATTAATTGGCAGAGGTGCTGCCCTCATGTATGTGGACAGACGTGAGTACTGCGTCAGTTAAAGTCCAAGCTTGTTGAATCAAATACACTGTACCACCCGAGAAGAAGATTATGAAAAGAGTGAAGGTGGTAAATAGATGATTTTGCTCCATCCCAACTATATTATAATTATAATTATACCGTTCCTATATGAAGGCCGACAGTTCCAAAGGAAAAAAAAAACGCCACTCTGAGTTAAAGAAGTCGATTGACTCACGTACGTTATATTCAGCGGTTTTGATACATGATATAAAAATAAATTCCTCGCAATCGGCAGGCTGCACGCGACAAAGCAATCAAAGAGGCCTTGCAAAAAGGAGTCGTATACTGCCGCAGGATGCCGAAGGAATAAAAAAGCCGAGGTCAAGCCAGCACTACTAGACAACGTACAAGATAGTGACCCGCATGCAGAGGATGTGGATGAAGAAACTTTGCAAGCTTCTATTCAAAAAGCGCGGCTGAACAACATTGCAATCGCACGCGCTGCGTGTGGTGCAAAGCTATGAGGACAGCAGAAAACAAGTGCCCTATTCACTGATTCTAGTGACATGCATTAATCTGTTTTTGCTGTGCAGCTTCCTGATCCAGATCCACATCTCAACAGTGAGCTCAGTTGTAACGTGGACTTGGCGAAACGTTCCTCGGAAGGCGAATCAGAGAACTAGCTGAAGGATGAAATGCTTCGACAATGCAAAGTTGAAACTGCATGTAGCAGTTGTGCACGCGCATGTGGTCCGAGCGCAAATCCTTTATTGAGGCTTGTTTGTGGTGATAAGGTTTGTAAATTCTGATAGCCACATGCCTCCTGATCATCGCTGTATATAGTACGCTTACCTTCCACGTCGTCGAATTTAGCAACGCCATCCTTCTAATATAAATACGTGCCGCATGACCTTATAAAAAGCGGTATATGATCTCTGATGCTATCTATGTGGAATTTCAATTGTGCGCATCGACTTGACATGACAGGAAAAGGAATGCAGTGTTTGACTTCGTTTTAACCTAATACTAATACTGAGTCATGGTTTGCTTTTAAAAATCAGATGTGTATAATGAGTAAAATGTGCATGGTGATACCGTAAATGACCAAATTGGGGACTTGGTTTCCAGCCGCATACAACCGTCATATAAATTTGCCAGGACATGTGACATTCCATGCAGACAAATTTCCATGCATGGTGCAATCAGGTGATTTGCCATCAGAGCGTGAAATACGTGCAGGATAACCGCTGATGTGAAATGTGCAAAACCCAAAAGTGTATAGTACTGTAGAGGTCCAGACCTACAACCGGATATACAGAGAACCGGATGGGAAATTAATTAGAATAGGAACACGTGATATATATTATAGCAGTAGGGTTTTTGGTGTATCGTTTTTGTTAGAAGTATTTTTACATCACACGCCAATGGCGTGTGATGTAAAAATACTTCTGGTCAAGTATTGCGACCCGCCACATTGGTGACCCTGTTATGGCAGAAGAACACGCAGTCTCACTGAAACTTCCCACCTTCTGGCCTTGCCAACCCGAGGTATGGTTCGCCCAGGCAGAAGCACAATTCAACTTGCGAAAAATCAGTTCGGACGATACGAAATACTACTACGTGCTATCCGCGCTCGACCAACCGACAGCGACACGTTTACTTCACCTCATCAGTAAACCCCCGACAGAAGGGAAATACGCTGCGTTAAAGGACCGGCTCGTCGCCACGTTCGGCCTCAGCAGAACAGAGCGCGCATCTCGACTCCTGCATTTTCGCGAGTTAGGTGACACCAAACCCTCCAACCTCATGGACGAGATGTTGGCTCTACTCGGAGACCACCCTCCGTGTTTACTCTTTGAGCAGCTTTTTCTCGAACGCCTCCCAGAGGACATTCGCATCCAATTGGTCGATGCAAATGTGGATGACTACAGACATTTAGCAAGACGCGCAGACGCCCTTTGGAGTAGCCGAGACACGGGTTTAGGCGTTAATGCTGTTCAACGGAACCCACCTAGCGGACAGAAACCGAAAGGAAAGTTTTCCGTTACCACATCAGACGAGTTGTGTTACTACCATCGCACATTTGGAAAGGCAGCTCGAAAATGCAACCAACCCTGTGCCTGGTCGGGAAAAGATCAGGCCGGCCGCCAATAGTGGCCTCGGCGGCTGGCCATAACAAAGGCCCTTTTTTCTGTGTGATGACAACTCAAGACAACAGTTTTTGGTTGACACAGGAGCAGAGATCAGCGTTCTACCTGCTACTAGGATAGACACCCGCACCAGACTGCCAGGTCCTGAACTGTTAGCAGCCAATGGCACTACAATACAGACATATGGAACCCGTACTTTGACGCTCAATTTTGCCTCCAAGACTTATCAGTAGAAATTCACAGTAGCCAAAGTATCCCGCCCATTATTAGGAGCTGATTTCCTACGTTCCAACTCCTTATTGGTAGATCTGAAAGGCAAACGGCTGGTGGATGCAGAAACTTATCATTCCACTCCACTTAGGAGGACTAGGACGGCTGCACCTCGTCTCAGTGCCATTACCACCTCCAGCAATCAATATGATGCATTGCTTGCAGAGTTTCCAAGCATCACAACTCCTATATTCACCCCATCATCTGTCAAGCACAAGGTAGAGCATTTTATCCCCACGAAAGGCCCCCCTGTCCATGCACGTGCTCGTCGCTTACCGCCTGACAAACTAGCTGCAGCAAAAGCTGAATTTGACAGCATGGAGGAGATGGGTCTCATTCGTAGATCATCTAGCCCTTGGGCATCCCCACTACATATGGTGCCAAAAGCATCCGGTGGTTGGCGCCCTTGTGGGGACTATAGGTGACTAAATGATGCCACTGTGCCTGACAGGTACCCTGTACCTCACATCCAGGATTTTGCAGCAAACCTTGCTGGAAAGAAAGTATTTTCCAAAATTGACCTTGTGCGAGGCTACCACCAGATACCTGTAGCCGCTGAAGACATTCTCAAAACTGCTATTATAACTCCTTTCGGGCTTTACGAGTTCCTCCGAGTTCTGTTTGGACTCAAGAATGCCGCCCAGGTTTTCCAGCGTTTGATGGACACTGTGTGTCAAGGTTTAGAGTTTGCATTTGTCTATATCGATGACATCTTAATAGCAAGTGAAGATGAGGAGATGCACAAAGCCCACCTTCGCCAACTATTCCAGAAACTCCAAGAGTACGGTCTGGTTATCAATGTCTCTAAATGCCAATTTGGACGCGACACAATTGATTTCCTGGGCCACCGTATCACTGACACTGGAATAGCGCTATTACCTGACAAAGTAAGTGCTATCGCCCAACCAACAACTGTAAAAGGTTTACAAGAGTTCGTAGGGATGGTGAATTTCTATCACAGGTTCATTCCAGGTGCTGCACTTATGATGTTGCCACTCTTTGAGGCATAGGCAGGCAAACCCAAGACACTGACATGGAATGAGGCAATGGAAAAGGCTTTTGCGGCCACAAAGAAAGCATTGGCTGAAGTCGCGCTCCTTGCACACCCACGTCATGGGGTACCACTCTCACTGACAACAGATGCTTCTGACCAGGCATTAGGGGCAGTTCTCCAACAATTGGTCAACAACTCTTGGGAGCCACTAGCATTCTTCAGCAGGAAGCTACAACCCTCAGAGAAGAAGTACAGTGCTTTTGACAGGGAGTTACTTGCTGTATACCTGGGCATAAGGCATTTCCGACATTTTTGGAGGGTCGACAGTTTACTGCATATACCGACCACAAACCGCTGACATTTTGCATGTCCAAACAGTCTGAACCGTGGTCGAGCAGACAACAGCGCCACCTCGCGTACATCTCCGAGTACACCACAGACATTCGGCACATAGATGGAAAAGACAATCCTGTAGCTGACTCCCTTTCTAGACCGACAATTCACTCTGTTCAGCTTGGCATAGACTACTCTGCTATGGCCACTGACCAAGCTAACGACCCTGAAGTACAGTCCTACAGGACTGCTCGTTCCAATTTAGTATTGCAGGACATTCCATTTGGGACAAACGGTGTTTCACTCCTCTGTGATACATCCACTGGAAATACCAGGCCTGTAGTACCTGCCCCATGGAGACGTCAGGTTTTCGACCTGATTCATGGTTTGTCTCACCCCTCAATACGTACCACTCGGAAAATTATTGCCTCAAAGTTTGTCTGGAACGGGATGCAAAAGCAGGTTGGAGACTGGGCAAAAGCATGTATCCCTTGCCAGAGTTCAAAGATTCACAGACACATTAAGGCCCCACTTGAACAATTCGGTATCCCTCACCGTTGTTTTGACCACATTCATGTGGATATTGTTGGACCCTAACCACCATCCAATGGTTTCACCTACTTATTCACAATAGTGGACCATTTCTCCCGCTGGCCAGAAGCCATTCCCCTCAGTGACATCACCAGTGCCACCTGCGCCCAGGCACTCGTATCCCACTGGATCGCCCGTTTTGGAGTTCCTATAGACCTGTCATCTGACAGGGGAGCCCAGTTTACTTCACAACTGTGGACATCCATAGCCCAGCTGTTAGGGATTGAACTCCACCATACTACCGCCTACCACCCACAATCCAATGGCCTAGTAGAAAGGTTCCATAGACACCTGAAGGCAGCCTTACGGGCTCGGCTCACTGGCCCTAATTGGACAGCTGAACTACCTTGGGTACTTCTGGGAATTCGTACAGCACCTAAGGATGACCTAGGATGTTCATCTGCAGAAATGGTCTATGGGGCACCTCTCACAGTGCCTGGTGATTTTTTTGTTGGTCACAATTCCCAGCCAGAGCATCGCTCCCAACTGCAACAACTCCGGGATCAAGTTTGCATGCAGGTACCCATGCCCACCTCCCAACATGGGGTTATACCATCCTCCATCCCACCCAACTTAAAGCAATCCCAGTTTGTTTTTGTCCGCTGGGATGCTCACCGTACACCCTTACAACGTCCTTACGAAGGACCGTTCAAAGTCATGCAGGCAGGAGACAAGACCTTCACAATTGACAGAGGAGGAAAGAAAGAAGTCATATCAGTGGATAGGTTGAAGCCTGCATTCATTGACTTAGAGCACCCAGTGGTAATATCTGAGCCTAAGAACTGCGGATTGCCTCCAAACAAAGTGATCCCAACTCGGCCTCAAGAACGGACCTAACCCCCGACCCTGTGCCACCCCGGCACACCAGATCTGGCCGTCAGATAAATTTACCACAACGTTACATCTCGGTTCTGGGGGGAGTGGTGTAGAGGTCCAGACCTACAACCGGATATACAGAGAACCGGATGGGAAATTAATTAGAATGGGAACACGTGATATATATTATAGCAGTAGGGTTTTTGGTGTATCGTTTTTGTTGGCGTGTGATGTAAAAATACTTCTGGTCAAGTATTGCGACCCGCCACAGTACCTCCAAGTGCGAAGTCACCATTATGGCATTAACTGCACAGTGCACACTGCGTTGCAAACATGGGCTGTCCCATATGCTTTACATAACATGAGCAGTTCAGCAGTCCAAGGCGCCAAGGATGTATATAGTGGAATATATGTACAATACTATAACTACTAATATAAATACTAATCAGTATAATGCATGTACAATATATACATGTACGATACAATATAATACTATATACATGTGCAATAGATGTACAATAATAACTTAACTACACTCCACTTATAGTTTATAATTAGCTAACTCTACCAACCAGCTCTGGTGGTACTGAGCGTTTATATTTAACAGGCAAAGTCAACATCTTCAGCGTTGTGTTAGACATCATGGCATCCATCAAATACTGCACACCACTATGTGATATCTTATTACATCCATACATTTCCAACTTCTCCAATGTTTCATTATTTTTCATAACATCAGCTAGGCTTTTTGCTTCTTGTTCTCCAAATGGATTGTACGAAAGGTTCAGCGCCTTCAGTGTGGTGTTATGTTTCAGTGCAATTGCTGGCAATAATAATAAGAATGATAATAATAAATACTGCACACCATGCACTGATTAAAACTAAATCATAAAGTGCATATTAACAAAGAAGTGAAAGATCATAAGAAATTGTAAACGTATAAACAGATTTACTTCTCTGAGAACCTTCTAGGCAGGCAGAGGTACATCAATAGGGTTGCGAAAAACACTAAGAGATGCCTAATATTGAAATACTGTGCGTGGCTATACGCCTCGAATCGTCGGGAGCGTAACCCGCCTCCGGCAAATATTATAATGTAGTGCAATTGTATCCCCTAAATAACAAACAAAATACTTACGTGTAGAATTGCGACTCTATCTGCTTTTGTAGAGCATGGGATTGACAGTCTATAGATCCATTTAGCAGGCATATAAGCACAAGGCAGTATTTTTAGTCCTCATGCACTTGGCAGTATTTCTTAGATATTAAATTTAGAATTTGATCACAACATGCTATTTAAAATATGAGAGTGCCCATGCATGCAGTATTTACAATGGATGATTTGTATGACCTATCTATATATACGAAGGTGGAGTGTGTGTGTGTGTGTGTTTGTATGTGTGTGTGTGTGTGTGTGTGTGTGTGTGTGTGTGTGTGTGTGTGTGTGTGTGTGTGTGTGTGTGTGTGTGTGTGTGTGTGTGTGTGTGTGTGTGTGTGTGTGTGTGTGTGTGTGTGTGTGTGTGTGTGTGTGTGTGTGTGTGTGTGTGTGTGTGTGTGTGTGTGTGTGTGTGTGTGTGTGTGTGTGTGTGTGTGTGTGTGTGTGTGTGTGTGTGTGTGTGTGTGTGAAGCACGTTTTTTGGGTTCGAATCCTGGTGAGGTCAATTTAATTTTCGTTAGTTTTTTTTCCTTCTTACCAGGGAGTGCAATTCTATCGGAAGATGCTGTTTGCGTTACGTTATGAACTTATATTCGTGGTTTAATTAATTTTTTGTATGTTAATTAGCTTGCATGGCAGTCAATAGTACGGGTAATTTAAAAAAGCATTTACTACTTATACAGCTGTTACGCATTGATTAGACATTAACGTTGAACGGTTTGGAAATTGGCCTGAGTCGCCTGAACGCCCCTGAAGTAGAGAGTGCACCTGCATGCTTCAAACGGGACAGTGTCGATGACTATAGGTACAAGATATAAAAAACATTCTCTCTGAGAAAGTTAGTGGTATATAGGATTTGAAGGCAATGGTGGTGTAAAAAGGAAGGGAACCAGGGATTCAGTGGAGATACAATAATTATTCCTATATTTAGCAGCATAATTGTAATGACGTTCTATACAGCGCTAAATATAGGAATAATTATTGTATCTCCACTGAATCCCTTGTTCCCTTCCTTTTTACACCACCATTGCCTTCAAATCCTATATACCACTAACTTTCTGGAGAATGTTTTTTATATCTTGTTTCATTCATTTTTTTAACCTTTAATCTCCCTTCGTCCTACGCGTAGGATTAGAGTTCTACGCGTAGGACGCAAGTTACAATTATTTTTAGCAAACTCACATGACCAAAAAATAAACCAAAATCTCATTGCACTGTTGAAATGGTTATTAATACAGGAAATATTTTTACTTTCTTGCAATTCTTCAAAGATTGTCAAATACAATCAATACTGCAATGCTAAAAGATGTATTTGCGATAAATTGCAAAGCAACTTAAAGTACCAAAAAGTAATGTTGGGAAGATCAGAGCAACATTTTAAAAGAAGGGGGTAGTAGGTCAGGTCTTTTGCACTAAGCATATAAAAAAGTACATTGTAGATTTGGAAATTGCTAGCTCCACAAGCTTATGAACGATAGGTATTTGTCAGACGCATGTTGCGGGAATAGCCAAGTGAATGGACTAAATCTTGATAACGTACAGTACGTTTTCGGTAAAGATGGCAAAATCAACTAGAGTAAAAACACTGCCGTAGAATGTATAAAGTAGCCCACACATCATGCTTCAAAAAATATTTTTAAAAAGTGATACTTGTCGTACTTTTTCCTGTGACAATTAAATCCCTACATAATGCATTTTTAAGAACCGTATCTGTTTATTTGCATCGTGTAACCAAGGGTGTGATTTAAAAAATAGACTGACAATTGGTAAATTTAGCATGATAGACACATCAAACAACAGTAGAGAAATGGATGCCAAAAAACTGCATTTCTATTTATATTGAATTTTCAAATATTGGTCCTACGCGTACGACTTGGACCTGGAGAATTAAGGTTAAATAAGTGACTACTAGTATATGTAGTACAATGTAGAAGTAAATAGGATTGTACGATAAAATCCAGCCGTTGTAATTATGTTTATTGCCTAGCAACACAGTTATGTTACATTTGCAGCTGTTCCATTAGTTCGAAACTCGCGTGCCAAGCTATCCCTCTGTGTTCAGTTCATAACGTCGCATCTTAGAAGCTCGCACCGCAACAGAATTCTTTTCCTGTTGCCACCTCTAAGAAGCTCGGTTCGACTCCAGATTTGCTCTGTACATGTCACGAGCAGACGCCCGCCTTTGTTCAGTATCAGCATCGAACCGAACTCGGTATAACTCATAGTCTCGATTTAGGAGATATTCCTCTCGTCGCTTAGCTTTTCTCTTTCGTAGCCGTAAAGGCATTTTGACAAAAACAACTTCGCTAGCTAAACGTGGTGAGCAAAACTGAAAACACAAATGAAACTCCCACGATACACTTATACGTGCTACATTGTAGCGATTACGTATATCTTGGCGTGCGAGAACAGCTGCAAATTACATTTATTGGTTACATGCATTATTTATATATCTGATACCTGAAGATGTACTGTCAGAATTTTCTACGATTTTTGGTGTAACTGGCGCTCTTTAAAACCTTTCCCATCACGAATTATACTCACCCATAATGACGACGACGACGACGACAACTATGGACAAATTACGGTCGGTCTGGCGACTTGAAAAAAACATGAAAATGATCGTCTTTCCATTGTGGATCGATAGCAATAAAGAGCTACACTATCCGTTTCTCGGTTCGTGAGTTATACGCGGGACGCGTTTTTTAATGATATTCATGATACGGCACAAATCCTATACGAGAGTTACTGCCGAAACTCTCGATAATAGGGATTAAGAACCCGCGGCTGGCAGCTAGGCCAATTACATAACCAGATAATGGCACCGCTGTATATTATTATATACGATACGGCTAAGTCTACGTCCATAACTGTTCGGCTACGCGCGTATGTTCCAAACATTTGCTGCTAAAGAAACATTTGGATATATTGGTATGGTTTATGCTATCGTTTCAATTGGTATATTATGATTTATAGTTTGAGCACATCACAGGTGTACAGTAGGTATAGATGCAGACACAAGATGAAAAAAAGAGTATATTTTAGTGCATCCCCCTCCGCCCCCACCACCAAAACAATGGTTCGTGTTTAACGAGCGTATCGTAGTAACTATTAACGCTAGCCGCGTGTACCAGCTTCAGTATTTCTAGAAAGAAAAGATTTCGATGAACGGCGCGCAGCAGCGCTCGAGATAACGACAATACGCTCGTTCAAACACAAGCCATTTTTTGGTGGGGGCGGAGGGGGGAGGGGGGCTTAGAGTACAGTATCCTTGCTGGAAATAACGAGCTCCGTTTAAAACGTTATACGGGCGCATAATCAGTTTGCCCAATAATAATTAATATTCATGGTGGCCGGGGAAGGCTCTCCCCCCCCCCCCCCCCCCCCCCCCCCCCCCCTTTGATCCGCTACTGGGTCCAGGCTCTAGCCTAGCATATATATGATAATTGTTTTTCCTGCTATTGATATTAAAATTTAACTGAAACAGTGGAATTTTAGCAAATCGCATAAAAGGCTGCAGCTGGCTCTCAAGTCTTAGTAATCACCCTCCCACCACCCTGTATACATGTATATGAATGTATGTTTGCTTCTGTATTGTCTGTCTATAAAATTAGTCAATTATGAATGTAGGGTTTCAAACTTGGTGTTGACTTGCATGGATACCTTTGATCACTTCTTCTAATCCCTCTGGTTGAAGTCCACATTTTTGAAGGTCCAGTCTCTTAAGAGTTTTATTCCCCTCCAACATCATACCTGTGTGAAGAGGGTCACAAGCTTTCTGACACGGCTTGTTGCATAACATATAATATATGCAGTGGTGTGATGAACCTGTTTGGGTGTTCATGGGCAGTGCCAGATTATCCAATGGGCCAATAGGCAAACGTACAGCCCTTGGACCATAGAGGGCACCAAACAAGTACACAATAACTGATTATTCATTATTACAATTAAGTTGCAGTAGAAATAACTGTAGTGTGAAATTTAGTAATCAATATGTATGCCCTCTCACTGAACTTTTATTATGGATAGCAGCTAAGAAAATAGCAGTGAGAGTACAACTGAGGGGTGCTGCAAAGATAAATATCCAAACCAGGTAGGACTCCTACACCATACATGTATATCCGACTACGTGTATGTACATAATGGCTGGATGGCAAAGCGGTGGATGAGTTACATCGAATTTGAAAAAAAAAGAAACATAGAAATATAGCCCTATCAAATGTGCAGGTGTACATATATAGTGTATACAATGTGAAATAATACTGTGAGGGAAGCCAGCTAGTGCTGAAGCTGTTATCAGACACTATAAGTGCTAACTCAACACATGACTGTGGAGTTCTTTAGAATCCTGCAGCAGTTATACATGTACTCCACAACTACATAACAGTAGGTGATGTAGTATACAGAATCTAAATACTAAACTTATTTATTCCTATGCCAATTGAATTTCATTAATGCCATGATTACATTAAATTCATTTCCATGTGATATTTGTCATCACATGATAGAGCTCTATATGTCGTGATAGTATGCTAGCATAGTGGGTAGGTATTGTAGAAATATAACCTATTGTACATGTAATTTTAGGTCCATGTACTCCTAGTTTATCTATTGCAGTATGATAACGCATACATAAAATAGTTATTTTAAACGTTTATGCTGTTGAATCATACTTACTCAGTGTTATTATGAGAGGTTCAATACACTACTGGGATAAAAACCACCTATTGTCAGGCAGGAACATTGCTTAGAAAAGCCATGTGCATGTAGCTATTGATTTTTAATTTCATATCATTTGTTAGCTTGCAAAATACACATGCATGCATGTATAATGCTACATTAAAAAATACAGGGCTCGATTGTGGTAGATTGTGACATGATATTTCTGTCAGTAATACCAATTTTAATTTCTAACAAGAATAGATTTTTAATCCTAGCCTCAAACACCTACATTTACATGTATGAATTAGCCATGTTTAATAGTCATGCTATCACTGCTTGCTATTACCAACTGAGAGCTAGTATAGACCTATAGATCAACTCTTCTAAATCTAAACCAGCACACTCCAGAACTGATGCCCCATGCAATAGAAATTTGCTCAAAAAGATACACATCCCAGTTAAGCTCATTCAATTTGGCTTTGATTGAGCGAATCTAATCGCACAAGACTGACGGTGATTCTAATAAGTGTAAAGCATTTGTATAGCATTTTTGAAACGTGTAAATGAGGGTCATATGTAAGCATGCAAGTAGTTTCTCAGGGAACAGTTTTGCTACAAACAGGAGTGCATGGCACTAGTACTCATGCTTATGGTGCTCGCCCCTGGTAAATAACAATCTTTGTATTACTATATGTTCACATCAGGCATGGTGCTGGTCAGACTGTTATTTTCCATGTACTGGGGGGGGGGGGGGGGGGGGGGGGGGGGGGGGGGGGGGTGCTATATGCTGCTCCGTTAAGGACTTAGGCAAAATGTAGAGTTGAATAGAGAATGCATATTCTTTGTAAACACTGCATGATTTTAAAATAGACATCATCATGCACTAGTAAGGAAAACAATGTATATTCCGACCTCTGCTGCACAAAAAATTAGTCTCCAACCAAACAATTGTTGTATTTGGTGCTACATGTATGTGCATTATAGCCCTACACATAGATCTAGGACGCTATTATAGTACATTTATCTGAGCTTGCAGGTAAGCTTATTAAATTCTGACTCAGCCAAGTTACTCCGAACTACTTGAATCTGTAATGATTTCCTACAACTATATTATAAACAGTGAGATCAAACATTTAAAAAACTAAAACTACAAACATGATGTTGTGTCATGCACAGCATCAAAGGAAATAATGATCTTGACATGTTCTACCAGTCCATTTGTGTGGCTAAACATTAAGAATGCATGCAAAACCACAAGAGACAATATTTTAAGACGATTACAAAGGCAAATATCAATCTAAAGAGAAACTGACAGTACCTTCTCTACAACAGGCAACATGTATAGATGGGCATGCTACTGATCAATAGAATTTCTACTTTAACAATAAACTGTGCCAGTGTGTCAAGCAGTGATTAATAGCAAGGGTTCTGTAATCAAGCTACACCTCACATGTATAATCCGTGCAAAGTTTGCCTTACAAAAAATGCACCCGATACATTTATACAGAAATCCTTAGTTTAAAGTGTTGACAACTTGCTGCGATCATCATTGAGCTAAACTATGTACTGTATAATGCCTATACTTCAAAATGAAATCTTCGAAGCACACTTTTTTCGGCCAATCGTGATCAGGAAAAGGCTTCAAAGTTCATCCTAGATCTAGGACGCAATTAAAGGTTATGTGTTCATGCCATGTCCTCTGACCTTGTAACTATAAACGCCAAGAAATTATAGAATTTTTTGATTCTTCGGTCCATCTCCTAGATACATACATCTGTATGCACCGGGTACATGGAGTGCTGTTGTGATGGATGAGGTGCAATGTATGAGGAGGAGGGAGGTTGGAGGGACCCATATGATGTGATAATGGTGTCTTACAAGAAATTCAAATGACAAATCAGCTGGTAGATATTTATATGGAAGGTCATTATACCTGTGTTCTTACCAAGACATGATGCTCTCTTGCTATCAATGTTGTTATTATCCAGAACTAGGGCCTCCAGCTTGGTATTGACGTGGACACCTTTGATCACTTCTTCTAATCCCTCTGGTTGTAGTCCACATTTATCAAGGTCCAGTTTCTTAAGAGTATTATTCTTCTTCAACATTATACCTGTTTGAAGAGGATCACAAACTCTCAGACATGGATACAAACTCTGATATAGCAGCACAAAAGTGGTGGGGTGGGCCTGGGAAGGGGTGCTATGGGCTTCCATTTTCCTGTACTACAAAATCATATCAACACAAAACGTTACGTCCAGGGTCCGATGCCAATACTAATATTCTTTGTAGGTAATATAATGATAATAATTATATGTATAATTATGTATATGTGTGTGTGGCGTTTATGTGTTTTAGACTGTTTGAATATTTGGCATGAAAACAAAAACTATCCTTTGGTTTCTGGGCATTGCCAGATTATCAAAAGAGCACCGAACTAGGCAATCACATGTACATATACTTGTATAACTAATTATTTCTAATTAAAATTAAATATCAGTAGTACATTTATAACCGTGGCCATATGAATGTATAAAATATATTTATCAGTCAATGCGCGCCACCTCACTAAACTGAGTGGTGCATGGTGCTGCATAGAAGCATGCAGAAAGAGTTCAATAAATAATTATTGGCTACCCCACCTCTCCTCTTTAGCTTGTGATGTGATATGTGATGTCAGAAGTGTACTAACCAAGTCCCCAGACCTTTCAAGTTTAGAGCAAATACCACCACATTGATTAAAAAACCAGTCTTTAACTTTATAATGTCATATTGTTATTGACTAGCAAGACAATGTTTGCAATTTGCTTGCATGATCAAAACCCCCGAGCCCATGCAGCTTTTCAAAATGTTCCATCATAGATATTGGAATTCCAATATCTATGGTTCCATGCACTTCCGTCTTATACATTAGCAATCTAGCTGTCACGAGCAGACCCAATTTGTACTGAAATGAACTTGGGAGATTTCGTCTCGGTATTATACTCTCGTATGTGGCTCTCCTCTTTTGACTCAGTGACTACACCGCTAGTCAAAAACGGCGCACAAATCATCTATAGTCTAATAGTACTGTATAACCCCTCAATGGAATAGTATTCGCCCTGAGAAGGTTATAGTATTTGAACTTCGTAGCTCGCAAGCAATGGTGGAAGGGAAGCTCTTTGTGAGAACAGCATTGCATTTATGTTGCTAAAAATAGGAATACGTACATGTATCTTTTTCTCGATTCTCTTGTTCCCTTTCATAATTGCCTTCAAAGTTCAAATCTTATGTAATAATACCACTAAAATAGTGAGAGAGCATGCTAGTTACATTCATTTATTAATTTTATTAGTGACTATACTGCGCAACTCATACATATACAAGAAGATGTGTTTAGTATTAAAAAATCCTGCCGCCGCCCCGCCGGTTGTAATGTAATGTTCCATACTGAGCTATATATAGCAACAAAATTGTTCGATTGAAATTTTGCATGCGCGCTGTCACAAGCAGACGTCGCCGCTTGTTTCAAAATCCACACTGAACCAGAAATTGTACCAATGTTTGTAGGGCTTAAATTTGTAGTCTCGCTTTACATGCAGGCATTCCTCCCGTCGTTTATATTTAGTCCACCTCTTGATTTCGTTCCCGTGAAGGCATTTTGACAAAAACAACTTCGCCCAGGCAAGCCAAAAGTGGCGGTGAACAATGTTATTCTCATAAGAACTTTTAATATAGCTTCCCCATATTA
The DNA here is from genome assembly GCA_949361645.1 of Spongilla lacustris. Classification (NCBI taxonomy): domain Eukaryota; kingdom Metazoa; phylum Porifera; class Demospongiae; order Spongillida; family Spongillidae; genus Spongilla; species Spongilla lacustris. The sequence goes on from OX442430.1 coordinate 4,598,570, forward strand.
CGTGATATTAACGTAATCGTGCAATCTGCAGAAAAAAATAATGATAATGTTGTCGGAGAAAAATGGGTCCGGAACGAGAACAGTATGGGACTGGTCCGACTGTAGTCTTTTCGTTCTCTTAAAGCAAGCAGTCTAGCGATCGCGACTTGAGCAACATATTAACATACATGTATATGTTGTTCGATAGCAACAAAGAGCTGAACATTCGTTTCTCGTTACGCGAGTTATACATTTGTACGCGCGGTGATAAATAAAAAGTAACTCTGCATGGATATCTAAATGTAGATACACTTGTTCATGTACCGTTGTTCTTACCAAGATATGATGCTCTTTCGTTATCAATTGTGTTGCTAGACAGATTTAGGGTTTCCAACTTGGTATTGACTTGGACACCTTTGATCACTTCTTCTAATCCCTCTGGTTGTAGTCCACATCCACAAAGGTACAGTTCCTTAAGAGTACTATTCTGCTTCAACATCGTACCTGCGTGAAGAGAGACACAAACACTCTAACATGGTTCATTGCATCAGTAACATATGATCTAGCAGCATGATATATTCAGTGATGGGGAGAGTGCTGGCTACATACGTTGTATTTCCCTTCTCTGTGTGTAAAAACTAAGTACCCACAAACGTTATAGGGGTGACAGTAATAATATTTCCCCTGTGGGGGTAAGGAATAGGGGATTTCCCAGATCCCTGTGTGTGTGTGTGTGTGTGTGTGTGTGTGTGTGTGTGTGTGTGTGTGTGTGTGTGTGTGTGTGTGTGTGTGCGCGCTGTGTGTGTGCGTTTGCGTGCATGTGCGTGAGTGTGTGTGTGTGTGTGACTGAACATTCATGTCTTTTTCATTGAACAAAAGCTGGAATGTAACATATCCTTAGTGTTCATGGGCGGTGCCAGATTATGCAATGATATAGGCTCCTGAAACAACAGCTCAGCAGGTATCTGGGACCTTAGGGAACACTAACAAGACACAGGCATGTGTAACTCAGTAAGTATTCGCAATTTAGCTACATTTTAAGGAAATGTACCACTATATAGTCATAAGCATATATGTATGCCCACAATGTGTAAAACGAATTATCAGCTAATGCAGGCCCCCACAGAGTACAACTGAGTGCATGGTGCAGCAAAAATAAATATCCACATTCACTATGTATCTGGTGCAAAATGGCATCAGACCAAATTTCTTTACTGGCTGCATCACAAAGTGGTAATAAGCATGTGTATGAGTGACAATACAGTAACATTGAAATAATGTAGTTCAAGAAAACATGAAGTCATGCATGCATTCAAAGATGTGTACATAATGTACATCTATCCTTCACAACTGGAACTCTACATATTTCATTAGAGATGAAAAGGGTTTTTATAGGGGTCTATGTAATAATTGTTCTAAAAAGGATCTAAACTGGTTTAATCTGGCACAGCTACAGTCATATTTTGAGTCAGCACTTAGTGTCGGATAACAGCTTCAGCACTACGGGCTTCCTTGACAGCCTAATATCACTTTGTATACACTAGTACATGCACACTACTACAACGTTTAGTGGTCATATACATGTATGTCCTGGTGGTTGATATGGTAGCACAGTATGTTGGTCTTCTACAATGTGAACCCTTCCCTGGATATAATAATGTACAATCACTCCTCATTTATGTAATGAAAATGCCGGCTTTACATTAAAATTGCTCCAAATATCCGGGTATTGACTGTGTACCTATCCCTAACTCACCCATCAGTGTTATGTGAGGTTCTAACACAACAGCGATCAAAATCACCATAATGTCAGGCAGGAATATTGAAATTGGAAGTCTTGTAGGTAATAATCCGTTCTGTTAATTAATCATTGTTTGATTCCCTGTGTGCACATGAGACATAAATACTCAAACCTCTAGAAAAACAGTTCAAAATGTATGCCATGCAGCACACACAAAAACTGATGCTTCATTACCGCATCAGAGATTTAAAAGGATTACTTCCAGTTATGCTTGCTGGATGTGGCCTTGATTTGGCAAGCCAATCACACAAGATGTTCTTTTATGTGATGTAAAATGCTTTAATGCACTGAAAATTTAGTGATTCTAATAATTTTGAAGCATTTTAATATCAATATGTAAATGAAACTTTGTTATCAAGAATATTAGCAAGAGCTCAATAATTGGCCACCACACCTCCCCTTTTTCATGGACCCAACATTGGAACTGGATGTGATACTGTAGTATTTTAAAGTGTGCATACCATCTTCCCAGATCTTGCCAGTAAGTTAAAGGTCACCATTCAGTACATAAGGTAGATCATATTTCAGTCTAACAAATAGATAAAGACGTCGGTATGTACCGGGGTACATGGAGTGCTACTGTGATGGATTAGGTGTGAGGTATGAGGAGGAGAGAGGTGGGGAGACCAGTACATTTTCAATATAAGGTGACACTTTTGTCACTACATCATGACAAGCTGGTGGACACGTGTATGGAAGGTCATTGTTCCAGTGTTCTTACCAAGACATGATGCCCTTTTGACATCAATGGTGTTACTATCCAGAACTAAGGTTTCCAACTTGGCATTGACTTGGACACCTTTGATCACTTCTTCTAATCCCTCTGGTTGTAGTCCACATTCCTCAAGGTCCAGTTTCTTAAGAGTATCATTCTTCTTCAACATCGTACCTGAGTTTGCGAAAGGGGGCATAAACACTCTGACATGGCTCACTGCATCCCATATATGCATGATATACTGGCATTATACATGTAGCAGCAAAACCCTCTATGTCTATCAAATGGACACAAAAGTTATAGGGGTGCCAATATTAATATTCCCCTTCCCCTGTGGAGGTAGTGTTTATGTGTGTTTATGCCAGATAATCCAATGGGCTAAAGGCTAACAGCACTGTGGCTTTTGATATTAGGGAGCTAAAAACAAGAGTAGTATAATTATAATTAAGCATAATCACAACTATATGAAATTATACCACACATGAATGTTAATTTGCTCTGGTTAGCAGCTAGATCGGAGTGGGTGCAGCAAAAATAAAGATCCAAACCCAGGCATCAGGAGAAGTGCTAATCTATATAGACATGTATATCTGGCCTACTATGTGACACAAAATGGCTGGATGGCAAAGTGGTAATATATATGTGCCTAAGTGCTAGCTCAACATGACTTTGGTGGTGTAGGCCAAGGCCAGCTAGGATTAAACCTGTTTATTCAACCAGTATTCCTCAGGTCCTTATAAATACCCCTTTCATATCTTTGTGCTTATGAGAATGCTGCTGTAGTGTGGGGTATTAATAGTAATTATATTCATCATGGGTCCTGAGGGGGGTAGGGGGGGTTCGGACCCCCAGGACCCCCTCGCTGGATCACATGAGCCAAGCTTCTCCAGTGAGGATAGCAATACGGAGACAGCAGCACGTTTGGAGGCAATAAAGGATGAGCAAAAGGCCACTTCTCCTAAGTATGGTAAGGTTGGGTGTGCAAGATTTTGCAAGATTTTGCCACGCATGTGTGCATGGTGTATTTACAAAATTGGTCCACGTTGCACAGTTCACTCCTCCATCCCTGGCTTTCGATGAGCTGCATGCCTTCAATCAGCAGGTCAGACACATGCACCTTCACAGAGTGCCAAGCTATTCAAACTACTGACAGCTCTTGGAAGCAGGCCCAGTTGAGTTTAAGCAGAGGTAGCATGGGGCTCTGCTCATTAGCACACCACTCTACTGTAGTATTTATTGTATCCATCAGTACTGCAGGCATTACCTCACTTTTAGATAATTTCCTGGTTGAGGCGGTCAATTATTACAACTTGTCTGTACCCCCTGAGAGTGCAGTTGACATTGACAGTCTGGCCACTACACCTTGTCGACAGCATACTTTGTCAGCCACATTAGAGTCTACTCAATTTCATTCTCATCTTTCAGAGAGCTCTACTGCTGACAAGGCGCCCCATCCCTCTGCATGGCTCTCTGCTGTCCCATCTCCAGGCTTGAGTCTACGCCCCTAGACCCCAATGAACACCAAATGGCCATCAAGTAGTGGCTAGGGCTAGACATCTCACCTGGCTCACCTCCCTGTGCTTTGTGCCAAGAACACCCTTTGGATCCCTTAGGTCACCATGCCTTGACATGTAAGCGAGGTGGTGATGCTGTATCCAGGCACGATAAGCTCAGGGATGTAGTGCTCCAAACCTGCCATCGTGCCTGCATTAGTGCCAAGGCAGAAGCTGCATGGCAGTGGACTGGGATGTGAGCTCCTGCACACACGTCCTGCTGACATCTTAGCTTCTAATTGGCTCTGTGGCAAGCCTGCTGCCTTTAACCTTTCTGTGACTTCTCCGCTAAACCAATCTCTTCTCTCTGAAGTGGGTCTCACAGCAGGGTCAGCAGCAGTTGCCGCAGAGCTATGAAAGCACTATGTTAATGATGCTATAGAGTTCTGAGCTGGGATGGACATGCATTCCGCTTGTGGTGGAGTTATATGGAGCTTGAGGCAGGGAAGCTGTCCAAGCTTTCTCAAGACTTGCTTCACACTTTGCCACAAGGACCAACACCTCCCAAGTCCAAGGTGTTCTCTAACTTGTATGGCCACCTGAACTTAACACTAGTGTGGGCCAATGCCCGGTCCCTCTTCTTAAGGGGTGGATATATCGTCCAGGAGGGTGATACATGTAGTTCCTAAACATAACTTTTTCGTTAATGTTTTTTTAAATTCATATATATTATATTAAATGTATTTCTTTGAATTTCTATTATTATATGATGTTATTGTTACATTAAAATTGCTATAACATCCAAATACTTTGTACCTTTGTCTAACTCAGTGTTATAATTGCGAGGTTCAGTAATTGATATCAATGTCAGGCAGGAACATTGAAATTAGAGGGGTCCTGTAGTTGATTTATGATTTCCTGTATTAGACCTATAGTTCAACTCTGGTCAAACATATCTACCTGCACTAACTTTAATCTTAACCAGCATACACCAGAACTTGTATTCAGTGAATGAAATAACAAAGAAATTCCATACATTGATTTGTTTTAAATGAACACATGCACCTTACAGTACATGTGGTGGACCATATTTCAGTCCAACAAGTAGGTGGAAACATCTGTATGTACTGGGGTACATGGAATCCTTGTAATGTATGGGGTGTAAGAGGTGGTAAGGTGAGAGAGGTGAGGGGTATCTATAGAGTTTTTACATCTGTGATGTAACTACATGTACTTACAGCACGCCAAACCAGTTGGAAGGTCATTGTACTGTGTTCTTACCTAGGCATGTTGCTGTCCTGAAGTCGAAAGTGTTTTTAGACAGATATAGGGTTTCCAACTTGGTATTGACTTGGACACCTTTGATCAGTTTTTCTAATCCCGCTGGTTTTAATCCACATTTGCAAAGGTAGAATTCCTTAAGAGTATTATTCTCTTTTAACATCTTACCTGTGTGAAGAGGGACACATATACTCTAACAATGCTCACTACATAATGTTTGATATAGCAGAAAAACATACATTCATACAGCTATGGGCTTCCTTTCCACATGGGTGAAAATCAAATGGATGCCACAAATTATTATGATATTAGCTTCTTAATAATGACAATGGCAATGTCTGTACATCTATACAGGCCCCACCCCCATTCAAGAAATAGCCACCCTTGTAACATGGTACTATTCTGTAATGAACAGGTTTCGCTACAGGTGGATCTAATTTGGGGATACACATATGTACATGTACACCCAGACTGAGTAGTACATGGTTTCTTTTTGCATATTTGCAACAACCATAAATTAGAATGTCATTGGTTTCTAATAGCACACACATGAGCTGTCAGCTGCACTTGTTGGAGAAAAGCTATGATGTGTGCTTGCCATGTTCTTGGAGATATAATAGTGGGTGTGATCACACTGCCACCTCTACATCCAGAGTAGTATGGACAAGATAGTAGGAAAGTTATGTGTCTATTTAGTTGTAAGGGGTGAATGTGATTGTATGTGTGTGTGATTGTCCTTGGATGGATGGTATGTACACAGACTGGCTGATACCTGACCATGCCCTTCAATGTCATCAAAATGGAACTATTGTTGCACATACTGTACATGCAATGTACTGCCATTAGCAATTATGATGGATCTTGACAATTTGGCCCTGGCATACTCAAACAATTGTTGTATGTTTGTAAGCATTTTATCATGAGCAAGTGTGTGCTGTATCCCCAATCTCTACAGTGAATTAAGCCAGGTTACTTTATTTTCATACAGCCTAACCTTTGCATGGGACAAGATCTACAGCTTTAGCTATCCTGGCACTGCTAAATCTGGCCATGTTTACTCCAGTTATGTTAACATGTAGTAATTGAATACATGGTCTGGGGACTCGGCACTAATAAGTACATGGTTTTATACTATTCTCCAGGCTGACTACATGAGGTGTAACTATCTACCCCCCCCCCCCCCCCCCCCCCCCAAAAAAAAGGTCTAATGTTTTGCATGCAATGTATATGTGTGTCAACAATTACAAAAATAACTCACCTAAACTCGATGAATTGGTGTCTGATATGGAATTGCCCCATAAGCTCAAGCATTTTATATGATGAAAAGCCTTTCCCTCCTCAACCAAGAACATCATTTCCATACACTCATCAGCCATGGAACAGTACATCAAGTCTACAGTCCACATTGTGGAACTTTTAGCAATACAGTACCCCAGCACATACAGATCAAATGGATTTAGATGTGTATGTGTACAGTCCAATGTTAGTTCCTTAGTTCCTATTAGCCTCTGAATGAAGGCAGGGTTTTGGGTTTCAAACATCCAATGAAAGGTTTCTATCAACCTTTTTTTATCACCTGTCTCCAATGAAATCACAATGTCTGCAAAGCCACCAACATCCTCAGGTGATGGCTGGAACTTGGCAAGACCTGCCATGAAACGTACAATCATAGCCATGTTGGGTTTGGCGAGGGCATCTTGCACAAAGGTCCTCTTTTCCAATGAAGGTTGAGATGAAACATGCCATGCAGTTAGGAACTCCTGGAGAGTCTTGTGTAGGAAATTGTAAGAAGCTGTAGAGCATCTCCCAAAGTACAGCTGTGGTACCTTCTGGAGGAGACCTGAAGGATATAAGGAATGAACAGGTGGGCATATCATGGTCTACCCTCTGATATGGGACCATGGGCATAAGGTGAGAACATTAAATGAGGTGGTATTAGGAGGTGTGGTTATTTTCTACACTACACACAGTGGACAACTGTGATTTAACTCTGTTCTAAGATACATCAGTAATTCTTGTAGACCCAAAACATCTACATCCTCCAATTTTCTATTACAATACATGCCAATAAAAATCACTCAGAGGTGAGGGGACCATAGGTAGATGATGAAGTAACCATTTGAATGGTTCAATATGTAAGGTCTGGAGCCCTGTGCTATCAAGCGAGCATCAATATTAGGGAGGAGGAACTAATCAGAGGATAGCAGCAATCTTTATAGGTGTGGTATATGAAGATCATCAAACTAATAGTAGGCAATGATAATCAGGTTCATTAATACGAATTAACCCGCTACTAACGTCTTCATGATAAGCTGCACATAACCTGATCTAAGGTAATGCATAGTTCTTTAGGGCCTGATAATTTGAATGACCACTTTGGATCAGAAATGTACCACAATACCTAAGGTTTCAATCAATTCTGGGTCTTCATCGAATATCAGTTGGTCCCTCAGTGTGTTCTGGTAGGCTAGCTTTGCAACAGATATTAGCTGGGAGACTGTGGCAGATGATAGACATCCAAAACATGTCACCTTTGGTGTGGCCACACCTAGGAGGAAAGACAAGAGGAAAGCTTATTCGCACCTTCAAAAGTAGAGGGGTATTTGAAGGTGGAGCCATAATACTTGTAATGATTGTAAAGGCAATTAAGGAATTATTGTTTCTCATACTGAATTGTACCTTCTGGGGATCCCCTAATGCCAAAATGGGTACTTACATGTATAGAACCCCATTCCCTCCATGCTGATGTACTACACATGCTTACATGATAAAGTTACTGTCCATCACTTTGTAATAACTTTACAGTACATTCAAGTTTACACCACACCTGCACCTGAGGCCTGAGGCTGAATTTTCTTCTCATGACGCTCAAGAAGATAGGTTGTAAGTGCTATGTACCACTCAGTTAGAGTTTGTGGGGGTTTTCTCTTGTACTCCCTAAATAGCTCCACAACAATGGCACAGTTGATGGGAACATACATCAGACTGTGGATGTGAGGATGGTGTCTAAGATAGGTCTGGAACCTTTGTGAGCTATCCCCAAGAGAGCCATCAATATATTTTTTTATCTCTTCTTTACCAAAGCCAACCACTTCAATGTACTGACACTTTGCTCTAAGCCTACACAACGGATAAAGGTTCTTGTTGGCTGAAGGTCGACTAGTCACCAGTACAGTAAGCTTGGGGAGCTCCCTCCCTTTGATAATGCCAGCAAAGATTGAGCTGTCTCCTATTTGCATGTCTGAGGACAGTTCATCATATCCATCCAGAATCATCAACACATTTTCCCCCTGAGTAGTGGACACCCACTTGCCAACTGACTGTTGTATGTCTTGATCATCTTTATCAAAAAAGAATAACTTGCAAATGCTATCCGCTGACTTAACCCTCTCATCCCTCAAATGCAGCACAATAACCAGATGGAAGTCTTGAAGGATTTCACCCTTCCCCCAACGTCGTCCCAGCTCCCATGCTAAGGTGGACTTGCCAACACCGGGAATCCCCTCCACAATGATGCAGCTAGCCAATGTACCATCTTCACACCTGCCGATCTGGACATTGAAGGGGTGATGGTTATGAACAGCATTGAGTGCAAACCAACTGACCTCTTCAATTTGGATTGTTTTTTTCTTGTCCGTTACAATGCTAAGGTCCCCATTCATCATAGCCTTGGTACAATCATCCTCATCCTCAAAATCTTCTACTTTCTTTACTGTTGCCAGTTTGATGTACTCCTGAAACCTAACAGGTGGCCACTGGCCTTCTGGAGCTTGGAACAGCTTATAGGTATCTCTCAGGAATGTCTTGTACTTCTCCACCTCTGTTTAAGATACACATGAAGTTACACACTTACATGTACATGTATAGTGCACTTGAATAAGATACATATACATAGTGCATTTGAATAAGGCATAGTGAACTTGAATAAGGTAGATAAACATGTACAAGTATGCATAAAGTACACATACATGTATAGTGCACTTGAATAAGGTAAGGTGCACTTACATGTACATATATAGTGCAACATTGATATGGTACACACACATGTAATGTAGTGCGCCATATGGATAAGGTACATAAAAATGTATGGCTGGTGCATATTTGGGATAATGTATACATTGTACATATACAGTGTGAACTCAAATTCTGACATCATTTCATGTCCACTATAGACAGTACAGGGGGGTATTATTGTATTGTGTAACAGTATATGGCACACTTACATGTACATGTACATATAAGTACATAGTGTTGCCATTATGGAATATTGAGTTCAGTGTCTCGCAATTCAAGGGTATATGTTAGTGCATTTGAACCTAAGTTGTACATGTAGAGGTAGTGTCCTGTTTATCGAGGTGTCCTCATTTCAGGGAGTCCGCATTTCGTGGTTCCACTGTATGTGGATAATTATATTTAAATACATATCATATCAATAAACTTTAAAACCTAGCCAATAGTGCCCTCTGACTATGACGATCCTAGCCTTCTGTACAAAGTTGACACAGCCGAAACAAATAAAGTGAATCATGCATGTGTACAAGTATGCCCCAAGGACCTAATTTATCCCTTCACCAACTTATGCTAACCTCAAAGCATCTAGAAACTTTGAATCTATCTTTCTGACTTAGTGATAGATTTTATTGCCTGCGCCACAGAAGTTAGGTATTTTTTTAATTACTTTTTTTAGCCAAAAATGGTATACTTTTGGGGGGAAAAATTCTGCAGTACAACGATACCTTACTTGTTCGATGATGAATCTCCTTGTGATTAGCGTATAATTTCAGGGATCAAAAAAAAAAAATGGGTATCATAATGTAAGCGAAAAAAAGGGATGCGTATATAGATATATTTGCATGTAAAACCAACTCAATACAGATTTATATTATTACGCAACTTTAACGTTAGCGCTCTCATACAGGATTTGCATGAATATCATTTAAAACCGATTACCGGCCGATCTTAATATCTGTCAATACGTAAGGTCACGGCCGTAGAATATTTTCGTAGCTGCGTAAGTAATAAATAGTTGGGCGTAGCCCGACCTTCGCGTATTGGCGGAAGTCAGGGGCGGATACAGGAATTTTTTAAGGGGGGGGCACGGTTAATAAAAGTTATAGGAAAGTGGGCGTGGACCCTAAAAGGGGGTGGGTGCGGGAGGGGGATATGCCCCCTCCCGCGCGAAGCGCGGAAGCTTTTGATACTATCTAAGTAGTAAAGCATTAAAACTAGGCTAGTTATAGTGCTTCATGTACAATTAAAAATTGCGCTACAAGAAAAGTATTTGCACCGTGCGGTTAGATGAGCAAATAGTTTCGGAAATTGTTAAGAAAATGCTTATTTATTATTAGCCATAATGCATCGTTTGAGTCATAAATAGCAAAATAGCGATATGTACTTTCATTGTGATATAAGGCGCCGGCCGAGGTTGGTTAACTTGGTTTCACGCAGCAAAAAATTGTAAGAAAATCATATGAAAATCAACGATTGTATGTGCATGCAGGCTG